>JABAKD010000106.1:0-205140 GCA_012845835.1 Undaria pinnatifida | reverse complement strand
TAACCCAACCCTAACCCTAACCCTAACCCTAACCCTAACCCTAACCCTAACCCTAACCCTAACCCTAACCCTAACCCTAACCCTAACCCTAACCCAAACCCTAACCCTAACCCTAACCTAACCCTAACCCTAACCCTAACCCTAAACCCTAACCCGAACCCTAACCCTAACCCTAACCCTAACCCTAACCCTAACCCTAACCCTAACCCTAACCCTAACCCTAACCCTAACCCCTAACCCTAACCCTAACCCTAACCCTAACCTACCCTAACCCTAACCCTAACCCTAACCCTAACCCTAACCCTAACCCTAACCCTAACCCTAACCCTAACCCTAACCCTAACCCTAACCCTAACCCTAACCCTAACCCTAACCCTAACCCTAACCCTAACCCTAACCCTAACCCTAACCCTAACCCTAACCCTAACCCTAACCCTAACCCTAACCCTAACCCTAACCCTAACCCTAACCCTAACCCTAACCCTAACCCTAACCCTAACCCTAACCCTAACCCTAACCCTAACCCTAACCCTAACCCTAACCCTAACCCTAACCCTAACCCTAACCCTAACCCTAACCCTAACCCTAACCCTAACCCTAACCCTAACCCTAACCCTAACCCTAACCTAACCCTAACCCTAACCCTAACCCTAACCCTAACCTAACCCTAACCCTAACCCTAACCCTAACCCTAACCCTAACCCTAACCCTAACCCTAACCCTAACCCTAACCCTAACCCTAACCCTAACCCTAACCCTAACCCTAACCCTAACCCTAACCCTAACCCTAACCCTAACCCTAACCCTAACCCTAACCCTAACCCTAACCCTAACCCTAACCCTAACCCTAACCCTAACCCTAACCCTAACCCTAACCCTAACCCTAACCCTAACCCTAACCCTAACCCTAACCCTAACCCTAACCCTAACCCTAGTGTGGATTCCCAACATTGGCCCAAATTCCCCTAGCGCAAATATAGTCTCTTTTCATCTAACCCTAACTCGCGAAAGAATCAAAATCCTAACCACTGCCGGTGACCCAGACTTAGCTAAGGAGCTGAATTTTTTTTTGGTGCTAGGCCTGACGTCACCCGATTCCCACATCGCCCGGAGCGGCACTATAACCCTAACCCTAACCCTAACCCTAACCCTAACCCTAACCCTAACCCTAACCCTAACCCTAACCCTAACCCTAACCCTAACCCTAAACAAGTCAAAATTCGCAAATTATTTAAGTTAGTGTGAAACTTCAAAATTGAAATCTAAGCAAATCATTCAAAATGAAAGTTTTCAATAAAAATTTCCTCACTAAAAGTTTGACTTGGTTTTAGTGTGGAATCCAAATTACTTGAAATTAGTGTGGAACACAAAAACTCGGATCTAAGCATAACACGTAAAATAAGCCATTCCCTGAGAATTTTTTTCATGAAAAATTTGACTCGGTTTTAGTGTGGATTCCCAACATTGGCCCAAATTCCGCTAGCGCAAGTATAGTCTCTTTTCATCCAACCCTAACTCGCGAAAGAATCAAAATCCTAACCACTGACGGTGACCCAGACTTAGCTAAGGAGCTGAATTTTTTTTTGGTGCTAGGCATGACGTCACCCGATTCCCACATCGCCCCGAGCGGCACTATAAACCGTCGATCCAAGTAAGAAAATACGCCAAAAACTGCGGAATTGTGTTTGCGCGTGCCCCGAACAAGACAGTCAGCCTTTTTCTAACCCTAACCCTAACCCTAACCCCAACCCTAACCCATAACACTCAACAATAATACGTCCACACAGCAATTTCATCTACATTTTGACTTGGTTTTATTGTGGTTCCCAAATTACTTACAATTAGTGTGAAACCTCAAAATTGAAATCTAAGCAAATCATTCAAAACTAAGGTTTTCACTAAAAATTTCCTCACCAAAATTTTTACTTGGTTTTAGTCTAGAATCCAAATTACTTGAAATTAGTGTAGAACACAAAAACTTGGATCTAAGCATAACACGTAAAAATAAGCCATTCCTCAAGAATTGTTTTCCATGAAAAATTTGACTTGGTTTTAGTGTGGATTCCCAACATTGGCCCAAATTCCGCTAGCGCAAATATAGTCTCTTTTCATCTAACCCTAACTCGCGAAAGAATCAAAATCCTAACCACTGACGGTGACCCAGACTTAGCTAAGGAGCTGAATTTTTTTTTTATGCTAGGCATGACGTCACCCGATTCCCACATCGCCCCGAGCGGCACTATAACCCTAACCCTAACCCTAACCCTAACCCACTGGTGCGCCCGGCGCCAACACGCGAAGTCGTAAGGAGGTAGAGGGAAATTTCTTGACGGATCCAAACCAGTGCCGTACGGTAGCCACGTTAATATGCGGCAAAAACAGTGAGGGGTCGATGGTGGATGTAAGTCGGGCAACGCTGCCCTGACACTGTCTCAAGAGGGAGGAGCTTACCGATGCGAGATGACCGAGGCTCGCGGAGCCTTGCTCGGCCATCGATTGCACCACAACCGCCCAAGCATCCAACCAAGCGTCGACCGCCACGAGTCACAAAGCACCCGATCGTACGCCAGCAACCGCCCTTTGTACACGCAGTCAGTCAGCCGGTAAATCACGCACACGCACACAAGAAACCGTACATTTCTCTTCGAAGGGGACCGAGTCTGGAGGCACCGCCACGCGAGCACGCCCCACACCCCCATCGCCAGCCAAAGCTCCCAACGCACGCCCACGCAGGCCCCCCCTACGCCTTGGGTGGCCGGCCGGTTCCCCGCTCCCCCGCTGCCCCCCGGCGCCGTCGACGCTCTACCAACGGCACGCTCAGCAGCCGCCCCCCTAGGCGTTGGCCCAACCGACAGGAAGGGCCCGTGTCCTCATCCAGAACCCCCGCCGCCACTACCACTCCCGGAGCCACCGCGGGGCTCTGAGCGCAGCACCAACGCTCGCGACCCAACAGCCGGCGCCGCCGAACTGCCACTATCGCGAAGGGCATCGGGTGAAGTGGCGTCGGCCGGGGGAGTCGAGTGCAAGAATTTGAAGTTGAAGAACCGGCATCGGCCCAGAGAAGCTAACTGCCGGCACTGGGCAGCGATTTCTTTCTTTGGTGTACCGGGCCTGGCCGGGTTGCTTTTTCTCTGGGACGACCCGTTGTGGCTGTCGCGGGGGACATGCAATCCTTCGACGAGCTTGAGCACGTCTCCCCCGCTAGAGCAAAAGGCGCTCGTGCGCTTGAACGAAGGCACGGGCGGCATCGAGAACGTGAAGTGGGACGGAGGGGGCACGATCGGCGGACGGATTGCTGCGCAAATCGCATGAGGTCGTTCACCCACAGGCAAAGATCGTCGTTTACCATGTCGCTCATGACGGCCCGCGCCGCGGGGCCAGAGAGTAGGATAATATTGCTCAGAGTATGCCGGCGTAGGTCGGCCGACGCTGACGTGAAGGCGGCATAGATCGTTGCCACCCTCTCCCGTCAGTGACGGTCGCCGTCGCTGTCGAGGGAATATCCAACAGACAGGACCGCCACAAGATCCTGGCGCAAGAAACCAAGGCGGTCAGCGACCATCAACAGGTGGTCGACCATCCCTTCCGCCCGCGGCCCGTACGCACGAACGTCAAAGTCACTGATCGCGAGGAGCTGGGTAGCCACTGACGTTGTGACGTTGACGGCCTCGCCTACGAAGGACTGGATATCCGCCGCCGAGTCGCCAATGTTGGGAGGTATGCGCCCGCGGAGCACCCAATGTTTTCTTGACGCCATCGTTTTCCAGAGCGCCGTATCGTCGGTTAATTGCGACTTTTAGAGTTGGCGCTCCCTCACGTCCCCACTGTCCCGTGGGGCCGGCTGCCGATCGCCAACGTTGTCCATGAACTGCTGCTACATGGCCTCGACGTTCTCGACTCTTGACGCACCACCAGCCACCGCATCCTGCAAGGTTTCGAAGGATGCGAGCAGCCGATCCATCGTGGACTTGAGGCGAATCACGTCTCCGTCTATCCGAGCGAACTCGCCAGACACCTGCCTTTGCCAAAGCAGCACTTCAGCCGATGTGACCCCTGCTGCCTCGGACACAGTGGGATTGGGGCTGAACAAAGATGGTGCCGCGGTGGCAGACGCAGCAGTAGCAGCAACCGAAGCGGCTGCGGCACGGCGACCTTCGGACTCAGCTTGCACAGCGGCCAGAGCATCATCACGGCGAGCGTCAGCCCCAGCTTACACAGCAGCGACAGCATCATAAGCCTCTGCCTCGATTCGCGTAGCATCCGAGGCAGCCACATTAGGGCCGCGCACAGCAGCAGCCACGAAAGCTTCGGCCTACGGTGATTTGCACTTTTCCATCGTCGGGAAGTGCACGAACATAAACTAGTCTGTATCACACCTTGGACCTGTAGCTGTGACTCTCCCCCCCTACGCGCTCCGCGTTCAGGTCGTCGCCTACACAGCTGGGCCAGGTGTACCCAAGGCTATCGCTCATACGACTACGAATTACCGCATTGAGTTGATTGGTCGAACTTCTTACGTACGTACAAAACCCATATTTTCTCATACTTCGATAATATTCTGCTTTTGTTATATTTTGGCTCAGCAATTGTGGAATTAATTTACGCAGTAAAATGATGCCTGTAAGGCACCCACATGGTACAATGGGATAACCTACTCCCAGAACTAAACATGGAAAAACACCCTTCGGGCTAACCCGCTGCGTTTACGTTTCGGCCCCGTACCGCCGAGAAAAACGGAAACCCTGGCCCCACTTTTCTGCTACTATGTTACACTTATATTATACTAAAAACCTTACTGCCCCCCCCCCCCCCCCTCTCTTGAGCGTTAGGGTGGGACGGTGGGGAAAAAACGATCAAACCCGAAATACGAAACCGATGCTCGCTGCACCTCCCCTTGCGTCTGCGTGTTGCTCTGCAGTTCGTTTCGCTGCTCGCATGGAAGTGTCAAGCTCCCACGGCATTTTCACCGAAAGCCTTCCGCTATAATACAACCCCTCTCCCCTTCCACATTCTTGCCTCCTCAAATTGCAAACTCCATATTCGAAATGAATTTGAATATATTAATTTGTTATATTTTGGCTCAAGGATTGTGGAATTAATTTACGCAGTAAAATGATGCCTGTAAGGCACCCACATGGTACAATGGGATAACCTACTCCCAGAACTAAACATGGAAAAACACCCTTCGGGCTAACCCGCTACGTTTACGTTTCGGCCCCGTACCGCCGAGAAAAACGGAAACCCTGGCCCCACTTTTCTCCATTGGGCAAGCCCGAATATCTCTGAAACTTATCTTGTTACTTCTCTTCCCGCCTTACCTTGTTAGAGCTTCTGACACAAAGTCTGCCCCCTCCCCTCCCGCTCTTACGTAAACCATGAACGCCAGAGACATCCACCTCCCCGCTCTTTGGATCTGAATGTCCGAAGCACCTTGTGCCGCCAACTGCGTAGCCCCACCAATCCTACCTGAGTGTAAGGCGTACTGCGTCGGGTCTCTCCCCAAACTACTGACCATCCGCCTCAAGGCCTTCGTCGCTACCGCACGCGAGATAATCTTCCACCCGCTTGCCGTGCGTGTCGGCATGAGTGGTGCTGACCCGCTCAATTCGGGGTGAAGGTCTAGCAGGTCCAGAATTATTTCCAGGGCCCCGTAACCACTCACACCCCTCGTCGCTTGATCCTTCCCTACCGTTACGCTCGTCCTGGTACCGTTGCTCCCAACCTGTTGTCTTGTTGTCTGACTTGGACGCGCGGAACGTCACTTCTACTCTGTCCGCTATGCGCCTGTCATCCCACGCCAGTTGCGACGCTCCCGCAAAAAAAAAACAAGTCCCTTCTCGTCAGACAAAAGTCCGGGTGTACCAGGCCATTACCAAACGCCCAAATTTCCGAGGCTCTGCACAATAGATGAAACGACAAAGCGAGACCGCACCACACTACCCACCCTTCGGTCTCTACACCGGCCACGCACCCCCTCCCCTTGGTTAGCAGTTCCCACGACAGAGGTTTCCTTACCTTGGGGCGTACCTCCGACTTACGGTGTGCTCTGTCGATTTCTTTCCCTACTGCTGTCACCATGCAGTGTGAAGTGCGCAATTCCCAACCCACAAACATTCTGTGGAAATACTTGATCGCTGCTAGGTAACCCCGAACCGTCTGACTCTGGTTTTTGAAGCTAAAGCATCGCAACGCCATGAATTTCATCAGCTCTGTAACTGCCGCATCGACTCCGTCTCTTTCTAACAGCCACGCCCCCTTTCCTTCTATCGCCCTGAGACGGCACCACGTTTTCCATTGATTCCAGTACACCTTTTGCGTGCTTCCCCCCACCGAGGCCAACGCTAGGGTCTCCACCAGTCTTTTCGCCTCTTCCTCATTCCCTCCCTCTCCCGCGTATGATCCTGCTCGGAGGGGTTTGAGCAAGTGTTCATGATTCTGCTGTTCGTGTCATCGCATCCCATACATCGTCATCCATGTACTCTGTGGGAAAATTGGGCTGTAGAATTGTCTCGAAAAATCCGCACCCGCTCTGACCTATACTTTGTTCTCTCCATTCCCCGTGTACGAGGGGCTGCAGGTTGCGCGCGATCTGTTCTTTTGGCCACCTTGAAATGCCGTCAGCCACCACATTCTGCACACCGGAAATATTTTTTGCGTCATGGGTCCAACCGCTCGTGATTTCCAGTCTACCCAGTAATCTCATGGCTAGGGCCGCACGTCTGTTACGTGATCCTCCACATCTGTTAATCCACGACACTGCTGCCACGTTGTCTCCTCTCAACAGTACTGGATCTCCTGGCGTTTTCGGCCTATCTTTCAAAAGGACTTGTGTCACGTACGCTGTCATTACCATGCCACACAGTTCGAGCAAGTTGATCGTTATTGCGTCCTCGCCCTTTGTCACCACCTGTTTTCGCAGAAACTCGTACAGCCGGTGGTTCAGATCGTATCTCCAATACACCTGGAGCTCTGGGCAAAACCCCCCGACTGCAGTAAAGCTTGCGTCTGAGTAGTATCGTCGTAAGGCAGTTCGTTGTACGTGTGCGTAAAAAAGTGCTCCAAGCGACTCCCCAGCGTTAACCAAGTTGTGGTCGATTGCCCACTTCCAGAAGGCAATATCATTGTGGAACTCCCAGCCCAGTTTAACTACTCTCCACGTCCGTTCTTTCGACTTAGCTATTTTGTGAAGATCGGTCAAACGTAAAAGGTGCCAGACAAAATATCTTCCCGCTCTGACTCCATACGTGAGGTTCCATAATTTCCCGGCCATGCTGAGAACGGCCTGCGCGCCTGCATGCGTTTTGCTACTCGGCCACTCAAGTTCTAGGAGTAGTCTAATCGCTTCTATCCTTTCCTTAGTGACAGAGATTCGCATGGTGTGGGTGTTGATGGTAAAACCGAGAGCATCTACAGTTGAATTCAAATTCGTGCTCTTCTTCGGGGCAAGAATTGGAGTTTCACTTTTTTCGCCTGGTCCAAAGAATCTTACGTTATCTGATGCGAGAGAAGCCGACGCTATGAGGGCTCTCTGATCTGAAGCGTTGAGCTGCACGCTGGCCATAATAAAATCATCAACGTACACGGACGTTAAAAACGGTTCGCTTGGCCCGCCCCTTTTCGGGGAGTTAACTCTTACTCCGGTCGGAATCCGGGTTGGACTTCCGTTCTCCCACGGCCTCACGATTTTGACGTGCGACATCATGGCCTTTCCTTCTGGTAGGATAACGGCGCTATTTACCGTAGTGTTACAGTGGGCGTGTTCGGCCGCTGCGGACATGAGGCCCCAGTACCCTGGCGAGGCTGCCCATCCAAAGGTGAGTCTGAAATCCGATACCAACACATCGTCTACCACGTGACAAACGTTCTGTGCCTGGTGCGGTGCAATTCTAACATTCCTGAAAGCGTCAGTTACGTCTGCCTTTGCCAACAGTATACGACGGTTAGGGAACCTTAATCGAAGGTCTGTTAGAGCCTTTAGAAGTGCGGGGAGGGCGTCACCACAGAGACATTTTGGTACCTCTTCAGTTTGTGTGTCTCTGTTCAGTCCCCCCTTCTCCCCCCTGGCCGCTCCGGCCTCAAACGAGTAGTCGTTAATGATTCTGACCTTGTGTGTGACCACCGCCCCCAGAGGTGCCACCCGCCGCCCTTTTAAAGAGGCAGCGGATTCTCTTTCAAACACGAGCACTCGATTTCGTCTAATATTTTTATACAGTTTTTTCCAAACTAGGTCCATGTGTTCTGCCACGGTGCTGTGATTTCCATACTGCATTGCTCTGGTTGGGTCGAGGTCCGTGACCAATGTTTTTAGCGGGACGCCATTCTTGATAATGCCTACGAGCTCCGTTATTGCTGGGAAGCCCTTAATAAGCCCAAAATAGTGTTCCACTTGGCTGAGAGAGAAAGGAGGTGACACCAAGGTGCCTCCGATTCCAACAGCCACGTCTCCCACACTACCATCGCGTACATGAAACAGCTCTGTGCCTATTTCTGCCATCTCTCGAATGACTCGTTTCGTTCTAGCAAGGTCGCGGTTTTCGGCGGCCATCGACACCTTTGTTTGATTCCATCTTCCGTTCAGCTCAGCGATTTTTGCTTTTTTGCTGTTGCCATTGTTGGTTACATTGCATGTCTGAACTTGAGTATAGTACGATTCTTTTCCATCTAAAGGGGCTACTTGTCACCCCGACTCGGGTACATATTTTTATTTTGCGTACTCGCCTAAGTTGGTTGCCTATCAGGACTCTCGCCAGCCTTGCGCCGACTGGACACGACCAACGTCAGGCAACTGGCCATGACTCTGGAATTTATTTTCCGCCCGGGACTCATGATCCGGCAACTGGTCGTGACCATGCCGCCCCTGCGGTGCTTTTGAGTACTCTCGCAAGCCTTGCGCCGACTGGGCACGACCAAGGCCAGGCAACTGGCCATGACCTTGGTAACGCTGTCTAGATTTACTGCTATCCTGTTCCGACTCGGAACGATCAAAGGCAGGCAACTGGCCATGCCCACAGTAAACCTGTCTTGCGTTATTGGTTTTAGACAGTCCCAACTGGGGACCATCACGGACAGGTGACTGGCCATGCCCACAGTAATTATGCACCGTGTGATTGATTTTTTTTTCGAAACTACCAGGGTTCGGCAACTCACCTTTCTCCTGGCAACGCTGTGTGACCCTACCGCCACTCTGTTCCGGCTCGTTACCAACCGAGTCCGGCAACTGACAACCATCATTTCTAGCGTTGCTACGTTTCTTACCGCTATGCTGGTCAGTAAAAGTTGTCCTACTGTCAAGAACCCACTCGGCACATTTACGGTCACACGACTCACCCACGAACACCGCTTGCGACACCGATCCCGGTTGGGGCGCGCCAGTCAGTCCCACCGACTTACTGGTGTCCACGAACGGCGAAACTCCACCCTCCGCATTGCGCCACTTGCCGTCCGGCCCCGCCATCAGGCGAGGCCCGCCCTGTCAATTACCACCACCTCTCCCCGCTCCGGGTCCCTGCCTGCCCTGAGCTCCGCCACTTCTCCCCTGGTTCTGCCCGTGCGAGAAGCTGAACCTCGCGACGGCGGCCGGAGGCTGCTGCTGTTGCTGAGGCTGCTGCTGTTGCTGCTGCTACTGCTGCTGTTGCTGTTGCTGTTGCTGCTGCAGCTGCTGTTGCTGCTGCAGCTGCTGTGGCTGCTGCTGGTGCTCCTGGTGCTGGTACCTCGGCGGCGGCGGCGGCGGTGGCGGGCAGGGCAATCCCCGGGCCCCCGTACCGTCCTGAACGAACGGGCCATGCGAGTATTGACAGTTGGTTCTGTTGCACTGTTGCCTCCGCCACGCGAAATGGCAAGTCCCTTCCGGCGTCCGCATCTGCTGCAGGCCCGAAACAAAAGGCCAACCCGCCCGCGGTTCCCCGTCCGTACGCGGCCGCGTGGCTGGTGGGAGAATCCCTCCTGTGGTTGCCTTTCTCTTGACCGGTTTTGCTGCCGCCGTCGAGCCGCCCAGCCTGGGCACTTCCAGCGATGTGTCCATCCGAAGCAGCAAACTGCAACTTCCCCGCGATGTCAGTTCGCGGAGCATCGTGAAGGCTGGGGCATTTATCCCGGCGCACTTCCCTTCCGGCGGGGCGGAGTTGGGAAAGGCAGTCTTCACCGGAACCGCGGCGTCTAAAACCAGTCCGAAAAAGTCGTTGATGTCTCTGTTGGCCGCGAAAACCACTCGCTCGTGAACTTGCTGCTGCCTTGGCAGTAGTGTGTTGTAATGCGTGTTCATGTACGCGGTGAGAGTCTTGGACATTTTCTGCCATTCCTCGATCAGCAAGTCCCGCCTGCCCTGCGACACGCCCCCTGCGGACTCCGCTGCTCCCTGTTGGGTCACTTTCACCAGAACTTCGACGAACGTTTGGAAGTGCACCTCTGCGGCTCGGGGCACTGCCGCGGTTCCCGGCTCGACCAGAGGTAAAAACGCGTCTATGTCGATGTTTGCTATCGGGGGAGTAATCATGTCGATGAGCCGCTTGTTAGGGTCGACGATGAACCTGAGCACATGTGACAAATCGCTAGACGACAATGGCAGCACAAACAGACCACCTCGGAGCACAAACATCTCCGCTGCTCCTGCTTCCTGCCACATCCTGATTTTTCGCTTGGTGGAGTCCGCCGAGATGGTACGGGCTTTTACACTGCTGGCGTGCTCCATGCTCCCAAATTGGCCGCCCACGCCACCCCACAGTGGCTGCAACGGATGCCCTCCCCCCTGCCACCATCCTGGGAACTGCACGCCCAGAAGGTGTGGAGCTTGTGCGTAAGGCGGTTGTTGCATGACGTGCTGCTGCTGCCCGGCGACTACCTGCTGGGGGTGTTGTCCTGCCAGCTGCGGTGGCTGTTGTGGCAACTGCGGCTCGATCTGCTGAGGCTGCTGTGCTGCGGGCTGCTGCTGTGCTGCGGGCTTAGCCGGGGGTGCTGGTTGGAGGTGTTGCTGCTGCTGGAGTTGCTACTGTACTGCGGGCCCACCCGGGGGTGCTGCTAGGTGTTGTTGCTGTTGCTGAACGAGAGGTGCCTGCTGCTTCTGTTGCGGCTATTGTGCTGGTTGCTGCTGCGCTGGCTGTTGTTGCAAGACTTTTGTGAGCAGCAAAACGGCTTCCAGCAGCTGCTCAGCTGGCGTCTGCCTGCTGCCGCTGCTTCCTAGCGGCTCGTCGACTCAAGCTACGCCGCTGCCGGAGCCCGTGCCCGAGCCTGCTCCGAGATCCTCTCCCTCGGTGCTGACGGTGCCCTCTCCGTCTATCTCCTCTTCGCCTCCCCTTCCCTCGCTGTTGCTGGCCATTGCTTCTTCGCGGTTGCGGCCTGTGTCGTCCTCATTCGCCGCAAATAAGCGAGCCCGTCGCTTGCCTGCGTTGCTCATCTTGCCCGCGAAAAACGATCAAACCCGAAATACGAAACCGATGCTCGCTGCAGCTCCCCTTGCGTCTGCGTGTTGCTTCGCAGTTCGTTTCGCTGCTCGCATGGAAGTGTCAAGCTCCCACGGCACTTTCACCGAAAGCCTTCCACTATAATATAACCCCTCTCCCCTTCCACATTCTTGCCTCCTCAAATTGCACAAACTCCATATTCGAAATGAATTTGAATATATTAATTTCCCTGGGGTATTCCTCATCTCCAGAGTGACCGGAGCCTGTCGTGTGATCATGTACTTGATTATTCGAGTTCATGCTGGGTTAATGTGAGAACAACAACATTACAAGTAGTTACTGTAGCTAATAATGGTCATCATGTACCCGCAACGCAAGCGCGACAAACACTCTCCTGTTTTTTGCGCACACTTCTACTTTCCAGCTTCTAGAATCTGGACTTGCCGGGGTCACAGGTGTCGTCCCTACTTTCCCCCGGTTCTTGCCATCATTTTTTATCGGGCATAGGGTTCAGCAATCCCACTGCTCATCGATTTATGATAGAGTGCTACTAACTCACGCTCTCGCGTTTTCAGCAAGTCAATTTTTGCGAAAGAAGGAGTCCCCACGAATTTTTACGAGTTTTTTTTTTTCCATCCTCCGGCGGATGGGGAAAAATAAACTCACCACACTTCCACGTATTTTTATACGCGTCGTGTGTCGATTTAACTCAGTTGCTTTCGCAGCCCAACGCTAGCTGGCGCAACCTTCGGATCCCATTGTAGGTATAGCTGGTTGTAACGAAGACCACTGACAGGGACAGCTTACGCTATACCTACAATGGGACCCGAAGGGTGCGCCAACTAGCGTTGGGCTGCGAAAGCAACCGAGTTTAATCGACACACGACGCGTATGAAAATACGTGGAAGTGTGGTGAGCTGAAGCTTTCTTTTTCCCCATCCGCCGGAGGATGAAAAAAAAAAAAACGAGTTTGCACTCGGGGGGGGTTGGAACTCACGAAACTGACCTACAACAGGTTCGAGGATAACCTGCTACGCCAACGGGGCGACCGCCATTACATTACCCCAGAGGTTTAGTGTTGTTGTTTGATCATTACTACAAGCCTAAAAAGTGTAAACTGGGTACAGGTGGATTCAATACTCAACATGTCTGTGTCAGGCTCTGTGACTATAATCGGGGGAAAAGCAAGAGATGTGTGTCCAGTAACTACATCGTCGCAGGACATTCAGTTGACATTGAATGTGACACGTACCGGTGACAGACAATTTGTTGATACCAGGTACCAGGTATCTTTTTTAAAGGGGTCAGGATGTGACTCTGGACATTTTAGACAAGACTACTGTCTCGTGGGTATTGGATAGCGGTACTCCCGCTACGCAGTGAACACGCTGCGGCCTGCAGGGCTCGAGGTACTTGACCCATTCAACGACGGGGACAAAAAAAATAGAATCGGGTAATCGGGGTAATACGCGGATGTATGGCATGGGATGAACTTCATGCGGCATTGAACGATCTTCATTCGACTACGAGTGGACATCCTGACGTATTCGACTCCTTAGCTTTTTTCTTCTCATTTTTTCATTTTTTTTTTACACTTCTTCTTTCCAGCTTCTGGACAAGCCGTAGTCACAGGTGCCGTCTCTTCGCCCCCCCGATTCTTGCCTCCAGTTTTGATCGCGCACAGGGTTCAGCACTCCCACTGCTCGTCGATTTTTCATCGAGTGTTGCTAACTCACGCTCTCGCGCTTTCCGCAAGTCAACTTGTTCAATTTGTGCACAAGAAAAAGTCCCAACGAGTTTATACGAATATGCACTCGGCGGGTATCAAACTAACGACCTGATCTATTCCAGGCTCGAGGATAACCTGATACGCCACCGGGGCGACCGGCATAGGGGTTAGGGTTAGCAACTGGGGTGTGTCGGGGCCGACCGTAGGACGCAGCAGACAATAAATAAAGAACTTATCGGCGTGTGTGACGGACAGCTCGATACCTAGTGACATCGCTTCTTGCGGCTCACATCTAGCCATCATAGACATAGCCTACATGGACAAGACAACGGGACCGCCACGGTAACACATGTTTTTTTTGTAAGTAGGTGAGTGAACGACACGCGTTGTTCACACCCATGCGCCGTCGATATACATGGAAAAGACGACGGGACACACACGGAAACCTCGGGCTAACCGATGTCAGCGTACAAGTATAGCGAATGTCAGCGTACAAGTTTAGCGAATGCGATGAAGAGCGAATAGTGTAAACGAATGAATGCTGACATTTGATGCTGCGTTCGAACCATTCCGCAAATGAATTGAATGCTTTAAAAATGCGTATCACGACCAACAGGAAACGGTTGCCACAAGGACTTACAGCAGCAGTAATAGTGGTGCAACAACAGCAGCAAGCAGCAGTGCGGTACCTGGCGCAGTTAGTTTTTGATCGATGAGCTAAACGGCATGGCATATAACAAGGACGGGAATGAGGAGCTTGGCACACGCCTTTACCAACAACTAACTTGTCAAACTCCTGACTGACTGCGTTCAACACTACTGCGTTGTTGGCGGTTCTTGAACTAATGTCGTGCATGCGTTTTCTCGTGCTCAACCTGATCCATACAGCAAGCTGAAAAAACAGTAGTACACCATTCATTGCTGTTCAGATTTTTTTGCAATCGTTGTTGTTGCAGTAGTGTTACGAACCGTGTGTGATAGTTACAAGTTTCACAATTTCAAGCAGTATACGGGCGTTTCGTAAAGCCAGTCGCCCTGGTGGCACATCAGAATATCCTCGAGCCTGGTATAGGTCAGTTTCGTGAGTTCGAACCCCCACGAGTGCATACAATACGTACTCGTATAAATTCGTGGGGACTTTTCCTTGCGCACAAATTGACTTGCGGAAAACACGCGAGCGTGAGTTAGCAACACTCAACGAAAACTCGACGAGCAGTGGAATTGCAGAACCCTAAGCGGGATTACAATTGAAGGTAAGAACCGGGGGGAAGAAGGGACGACACCCGTGACTACGGCTTGTCCAGAAGTTGGGAAGTATAGAAAGTGCAAAAAATATATATATATATTATAAATAATGAAAATACACTCCAGCTGTGAGATCGAAGATTTCGTCGAAACTCATCATTGCAAGCTGTGTGTGATACTCCGATCGCGCGCATTACGAGTTGTGTGTCCTCATTAAGGATATAGGTCGGCGACTCCCCTTACAACTACAGTGTAGCTATCAGGGTCAACAGGGTGAATTTCGTCAGTCTGTGCGCTGAAACTATAAAACCCGTTTTTGAGGGGGACAAAATCTGACAGCTGTGGAGGGAAACGTATCATTTTATCGAGTGAATCTTGTAAGTGGAATAACCGGTGAGGAGGAGGGGCGGAGTTTTGAAGGACGTGGGGGCCTGGTTTTGATCAAAAGCGAGCGGGTTTGGAGGGCGGGGGAATTTGTGCATGTAAGTTATAATCCTTTCACGGGGATAAATCTGACGGTTTTGGCACCAGTTTATTATTGGGCGGGGGGGGGGTTGGGGCGGGGGGGGGGGGTGGGGCCGGGGGGGGGCGTGTGGGGCAGCTCAGTATGTGCGTGGAAACTATACAATATTTTGAGGGGATACATGTGACGGTTTTGGAAATGATGCATCAGTTTATCATGTATATCCTGGGGTAAGTCGTACAATCAGTGAGTAGAGAGAGGGTGGAGTGTTCGAGGGGGTGGGGTTGGGATGGGTTGGGGGGGGGGAAGGTGGGGGGTGGGGGCGGAGGGAGCGGGGGGGGGGGGGGGGGGAGGAAAGGAAGGGTTTTAGGTGAGGGGTTTTTTATACGTGTGGTGCTAGGTCTAGTATATTTTCATAATTTTTTATATTATATAGTCTATAGTATAAGAATTAAAATTCACTGCAGCTGTGAGATCGAATATTTTGTCGAAACTCATCTTGGCAAGCTGTGTGTGCAGGGGACGCGTTTGATGCGACCCCCTCTTGGTGTTTTTGTGGTACGCTTTGGCCCACAACTTCCACACCAACCAAGCCCCTTACACTTCTCCAGACCACAACCCTTCGGTCCTGGAGATAAGCAATCACCTACCATCTATCCTTTCGTCCCTGAGAGACACCAGTCCTGTATACCTCTGCACACGAAGGCTTCTCTGGCAAGCGCTTGTCGGTCCTCGGGCGGACCGCTGGAGGTCAGTCAATATGAGTTATGCATCTGTGTTCTTCCATAGTCCGAGCCTGTATCGCCTGTAGACTCATGCATGATTTCCTCGCCAAATGACTCTAGACCTCACGGCTGATGGCCGCGGTTCGTCACAGTAGTCATTAGTCGATACGTGTCAGCTAAGAAACTTTGCATTAATTTCACTCCTGGTTCATTTTGCGACGTACCTTAAACGACGTATCTTGCTTGACCTTTTTTTTTTTTTTTTTTTTGCACACTTTTACTTTCCAGTTTCTGGACAAGCCGTGGTCACAGGTGTCGTCCCTTCTCCCCCCCGGTTCTTGCCTTCAATTTTTATCGCGCATAGGGTTCAGCAATCCCCCTGCTCGTCAATTTTTCATCAAGTGTTGCTAACTCACGCTCTCGCGCTTTCCGCAAGTCAATTTGTGCACAAGAAAAAGTCCCAACGAGTTTATACGAGTATGCACTCGGCGGGGCTCGAACTCACGAAACTGACCTATACCAGGCTCGAGGATAACCTGATACGCCACCGGGGCGACCGTGACCTACTACTGCTCGGCACTTTGTACGACGTACCTTGCATGGCCTCTACAGGCTGGTTGACGTGTGATAACCCCCAAGTGAGTGATCCGCCGGCGAATGGATGTCCACGGCGTTTATTTGACTCAGACCGTAAATGTTTGCACACGACATGTCTTTTATCTACTCTGTGCCCGTGCGAAGACCTAATCCCATGGGTTGAAATTATATGGACTATTCATTCATTTTATTTATTACTTCGTATTATTTACGTGGTAGTTGTTTTGCCTGATTTTTCGTGAAATAAGATTTTTCGGAAAATGGGGACCATGTTATAGCAGCCCAATTAGTTTTGGTGGAACAAAAAAGGGGCTGGCCTCGGGATGGGCAGCATGTAAAACACGTCGTCGGCAAAATTTCAGCGTCTATCTCTATGAACGACGTGAACATTTATTTGGAGTTTGTGCGTAAAAAAGAGATGCGGTATTTCCTCCGTCAAATGACATGTTGTTTTTTCAAGTCAGACGCCAGAAAACGGTATACCGCAACCATTACGTGCACTGTGCGGTACAGCAGAATACACCCCGATCCGCGACGCTGATTAGTCAACTCAGCCTCGTACCGGTTTTTGACACCAACTCCATGCCGTACATCGTACCGTCGCTTCTCAGCTCGGCCGTCACCGTTTCCTGACTCGAACTGTAACGCTTTTTGTCGCATTTTTTTTTATATTATGCAGGGTACCCCTCGGTACCGGTTTTCGATGACGGTACGAAGTTTGACGGTTCTGAAATATACGGTACTTTTTAAACGGGAAACGGATTCTCATTTTTTGACGGTACCGATTTTGGCGGTATACGGTACGGCGAATTATGACGGGTTTTTTTGTACGGTTCTGAAAATGACGGTACTTTTAAAACGGGAAACGGTTTCTCGTTTTTTGACGGTACCTTTTGCACGGTACTGAAAAATGACGGTATCGCCTATACCCGGTACCGAACATACGATACATGTGATCAGGTGAAATTCGCCGCAGAGGAGGTTCTGGTTCTTCCGAAACGCAACCAACTGAACCAAAAATCCTACAACAAAAAAAAAAATTACTCGAAGTTATGAAAAAAAAAAGAGGACATCAGTGAGGGTTCAAAAACTCACCGTCGTGCCCGCTACCTACTGGACTACCGGCAATTCACAGACATACTTGTCTTGCCGGAACTGTTTTGACGGTATTGGCACATGGCGGTACTTTTTTGACGGTACTGCATCATGACGGTATTTTTTTGGCGGTTTTGAAAAATACGGTACTTTTTAAACGGGAAGCGGATTCTCGTTCTTTGACGGTACCGACTTTGGCGGTATACGGTATCGCGAATTTTGACGGTATTCCGCTACCGTCCCGTATCCGCCTATTACGACGGGAAAACCGTGACGGGAAAATTCCCGCGGAGTACCCTGATATGTGACCTAACCGCTGGAAAAAACTCCCCCCCCCCCCCCCCCCCCCGCCCCCATTTTTTCCCCCGCTCTACATCCATGACGTAGCATTCATTCATCCCCCCTCCTCCCCTGCAAAACCCCACTCCGCACGATCGCCTAGACCCAGCACCCCGCGTATAGTAAGCCCATATATATATGGTTAATACGCGCGATCGGAGGATCACACACAATGTTGCGAACATCAGTGTCGACCGAATGCTTGATCTCATAGCTGGAGTGTATTTTAATATTATTATAAAAATTAAAATACACTCCAGCTGTGAGATCGAAGATTTCGTCGAAACTCATCTTTGCAAGCTGTGTGTGATACTCCGATCGCGCGCATTACGAGTTGTGTGTCCTCATTAAGGATATAGGTCGGCGACTCCCCTTACAGCTACAGTGTAGCTATCAGGGTCAACAGGATGATTTTAGTCAGTCTGTGCGCGGAAACTATAAAACCCGTTTCTGAGGGGGACAAAATCTGACAGCTGTGAAGGCAAAGGGGGGGCCTGGTTTTGATCAAAAGCGAGCGGGTTTGGAGGGGGGCGGGGGGGGGGGGGGGGGGGAAAGGGGCAATTTGTGCATGTAAGCTATAAATCCTTTCGAGGGGATAAATCTGACGGTTTTGGCACCAGTATATTGTTGGGGGCGGGGGGGGGGGGGGGGGGGGGGGGGGCAGGTCGATATGTGCCTGGAAACTATACATTATTTCGAGGGGACAAATGTGACATTTTTGGAAATAATACATCAGTTTATCGTGTATATTCTGGGGTAAGTCGTACAATCAGTGAGTAAAGAGAGGGTGGAGTGTTCGAGGGGGTGGGGTTGGGATGGGTTGGGGGGGGGGAGGGTGGGGGGTGGGGGCGGGGGCGGGGGGCGGGGGGGGGGGGGGGGGGGGGGAAGGGTTTTAGGTGAGAGGTTTGTTATACGTGTGGTGCTAGGTCTAGGCGAAGGTGCGGGTGATGGGGAAGAAAGGGGCGTTCGAGGCGGGGGGGGGGGGGACACAGCGGCATGGATGGCTCTCGAAAGATAATGAGGTGATATCCTGTGCGTGAAGTGTTTATTAATGTGGCGGATTTCGATATTTGGTGGGGCGTTTGAGTAAGGGAGAGCAAGAGGGGGGGGGGGGGGGGGGGGAAGAGGTTTTTGAGGAGGTTTAGGTCACAAATAATATATGTATCAGCTTGTTATACGCGTGGTGCTAGGTCTACGTGATCGTGCAGGTGGTCGGGAAAGAGGGGGCGTTGGAGGGGGGGGGGGGGGGGGAGCATATTATATGTTACCTAAACCTCGTGAAAACCCTTCCCGCCCCCCCCCCCTCCCCTTTTTTTTTTGTTTTTCCTCGCTTTCTCTTGCTTAAACGCCCCACCTAATATCGAAACCCGCCAGAGTAATAAACACTTCCACGCGCTGGGTATCGCCTCGTTATCGTTTTAGAGCCGTCCATGCCGCTGCTGCAATTCCCCCGCCCCCAACAATGCCCCCTCATTCCCCACCACCCGTACCATCGCCTAGACCTAGCACCACGCGTATAGCAAACCCCTACATCTATGCGACCTAAAGCGATCCCCCCCCGCCCCCCGCCCCCCCCCCGGCACATTTCCCCCCCCCCTCCCCCACAACAAGGTTTTATAGTTTCCACGCGCAAATTGACCTGCCCCACCCGTCCCCTCCCCCCCCTTCCCCCCCTCCCGCCCCTCTCTTGATCAAAATCAGGCCCCCACGTCCTTAAAACCTCCGCCCTCCCCTTCCTTAGCGATTAATCGACTTACAGTATTCACTTGATAACCTGATGCATTTCTTTCCACAGCTGTCAGGTTTTGTCCTCCTCAGAAACGGGTCTTATAGTTTCCGCGCACAGACTGCCGATCATCACCCTGTTGACCCTGATAGCTACACTGTAGTTGCAACCTATATCGCCCCGGTGGCGTATCAGGTTATCCTCAAGCCTGGTATAGGTCAGTTTCGTGAGTTCGAGCCCCGCCGAGTGCATACTCGTATGAATTCGTTGGGACTTGTTCTTGTGCACAAATTGACTTGCGGAAAGCGCGAGAGCGTGAGTTAGCAACACTCGATGAAAAATCGACGAGCAGGGGGATTGCTGAACCCTATGCGCGATAAAAGTTGAAGGCAAGAACCGGGGGGGAGAAGGGACGACACCTGTGACCGCGGCTTGTTCAGAAGCTGGAAAGTAGATGTGTGCGAAAAAAAAAAAAAATCCTCAATGAGGACACACAATCCGTAATACGCGCGATGAGAGTATCACACACAGCTTGCAAAGATGAGTTCGACAAAATATTCGATCCACAGCTGGTGAAGTGTATTTGAAATTTTATAATACGTGCCCACGGGCTAGAAACGAAAGTAAAGTAACATCGACAGGACCTGCAGTACGTGCAACTATATAATAATGTAATGAGTTTCGACGAAATCTCCGATCTCACAGCTGGAGTGTATGTTAATTTTTATAATATACGACACGTACTGCCACTGCTCTACATTCGGTGTTCGGTTGGTTTCACTGACGACAAGACATGACATCACTCTTCGGGATATGAACCCTGAATTAGTGCATGTTGGCTCCCCGGGTATTGTAACACTGGTACACAAACGAAAGTGTATGGAGCTCGAGCGTTTTTTTCCTGGATCTCTGGGACGATAAAAAAAAAAAGTGTAACACGGGTGTACCCGTACCTCGGGTATTGTTTGTGCCACGGTCTCACAGAAGTCACAGAAGTTCCGGGTTACTAGGGTATGGGGATCTTACAGAACTTACATAAATTCCGGGTACGTAACGGCAGTGTTACGTATCTCACAGAAGTTCCGGGTATTGTGGCACGGGCGTACGGAACTCACACACGAAATAAAAATGATATGCACCCGTACCTCGGGTATTATACCCGTACCCCGGGTATTTGTGGCACTGCCGTACAGAACTTCCAGAGGTTCCGGGTATGGGTATGAATGTCCTACAGAACTCCAGCCGTTTCGGGTGCGGGTATGAATGTCCTACAGAACTCACAGAAGTTCTTTGTAAGGTATTACCCGGGATATATACCCCGGGTATGGTTTGTGCATACCCTACAGAACCTAACCTTGCAATTATGCATTCGGGGGGCGCCAAACTCGCGGAACTGACCCAAAATATCGGGCTCGAGGATAACCTGATACGCCACCGGGGCGACCGGCAAGGGTTAGGGTACCCCGGCTGTCGCGCATCAACCAAAAATACGGCTGAAAGCCCCATTTTTCCACACCAGACCGATAAGTCAAGTGCCTCGACAAAGGAGCGAAGCTACTGAACGAGTACTGAAAACAAACGATGACAGTTTAAGACGTCGATGATATGTAGCTGCATCGTCGCCACTCTCATTCCGATCGGAAAAATAAAATATTGACAATTCGCAATGCGTGGTCTCCCGACAGGAGCCAATATTGCTGTGTTTCCACCAAATCGAATCAAACTCAATTCGATTCATTACTGAATATAAATATTATCGATTCATAAAAGCCCTTAGAAACGAAAGTGACATGAACAGGACCTACCATATTTCGCTGTTTGGTTCTAGTTATAAATCACACTTACTACTGCTCTTCGGTGTTCAAATTGTGTCACTGAAGAAACATTACATTATAATGTAGTATATTTTAATGTGGTACATATTAATAGTACACATTTCTCCTTTTTTTCCATCCCATTATTTTCCTAACATTACTCTCGCGCTCCCTCCCAGTAGTATAGCTCAGATCCGGGGTCACATCGCGGGCCCGCCTCCCCTCTCGCTACGGCGGTCGTACGTCCCTCCATGATGACATTTTTATCGCGGGAAAAATGCTCTCGTCGACTCGCGTCGAATTGTACGACACTCGGTGGGTAAAAATACATGATAGCTCATACTTTGGCTGGTAAAAGTGATTGAATACATGGGCTCTCCGGGTATTGCAACAAAGAAAGTTTTACCCGTACCCCGGGTCCTGTGCCACAGTTTCATAAAAGCCACAGAAGTTCCTGATAAGGGTACAGAGATCGTACAGAACTTTCAGAAATTCCGGGTACGGTAGGGGAGTGTCACAGAACTCACAGAAGTTCCGGGTATTGTGCCAGCACGGACGTAAAGTTTTAGAAATGGTATACTCGTACCCCGGGTATTTGTGGCATTGTTGTACAGACCTTCCAGAAGTTCCGGACGAGTATGAGTGTTGTACAGAACTTCCAATATTTCCGGGTACGGGTATGAATGTCGTACATAACTTACAGAAGTTCTTTGTAAGGTATTACCCGGGATATATACCCCGGGTGTGGTTTGTACGTACCCTACAGAACACAACCTCGTGGAGGGTTTCGTCGACACTCATCTGTGCACAAGCTGCGTGTGATATTCCGATCGCGCGTATTACTGAGTGTCGTCATTAAGGATACGTATAGTTTGGCGACTCCCCCTAGAACCACTCAAGAACTACCGTGTAGCTTGGACCAGGGTCAACAGGATGACGTTAATCAATCTGTGCGCGGAAACTCCAAAACAAGTTCTTGAGGGGGGCAACATCTGACAGCTTGGGAAAGAAAGGCATCGGTTTATCATATAGACCTAAAGCTCTTGAAAACTCTTGCCGGCGCCGCCCGCCCCCCCCCCCCCCCTTTTTTTTCCTTTTTTTTTTTCCTCGCTTTCTCCACCTTACACACCCCACCTAATATCAAAATCCGGCAGAGTAATAAACACTTGCACGCGCTGAGTATCGCCTCGTTATCGCTTTAGAGCCGTCCATGCCGCGGCTGCAATTCCTACCCACCCCCGCCACCAACGCCCCCTCCTTCCCCACCACCCGCACCATCGCCTTGACCTAGCACCACGCGTATAGCAAACCCCTACATCTATGCGACCTAAAGCCCTTCCCCCCCGCCCCCCGCCCCCCCCCCCGGCACATTTCCCCCCCCCTCCCCCACAAGAAGGATTTATAGTTTCCACGCACAAATTGACTTGCCCCACCCGTCCCGTCCCCCCCCTTCCCTCCCTCTCGCCCTTCTTTTGATCAAAATCAGGCCCCCACGTCCTTAAAACATCCGCCCTCCCCTTACCGATTTTTCGACTTACAGTATTCACTTGATAAACTGATGCATTTTCTTCCATAGCTGTCAGGTCTTGTCCCCCTCAAAAACGGGTTTTATAGTTTCCGCGCACAGACTGCCTAACATCACCCTGTTGACCCTGATAGCTACACTGTAGTTGCAACGGGAGTCGCCGACCTATATCCTTAATAATGAGGACACACAACCCGTAATGCGCGCGATCGGAGTATCACACACAGCTTGCAAAGATGCTTTTCGACAAAATATTTGATCTCACAGCTGGTGAAGTGAATTTTTATTTTTATAATACACTCTGTGAGTAGTATGATCGGTGAAGGGAGAGCGGAGTTTTCTAGGGGGCGGGGGGGGGGGGGGGGGGGGCGGGTACTCAGCTTGTGCATGGCCGTAGTCGTATGGCCATAGACCCTTGCACCCTACTATGCCGAGACGGAGCACGTCGGGTTTTCACCAACCAGGCAAACATTGCTTGCACGCACCAAGAGCGAAGCGCCGCAAGGTGTTCGGCGAATGAATGGCATGAAGGATGAACTCCATCCTTCCAAGAACCGCTCGTGAGATGGACTTCGGCACCTTGCGCCTAGTTTCTTGCAGTGCCAATGAGTTGCTTTGGGTTCTGGTGTGGCCACTCCAGAGACAGCAATGCGTATAGCTATGTAACTGCCCCATTGGTGCCTTGCCACATTTTCACCAGCAACGTGATGCGATCATTCCCCTTTTACAGGGTTCGGGTTCTCCACCCACAACATTGATCCAAATCCATAACCATCTCGATGACGGCCAAAAAAAAATATAGAAAACCAGGACCATATTGCTGTCTAGCTCACGCAGTGATCGACATGTTTCACAGCGTCGTTGTCAACCAACGCCGGGGAGGGGGGGGGGGACGAATCATTCTGTGCGCGGAAAGATTGAAACAATGAAAACGATATAATAAGTTTGGAGGAGAACAAAATCTGACGGATGTAGAAGGAATGTATCAGTTTATTATCCATATCCTGGAAGTGGTACAACCGGTGAGGTGGGGCGGGGGCGGGGCGGGTGGGGGGGCGGGAGTTCAATAGCGGGGGGCGGAGGGGGGGTTGGGGGGAGGGGGGGTAAGCGCAATCGTCTGAGACATGTCATTAAATAATGATGTCTTAATCCGACTGACGGTGTGAGGCGCGTCTTACTCGCTATATCGCGTCTTGGCACGTTTTACACCCGTCATATGTCATGCCAGACGCAGCGTAAGTCTCCATAAAAGGATCGATACGACCACAACGAGCTGTGGAAACAAAGCGAGAGCAGCAGTTGAATCGATGACTCCGACCTTTTCCTTCCGAACCTTCTTTTTTCGCGTGTCCAAGCAAGTGTTGTTCCCTGTCACCGGGGACATTGAACCCGGTTCCCCGGATTGTCGCTGATAATGGCGTTTCATTTCAAATAATTAGAGATTTGCGAGAGGGCCCGGATATTATTTTCCGACGCCTTACCTCAACTTTTTCAACTTCGAGCCTCCCGACAGGGGGGGGGTACCTGACACCGCCCCCTCCCCAAACCACGATGCAATATCCTACATTAACTGAACACAGGGGGCGATAGAGAGCCGCCTCCCCTTACCTGCTAGATATGCGAGGCCATATAGTGCATACACGTCATGCTAAATCCTATGTAAACCCGAATGCACAGCGGACGGTACACATCCGCCCCCCCTGGCCCTGCTAGATACAAGGCCTTCCATACTATAGGGAGGCGACCATAGATAGGCCGTAGCTGCTGCGTATAGTGACGGCGATTTCAGCCATAGAGAGTGGCGCACAAAAAAGAAGCTATACGTTCGATCCTGGGGGAAGCAGGAGGCCCTGAAGAGCCTTGTGATTGGCAGGTTTAATCGCATAGCGCGGGGACAACGGTTTGCTGAAGCTGTCTAGTAAAATATATATAGTCTATACCTGGTATATTAAAAAAAATTGAAATACACTCCAGCTGTGAGATCGAATATTTTGTCAAAAGTCATCTTCGCAAGCTGTGAGTGATACTCGCATCGCGCGTATTACGGGTTGTGTGTCCTCGTTAAGAATATAGGTCGGCGACTCCCCTTGCAATATCTGTTATAAAAATTGAAAATCCACTCCAGCTGTGAGGTCGACTATTTTGTCGAAACTCATATTTGCAAGCAGTGTGTGATACTCCGATCGCGCGTATTACGGGTTGTGTGTCCTCATCAAGGATATAGGTCGGCCACTCCCCTTGCAACTACAGCTTGTGTAGCTATCAGGGTCAACAGGGTGATGTTAGTCAGTCTGTGCGCGGAAACTATAAACCCGTTTCTGAGGTGGACAGAATCTGACAGCTATGGAAGGAAATGCATCAGTTTATCGAGTGAATCCTGTAACTCGAATAACCGGTGACGGGATACACATATCCTACGTGGTAACTGGTATCCGGTATCAAGTTCGTACCTCGGGTTCCTGCGGTGGGTACCATATGATACCACGGGGACGTTACCACCACAGATAGTATCGTTTGTGCCTTGCCTTGCGGCCGAGTTGCGGCACAATCCTTGCTCGCAAAGAAAGGCGAATCTTGAAATCTTGGCACTACAACAGCAGCAGTGACGCTTCCCGCAGCTACTACTTACAGCAATCGAACACTGCGAGCCGTTGCTTTGTGTGTGTTAACGTTGCCGCCGTGGGGGGGACTTGCGCGCCCTGGTTTAACGAAGCACCTATTTCATGGTTAGACTTCCGCCCTGTCAACTGCGGTGCTGCGTTGTACAGCATCGATTCTTTCTCGATAGCACTTGACCTACATCTCAGCTCCACATTGCGTGTTACTATACGGGGATCGGGTAGTTGGACATAACCATAACATAGATTATAATAATAATTCGACATATCCGCAAGAAGAAACATTCGACATGTGCACACATGTACTACCACCATGACTATTTTTCAGTGACTTGTGTACGAAGCTTTCGAAATACTGCTACTGCCGCTGCTGCAGCATATGATACCATTATGACTAAAAGTGCGTATCAGATGTTATAGCTACGATTAATAATCAATAAGTGTGTGTTCCTGGCGCCAAACTGTTATGTCCACCCATCTACATGAAGCCAACCTCTCTCTGTGTTCATAACATTAACATTTGAGACAGAGGTGCACATTGAAAACATTCAGCAAGGTGAGTTGGTCATGCAATGCCACCGACAACGGACACGAGGGAAAGTAGCACACAGCGTAAATGTTTGATGGCGCGCTTAACGCGTGCGCGCTCAACGACGTTACTTCGTTCGCATTAGGTTAGAAAGGTTTGTAACGAAGACCACTGAGGGTTGTAACGAAGACCACTGATAGGAACAGCTTACGCTATACCTACAATGGGACCCGAAGGGTGCGCCAGCTAGCGTTGGGCTGCGAAAGCAACTGAGTTAAATCGACACACGACGCGTATGAAAATACGTGGAAGTGTGGTGAGCTAAAGCTTTATTTTTCCCCATCCATCCGCCGGAGGATCAAAAAAAAAAAAAAAGTTAAAAGCGATCAAGCAGACGGCACGTACCAAGTACCCCAAAAACTAGGTTGGTGTGGTCTGCCACAATTTTAACATATCTGCCTGCAATTCCTTTTGACATTAGATAACATACGATTATACCTTCTGTATATTGCAGTGTCGTTGACGATGTCGTCCTGTAGATATTGCGTCCAGGTCTGATGCTCGTGTTAGTGGTGCCCACAAAGCATGCCCTAGTGTCGAGTTACAGTGGAGTTACAGTGGAGTTACAGTACATCCTCCCTGGGTGATGTTCCTTTCCTCTAAATCTGATATCACACAAGGTAGCATATGTCAACGCAACAGCTTTCATGAAGGTGACAAATGAATTTTTCCTCAAACGCCTCATGAAGAGGAAACGCGGCCCGGAGATTGCTCTGTATGCCAACGGTCTGGGTTAGATGACCAAGCAGCGCACTTGTTTTTTACCACTGCTCCTTGCCCAACCTAGAACACTAGGGGCATTAGTGTGGCGACAATCAAGCAGACGAAATACGTTCTTCGTATAAGACAGAGATATTGCCAGGCAATGCGTATTGTCTTCACAATACATCGGATATTTCCACTCAACGTCACCAGCATCAATATCAGTAGAACCCAGTCAGGAGTAGTGTTTACCTCGATTCTTCATCCTAGAGCAGAGAGAGATGCAAACGTCTGGGGTCACATCTTACTGAAGTGATCATGTTCCCTTTCTATCTAGCTAAATTCGTCAGAGGTTTGGCCCCAGCGACCTCCTCAGTTCTGGACAAGCCGTGGTCACGGGTGTCTTCGCTTCTCTCCCGTCCCGTCGTCTTAACCGTAAGTAGTAGTAGTAGTAGTAGTAGCAGTAGTAGTAGTAGTAGTAGTAGTGAAAGTAGTAGTATTAGTTGTAGTAGTAGTAGTAGTAGTTGCAGTAGTTGTAGTAGTTGTAGTAGTAGTAGTTGTAGTAGTAGTAGTAGTAGTAGTAGTAGTGGTAGTAGTAGTAGTAGTAGTAGTAGTAGTGGTAGTAGTAGTAGTAGTAGTTGTAGTTGTAGTCGTAGTGGTAGTAGCAGCAGCAGTAGCAGCAGCAGTAGCAGTGTCGCAGTCGCAGTAACAGTAGCAGTAGCAGTAGCAGTAGCTGTAGCTGTAGTGGTAGTGGTAGTGGTAGTGGTAGTGGTAGTGGTAGTGGTAGTGGTAGTGGTAGTGGTAGTGGTAGTGAAAGTGGTAGTAGTGGTAGTGGTAGCTGTAGTGGTAGTGGTAGTGATAGTAGGAGTAGCAGTGGTAGTGGTAGTGGTAGTGATAGTGGTAGTGGTAGTGGTGGTGGTAGTGGTAGTAGGAGTAGCAGTAGCAGTAGTAGTTAATGGTAGTAATAATAGTATTTATAAAAATATTTACTACTGTGGTAGTAATAGCTTTGTTGATAGTACTAATTGTAGTGATCATAGTAGTAAATAATATAAATATTAATATTGAAACTTCTTAAGTGAGTAGTATTAAGAGAAAACCGTGCACCTCTACTGTAGCATGTGTCCCCAACCCATCACGCATTACACACACCACCCATGCATCCTTGTGTCCGGCGAGCTTTAGGGGAGCCGCAGTTCCTCGTATTCGGGGGGATAATATATGCAAAGGGTAGAGCTCTGTCACCTGACAAACGTCACCCGCACCGGATCTATTTTTTATTCACCCAAAAAACAAACAAGCGAGTCGAGGATGTCTTCTTTGGCACACGAATCGACAAGTGGAAATTCTGTCGGGAAAAGTACATCCTACATCTGTGTTGTACACCGATTCATGGAAGCACGACAGTGCTTCACCAGCTGAATAGAGCAGATGCGACAAGGGGCAAGAATACTCGGAACATCACATCCTTGGTCCACGGCAGTGAGATGGCGGCTAGCTCTCTGCCCTATCTATCCCTCAGATTCTGCATTCTGCCCACCACGCACCGTGACGTCGAAAACTTTCACGCTTCAGAAAGGATAATCTATTATATCCAGAAGCGTCAACCTGATCTCTCTCGATATAAAGCAAAGGGAAAACGTTGTCCAATGGAAACACTGAGCAGCTGGAGTAGGTGGCTTCGTCGACCCTGTTGGTTGGCCGATTGAGTGCCCTATTGGCTGTAAGCGTATGAAGACCAGACACACCCGCGCTCGTCGTGTGGTACTGATTTGTTTGGATGCAATCATTTTCAGGCTTTCGAAGAGTTTGGAAACCCTTCAACGGGGAGGGGTAATTGTATGTTGAAAAACAAGGATGGTGATGTTACAAGCACTCTCATATTTGCTAGACATACCCACATCGAGATCCGTCTACAAACTGTCGACGACTTCAAACGAAGCCGACAAGAACATCTTCTCCGTATTTTCATCTTCCATTTGGCCCCGGGTTCGTCACGATCGGTTGAGCGTGCGTCATTCCATGTGCAATTTAGCTCGGACACACAGACAGACAGACAGACATACAGACAGATACACAAATACAATACGCTGGAAGCCTGTACGCACCCAGCAAGGAACGAGGTTTGGTGCAACACGGCACAAACCCAGTCTCATTGTAGGTACTAGGTGCTCTATTAGAGCATCCTTCGTTCTTGAGCAATATTTTCGTGTTTCAAGGCAGTAAAACGAGTTGCGCCAAACACGGTGGTCCAACTTGGCGCCTTCATTCAACTTGTATATAACCTTAACTAAGATATGAGCGTAGCGAACCGATCCTGGACATTGTGTTAGACAATTGCCCGCTGGCAAATACCCCAAGCCCCCTGGTTCAACACCCACGACTTCTGAACCACTTAGGCACCAGCTGTGGCCACGGTAATGAAACACTTGCAAACAGAAACCTCGGGCCCCGAGGCATTGGTACTCCTAAAATCAATCTTGCGTTTGCGAGCATACCGGGGAGTACGGCGCGCCGCAAATTAGACTCCGTCTGCACCCTCGAATAAAATCCTTAGAGTTGGGTAATACACATCCGAGCTCCGTCCTGTGGTCCCGTGCCGTGGTTAACCCGGTAGGGCTATAACACAATTATGGGCTTTTCTTTGAGGTGTTATGCTAGTAGAGAGGTGGACGAGGCAAGAGTGCCTGGTACATGCAGTACGCATACGTCGTAGTGTGTTGGGGAAAAACAAAATACGAAAATAAAATCCTGTCTCGCAGCACGGGACCACGCATACGACATGATCACGGCAGCTGCACCCATCTGGCGACTGCTTGTGACGAAACGAGTTTCACCAGTAGCGCACGCACCTCCGCTTGTGTAGGCCCCAGTTTTGTGGTTCTCGTTTTTGGTCACGTGCAGCTGTCCCAACCAAAGATCTGAAACACGAAATGACGACACACCCCGGTATGCCGCGACCACAGAGAGAGGGAGAGAGACAGGAGGGCAGGCAGGTAGGCAGACAGACGGACAGACATACATAATGTAACGAGCAAAACGATGAAACAATGAATGGTCGTATTCGACCCGTAGTAAACATGGTCGTTAGCCTTACAACGCACAACATGCCGTCAAACATTACAGCAGCCCAAGCCGCCGAAACCACAGTGGCTCGGCGACCACGGCCAACCAAAGCCCACGTGCAACGAAACAAGGCTCACGAGATAACTTCTGCCGATACCGTGCTTGCCGAAGCCGATAACGTTCAGCCTTCTCAGTCAAATATTCAGTTGTTTTCTACAAGACAGAGCACACTGCACACACCACACAGCATACAGGCAGACAGGAAGACAAACAGGCAAACAAAACAGACAGACAGATAAGCAGACAGACAGGGAGGCAGGCAGGTAGACAGACAGACACACAGACAGACACACAAACAGACAGGCACAGACTAAGTACATAATAAAGGCCTGTACGCATGTCGCAATGAAGAGGCTATTTCGCCTCGCAAGGAAACGAACGACTTTGGTCAGTTGTGTTTCTCGGCCTTGCCTTGTTTCTGGTACATCTGCAAAGACGGCGAACTCGCCTCGTGCATTACGTAAGCCCGTTGCATCTCTGGGAAATGGAACCGAAAATCCCGCCGCAATTCAGGCAACCACAGAACAGCAGCCAAAGCCCCCGAACCTTACAGCACCCTCGGCGATGTTTGCAAACTCTAGGCGGCGTGCAACGAATCACGAGTCTGCCCAGCCTGCCGGCTGCAATTGATGTGTGAGGCTTTGCGAAAATTCGTTACATGAAGCTCTCGTAATTGAAGACACTATCGCAGTTGTTGCCCCTTACACAGCAGACGGACGGCACCCCTTACACAGCAGACCGGCAGACACCCAGAATATTTCAATAATGGAAGCCTGTACGCAACCTGCAACGAGCAAGCTTTGCTTCCATGCAGGGCAAAGGACGAACTTAGTCGCTTCGTCTCACGTCCTTTTCTCTTTACTAGGTCTCGGCGTAAATAAGGCAACCTTAGAGCGCGGCGTACATGCGTGTGCGTTGGAAAAAACAAATCAGCTAAAACCTCCCCGTCATATCTCCACCACCAACACAATATCACGACGACTGTGGTCAATTCGAGGCAGAGGGCAATGAAACAAGGACCACCCGTAAGCCCTGGCTCATCGGCTCCTGTACGTTCCGAGTTCTCTGATACGTGTGGCTCTCTCTCAAGCATAAGTTTAATCCTCTAACAGACAGCTGTCCACAACCGACAGATAGACGACCATATATACAAAACAAACAATGGCAGTTTGTTCGCCCTCTTGCAATGAAGAGATCTGTTTACCTCGCAATGTAAAAAAACATTCGCAGACGCTTTGCTTCCTCGTACTTGACTCATCAAAACGGCCTCAGTCGTCTCGTTGCCTCGTACTCCCTCATTGTTGTACCAAATATAGAACTGAGTTTGCTTTGGAGTTGTGTACAAAAATACTGTGCCGTGTGGAGAGATGAAAACTGGAAATACCGGGTCGTCTCCTCGGCAAAGCTTGTATTTTGTTTTGGCCGCAATGCCTTGGAGTTAACGGCTCCCTATTTTGGCAATGTTATTTCGATGACCTCTCGGTGCGGCTTTTCCTTACTATGGTGGGACTACGTGCTGCCTGACTTTTTCGTTAATCAATTGCCGTGTGTGTCCCGATGCGGGGCGAGCTGTGGATTTTATGATCCCGCAGACAGACACATCGACCTTCCGAAGCTCATAGTTTCAGTTTTAGAAATATCGGACTTATGGCGTGCCTGAAAAACGCATACTTTCACTGATGATAATCTTTATACGTGCGCATACAGCATGTGTGGAACTATTAATAATGAGGGCGCTGGTATTTTGAAGACTCCCCACCGTGTCGCTTTCTCAGGGTCAAAATCTTCACATCGTGCTTGTAACGCTTCCATCTCCGTTCCGGATTTGGGATGAATATTGATCGTGAGGCAAGCATGTCCGTTGGCCATATTCGTTCCACGCTTTCTGACGTATCCACGTCTACAAGGTTCCCGAGGAATGTGTGTGGCTGCGTTCTCAGGGTCATAATTGATACCAGTAGACTATACTATATTCAGTTGAAGGTAAGCATAGCAATATTATAAAAAATGAAAATACACTCCAGCTGTGAGATCGAAGATTTCGTCGAAACTCATCTTTGCAAGCTGTGTGTGATACTCCGATCGCGCGCATTACGAGTTGTGTGTCCTCATTAAGGATATAGGTCGGCGACTCCCCTTACAACTACAGTGCAGCTATCAGGGTCAACAGGATGATTTTAGTCAAACTGTGCGCGGAAACTATAAAACCCGTTTCTGAGGGGGACAAAATCTGACAGCTGTGAAGGGAAAGGGGGCCTGGTTTTGATCAAAAGCGAGCGGGTTTGGAGGGGGGGGGGGGGGGGGGGGGGGAAGGGCAATTTGTGCATGTAAGCTATAAATCCTTTCGAGGGGATAAATCTGACGGTTTTGGCACCAGTATATTATTCGGGGCGGGGGGGGGGGTTGGGGGGGGGGGCGTGTGGGGCAGCTCAATATGTGCCTGGAAACTATACATTATTTCGAGGGGATAAATGTGACGGTTTTGGAAATAATACATCAGTTTATCATATATATCCTGGGGTAAGTCGTACAATCAGTGAGTAAAGAGAGGGTGGAGTGTTCGAGGGGGTGGGGTTGGGATGGGTTGGGGGGGAAGGTGGGGGGTTGGGGCGGGGGGGGGGCGGGGGGGGGGGGGGGGGGGGGGGGAGGGCTTTAGGTGAGGGGTTTGCTATACGTGTGGTGCTAGGTCTAGGCGATGGTGCGGGTGATGGGGAAGAAGGGGGCGTTCGAGGCGGGGAGGGGGGGGGGGGGACACAGCGGCATGGATGGCTCTCGAAATATATATGCCAAAAGACAGGCAAGACGAATCTTCAACTCATCGTCAAAAACTTGTAAGCATACCTGGGTATCAAGAGACATGCTTGACTTTTGGTATTTTCGCTTTGGTTCAATTGCATCTTGTACAATTCATCATTCGGACCCTGCACAGAGGAGCCGCACGTATGCTAAAGCTGTAAAACCTTCCGTATGACAGACGTTTGCCGCCACCCTATCTCCAACTACCACAGATATCACACCGACATCCGGCCGGCTGGATATGCTGTGCACAGCCTAAATCCTTGCACACCCCCTCCCACCCTTGTAAAGGCTCCTCGCTCAGATGCATCATACCCGTCTGCTCGAGTACTACCTCCTTTAACTGCTTGGTTGTTTGATCGTGATCGCGTGTGCCCTAAACCAAACCAGGATGCGCGTCGGAGTGGCCTTTATCGCAGCTCTTACAAGTCGTATATTCATCGAAGGAGTCGAGTCGGCCCCGTGCTCGCCGTTAGTTACGGAGATGGACGTGACAAATGCTGCCGGCGTGCAAGATCTGGTAGAAGCACTCAACTGCACTGGAGGAGGAATGTTCAGTGTCACCTGGTTTGGAACCGTACCTGTTGCGAAAACAATCGAGGTGACAGGTGGAAGCCACTTGATTGTTGCTCAGGCTTCAAGAGATTCTTCAGACGCCGCCGAGTTCGACATCGACGAAGTGGCTGTTATTGACGGAGGAAACTCGAATGGCATATTTCATGTGTCAGATAGGTCCACGTTGACCCTTGTCAAGCTAGAGCTCAAAGGAGGGAATTCGCATCAGGGAGGGGCAGTGGCCGCAATTTCTTCAAGCTTCCGGGACGTCGACACCAACATAGTTAACGTGATAGACTGTGTCTTCACCGCCAACAACGCTACTAACGGCGGTGAGCGACTACCCTTCTTGTGCTTAACTCGGGGTTGTAGCGATTGGATGTTGTAACCGTATGTAAGGCTGTACACTGATGCTCGTACCGCAGCAACCTGTACCGCAGAACACCTTCTTGTATATACAAGTATCAGCCAAGCTGTCGTCGTGATTACACTTCTGCACATCGACAGCACAGCCATGTTGTCACGGTGTGGACATGTCACCTCATTACTGAATTTTTTGTTGCGCACCATTCCCAGAATGTTGACGGCGAGCTTGAGGAAAATATCACGTCGGCCGAGGGAACTCAAAATATATATGAACAAAAAGGAAAGAATCCCGTGTGCACAAACACGTGAGACTGGCTCCGCCTTGGGACAGCCATTGACCGAGAGCGACGATGTATACTTCGCGCTCGTGATAATCACGTATAAATTGTTTGGCGAAGGTACATTTGCAACATATGATGCATTTCTTCTTGATACTGCACATTGTTAGGCGCCTATGCAGGCTATTTTAATATTCGGCAGAGGATAAGGAAAAAGTGCTTCGTTATAGTACGGCATGTAGCTCCTGTTCCATGATAGTGGAGGTTGGTTAACTATGGAAGACATGCCATTTTTGTGTTGCATGTGGTTCACGTTCCATGGTAATGGAGGTAAGGTTTTGCCATAACCCCCAACCCTAAGAACCCTAACCTGAACTCTAAGCTTAAGCCTCTCCCCAACCCCAACCCCAACCTTGGCCGACCTGTGCGGAAGTTGTCTGGGAATCGATAGGCGAAAACAGCCTGTATTACTGTCGGATAATCCAAGGGTAATGGTAGAGCTCACGTCCCCACGACCTCCGTGGTCTCCCCTCCATATGCCAGCAGCAGCCGTTACTTCCAGTTGACGACGTCGTGTGTTTCCGGTTTTCTAACCTGTCACCGTTGGCTTAATGACGCCGTTTCTCTATGTGTGACAAGTTTTCTTTCGGAGTTGACGCAGCTCGCCTCCGTTGTGATGTATGTTTGCCGTGCTCGCTCCAACCAAACCCTGACCGTCTCCGTTTGGGAATATGTCAGGTCTGCTGGACTAACCACCGAGGGACCTCGATGCCATATAGTATGCATGGCAACACGGGATTGGGCATGAAGGCATATATATTGGGAAACAAAAACTATTTCGCATTTTGCTAAGACGTCGTAGAATGGTTACCGCCGCATGTTCCACAGGTGCAATCTATTCCAAGAATTCCACGGTCAACATCGACGGGACTTCAATTCTAAGGAATAACTCGGCAACATCATTTGGAGGTACGCCGGCCAAGTGCTTTGGCTTTAAAATCGTCGTTGACTACTGCTATTGTCGTTGGCGGGATGCCATAATGCTTAGTATGGAAACATCGACGCTGTCGTCTCTAACGCCCGTATAGCGAAAGAAAGCTTAGCACGTTACATTATATGAGCTCTACGTTGCCGATCCATTAGAAAAATGGGGTTCAATATCGGGCATTGTTGTGCGGAATAGGACGCAGTCAGCGAAGAGGACACCAAACTCGGAATGCCATCTCTGAGGTGCAAACGGCCTTAGCCAACCCTACGTAACACCCACTGTATGCTACCTGTCTGCTCAAACTGGTGCTTCGGTCAATACGATACACGTTGATGAACGGCAGAATTATATAAATATGTAGAGAGGGTCCCTGAAACTTGGAGAGAGGTGCCCTTTCGTCGACATCTAGTGTCCCGACCTCAACAAACCCCCATGTCTTTAATCAGTCTCCGGCGTAATACTTCCTGCACGTGTTGAACTATTGCCGTCTGTTGGATACCCCGCCAAGAAATTTGTATCTCTAGCCTACACACGTACCAATTGCGGCCTTCCTAGGTACCAATCAAAGTCTGTTCGGACTTACGAAGCTACGGTGAGATGTTGATGTTCATATGATGCCTTGGCAGAGTTGTACTGAATATATTTTCTGGCGTTACGACCTGTCATAGCATTGCCGCGGCACTGCCATAGAACGTGCCATGATAAGATCATTTGAAAAGAAAGCGACTGTACCGCCATATCGCGAGAGTACAGTGCTATAAGCGTGGGTGAAGGTTTGGGTTAGCGTGATACTTAGCGTTAAGAGTGACATAAGACGGCAATATCAGTACAATGGCAGTAACAACGTGATACCTCCCACGCGTCATTTCATGGCAATACGTTGAGATCTTTCACAGAATGAATGGCATGACAGTCAGTGCTTTTAACGACTGTGTGGCCTCGGAGAGAGCAGAAAATCTCAGCAGCAGCAGTAGTTTAGTACCACCAGCAGCAGTCACGAATATCTAAGTAGAGATTTCATGGAACATGGTAAAAGAGAACGAAATCGGAGCATACGCTCTTCAGCACAGGGTACTGTACCTATTTGTCGTTTTGAAACTAGAAGTGGAAAATATGTGTGCGTCTTCGTCACATCAAACTTTTTTTTCCGCTTTTCTGCATGCAGCACCACAAGTGCCGGTGCTGACGCCTCATAGAAAGACGAACACTCACTGTGGTCACAAACTTCTTAGGGTTAGGGTTAATACATCTGATTTGGCCATGCAATGCCAACCGCAATGAGCACGGGGACAATATGTACGGATGACGTTCGGAGGGCTTCAAGTTTGTGAGAATCATCTCGATACAAAGAGCTTGATTCAAGACGACAAAACTACTAAGACGCGAGATGAACGCCGGTGAAGAAAATGATGGTCGGGTCGCTATTTGGTTGCTGCCGTGTGTGAGCTCGCGTGTGGGAGTGCTGATGCTCTGTGAACTTGTATGGCCGTGTGTGAGCTCGTGTGCTGATGTGAGAGCGTGACCGCAAGTGAGTATTTTCATTGGAGTGCATGGTTGGTGCAGGTGTGACAACGTTGCTGTGTACTATCAAGCACTGTGTGTGAGCTCGTGTGCTGGAGTGCTGTTGATGTGCACAGCCATAGCTTTGAACGATCTGAAGCCGACCAAGCAGCCGACTGGGAGTACGTAGTGGCGGAGAGGGTCGACCATGTGGCCGCGGAGACAGCAGAGAGCCATACCCGCAGTATAGGATGGGGCTGTCGATGGCGGCAGCAGCAGTGGAGAAGGGTGTAGGACTAGAGATGATTCTCCGCTGACTTATTTTGTCCGTGCATCGACATGGTCTAGGTGGAACTTGCAATTTTGGTCCCGGACGTTTGGTTACTTGGGCCATTTCTTATACAGTCGGATTCCGCAAGTCGAAAACGGCCGTTTTCGACTGGACGTTTTTTCGACTGGAATCTTCTGATCTATTTTCTTATCGTCAATCGAGTCGATTTTATGTTTAATGTGCTCTTCCTAGAGGCGGTTGGTGTGAGGGAGTACTGCTGTGCAGCAGTCGAAATCGGTTTACAGCTCTGTGCTTTGCGCTTTCTCCGCGAGCAACGGCTCAACGAACCCTTGTCCCAGCGAGTTGGTGGCTGTGGGCTTAGCCGAAAGCCGCCAAAGCTACGTTCGTGGAGTTGCACTCAGCCGAGAGCCGCCAAAGCTACAGCAGGCGCAGCCGTTGTTGGCCGCATGGGATCGATACCGCGCGCTGCTGCCGTCGTGTGATACACGCTGCTGGCGAACGAAACTAGGAACGCGCCACGCTGACTTGCTGCCAGAAGCAACAGCAGTGATAGCCACGCCAGCGTCAGCGCCTTGCATGATGCTGCAGTGTGGTACCTGGTATGGGTGTGTGGCCGTGTGGCCGTGTGGATGTGTGTTTGGTGGTGGGATGAACGATGCGATCGGCTCAAAAAACGTGACTGAGTTTTCCGACTGGAGGATCCAGTCGAAATAGTTGAGTTTTTCGACAGGATCCGCCAGTCGGAATTCTCAGTCGAACAAAGTTGAATCGAAAAAGTCCTGTCCTTTTTGGACTGGGTAAGAAAGCTCGATTTGGACTTCAGTCGAAAAGGGCCGTTCTCGACTGACATATCCAACTGTTTAAGAAATGGCCTTAGTTAAACAATCACGTATAACCTCCAGCTCAATCTGTGCGAGGTGTTCCCCTCAGCGACTTTCCGTAAAAACCGTGGTCATAGGCGTCCTCGCTTCTCCCTCAATGTGCATGACCTCGTTTCTAGGGTTGGGGGTCAGCACTCGCCCATTTCATCGGTCTACGCTCGTCGATTTCCATCGAATTTGCCAACTCACCTTCTATTGCTTTCCGCTCGTAATTTCTCACGGAAGCAAACGTCCCCAAGTATGACACTCAATGAGACTTGAACTCATGGCATTGACGTCAACATGGACACATTCACACCCTAGACTAAAGGTCTATGTATTTTACTGTGACGTCGATTGAACGTGGCTGTAACTTATACTTATAAAAAAAGTCAGGTGAACAAAATATATCGCTCCAATAATTCGAAACTATTCAATCAGTCTGGTTATCGACCGTTATGGGCAATTGTCCTGCGATTCCCCCCCCCCCTATAACTCGGAACGGCTTTCATTGACGGGTTTGACACATGGATGAATGCTGCAACGCTTAGTTTCATGGCCGTCTACCGTCTACCGTCTACCGTCTAGCAACGCTAAATCAACGCGATTCCTAGACCATCGGATAGCAGTGGATGATCGGTCGAAGCCAAGTTGTCGTTTGATCGTGATATTAGACCTAAGCGACACCTGATTCCTACGTGCGTACGCGACAGGGCTTGCGGGTGGCGCCCGAACGCAAACTTAAACGGAATGCGACGCTGACACTCATTCTGCAGCAGCGCTCTGAATGTTTTTTTTTTTTTTTTCTTCATCCTCCGGCGGATGGGGAAAAATAAAGCTTTAGCTCACCACACTTCCACGTATTTTCATACGCGTCGTTAGGGTTAGGGTTAGGGTTAGGGTTGGGGCGTATTCTCCGTCCGACGTACAGTATCGGCCCACCTATAGAAAGAAGACTTGAAATACAGTTAGCCGTGAAGTTTAATATTTGTGAACGTACGTAGCCTAGGCGAAGTGCTGTCACATGCCAACCGGAAAAACAGGCCCTATGACGGCACCTAGTACTGCTACTTCATGTACTGCCACTGCTGGTTGTTCCCAGCTGGCCACGTCAATACACCTGCGCTCTTCGGGCAGCCGGAACTACTCAACCGACACCATTGAGGTGGGACCATTACACAACTATTCCACGGCATTCGTTGTATCGGATAAAATGCACCATTGCCATCTACTGCCATCGTCTTTCGAAGCGCACATGTTGTTGTCGTCGGTGGTGATCCCTTGTGTGCTGCCCGTCGTATTACTGAAATTTCTTGAACATGGTTACAATGAGAAGCGACAATAATCATAGTCGGAGTGTAATCTCGAGCCGCATGCGATTGTAACACTGGCGGTAAATAAATAATCACAAATAAGTAGGGCTGGGTTAGGGTTACTGGGCCAAGTCTCGTGGAAGCTTGATTTGTCATGACCGGGGGTTTTGCGAGAGGGCGAGGTTGCGCAAGTCCCACACTACCCGGCGGGATGGCTTTCCGGGTGGATATCTCCACCGTACCGCATCCTAGTTAGGTATGGCGGTTTACATATTCACGCATGCGTCTATCATGGAAGCACGCGTTGCCGTAGTCTCTACGGTGACCTAGCGTACGTTGCCATTGCTGCTGAATAGAGAAGGGTAGTAGAAGTTTTAGTAGTAGAAGAAGTAGTGGTAATAGTTCTGGTGAAAGTAAGAGTATGAAACAGTAGTGGTAGTAAAAGTAGTAGAAGTAGTCCAGACTAATAGTAGTAGAAGTAGTGGTAGTTAAAGGAGGAGGAGGAGGATGTTAAGATACGGCCTCGAAAGGCCTGTAGATATCCGAATTTGAGATCATTTGGATGGGTTTCGTATGATAAGGTTGGCGGTTTATATTCGGGGAAGTTAGGAATTAGATCGGAGGCACGCGCCTCCGATCTCAGAAGCTATCCCGGGCTCTGGTGGAAACGAATAAAGCTACATCTCTACGAAGGAACGAAAGTGAGTACTCTCCGAAGACCTGCTCAATTGGCAGACCTGCAGGGGGCACTCTGTGTCCCCACCTATTAATTTAACAAGTGGCGTCGTCGAGCTTGATGTGCTATTGTGGCAGCGTTCTTCCGGTTTCTCCGATTTTTTTTTTCGTAGCGATTTTGCTTTTGCTTTCCATCGAGCCCACAACCCCTGTTCCTTCTCGGGTGGCTTCTCAATGGAGGGAGCGCCCTTCCTCCTACAACGGCGACCACAACAGCAGTGAGATGGCAGGGGCCCCTCCTGTTGGTCGCCGCGCACGTACCACACGGACGACACCTTCCAAGTACGTGCGGACGACACTGCTCTGCGGAGCACATTCCTCGTCTCGAATTTTGGTCCCTCCTGTTGGTTGCTGGGCACGCACCACACAGAGGACACTTTCCGAGTACGGGCGGACGACACTGCTCTTCGGAGCACACCCCTCGTCCCGGCCTTTGGCCGCATCAGTTCACCGCCAGCTGGTCATAGACCACTCAGCAGTGGAACTGCCCGAGCCCCACCCATCAGACTTGTTTGCTCCGCGCTCTGCCAGCATGTTGCACAGCACATCCGCGAGTTGCCAGCACAAGCCCCAAGATCGGCCATCGACTCGTACTTTTTTTTTAGTACTTTTTCTGTGGTTGGTTTACCGCAGAGCCTTTTCCTGCCCCCCCCGCCACACCGGCGGCATGCGGCAGATTCTAGAGCCTTTTCTGCCCCCCCGCCACACCGGCGGCATACGGCAGGTTTTTGATGGGTGACTATTGCTGTTTTTCTTTCTACTGCTTCTCTTCGCATGTTCCTGGCTCCATAGCCAGACGGTTAGAGGTGTGGGAGTGGGGTTTGAGGAGCCGCATCTTCGACTCATGGTCTAGTTCGTAGAACCGGAGTTTCCCCGAATCTCCCATATTTCTGCATATGCGACTCATCAGGGTGGGCTAGTGTTAAGATACGGCCTCGAAAGGCCTGTAGATATCCGAATTTGAGATCATTTGGATGGGTTTCGTATGATAAGGTTGGCGGTTTATATTCGGGGAAGTTAGGAATTAGATCGGAGGCACGCGCCTCCGATCTCAGAAGCTATCCCGGGCTCTGGTGGAAACGAATAAAGCTACATCTCTACGAAGGAACGAAAGTGAGTACTCTCCGAGGACCTGCTCAATTGGCAGACCTGCAGGGGGCACTCTGTGCCCCCCACCTATTAATTTAACAAGGAGCAGTAGCGCTAGCAGTAGCAGTAGTAGTAGTAGTGGTAGTAGTGGTAGTAATAGTAGCAGAAGTAGCAGTTGTAGTAGTAGTAGTAGTAGTAGTAGTAGTAGTAGTAGTAGTAGTAGTAGTAGTAGTAGTAGTAGTAGTAGTAGTAGTAGTAGTAGTAGTAGTAGTAGTAGTAGTAGTAGTAGTAGTAGTAGTAGTAGTAGTAGTAGCAGCAGCAGTAGTGGTGGCGGTAGTGGTCGTGGGGTTGGTGGTGGTGATGGTGGTGGTGGTGGTGGTAGTGGTAGTAGGAGTAGAAGCAGTAGTTGTAGTAGTAGTAGTAGTAGTAGTAGCAGTAGTAGTAGCAGTTGTGTAATAGTAGTAGTAGTAGTAGTAGTAGTAGTAGTAGTAGTAGCAGTTGTGTAATAGTAGTAGTAGTAGTAGTAGTAATAATTATACTTGTTTTTTAGTAGTAGCAGTAGCAGTAGCAGTAGCAGTAGTAGCAGCAATAGTAGTAGTAGTAGTAGTAGTAGTAGTAGTAGTAGCAGTACTAGTAGTAGTGGTAGCCTCAGAACAACATTGGTGCGTCTCTAAAATGCTGTGGCATGTGTCTGAACACAACGGTCCCCGTTCCTTGGCTTCGGTTCAGTCGAGGCCAAACAATAGCAGAAGCTCCATGCTTTTCTTCCTAAATGAACATACTTGACATATCTAAGGGATAGCTCTGCATTAAACAGTGCACTTACAACTCTCCGCTATACCGCTCGCCGCCCGGCCCTTAGCGACCGTACTAACGTGCCCCGCCCGCCCCACACATCAGCCCTCGGTGTCCCCAGGGAGACAACGGCCGTCGAATCCCAACTCCGCGAACGGGGTGTGTAACAACTTTCCCGGGGACGACTCGCGGTGTCTCCTGTAACATGGAGAAAAGTAAGAAAGTGCAAATCCCACCCAGCTCCTGGTGTTGGTGTACGCGGTGGTGCGTACTGCCATACTGCACGAAATGGAGGGGGTCCTAAAACTACGAACCTCCCCACGTTTCTTACCGTGCTACGGGTCCTCAAGACTCCGACACCAACAAAATGTTCCCCGCGTACCGGTTACCGCCGTACATACTGCACTGCACTGCTGTGCTGCTGTAGTGGCTTGATCGCAAGACTCCGACACCAACAAAATGTTCCCCGCGTACCGGTTACCGCCGTACATACTGCTGCACTGCTGTGCTGCTGTAGTGGCTTGATCGGTAGGTGGTGGGGGTGCACGTTGGTGGGTAGAACGTGTAGTATAGTGGGTATGGATTGTTCCTGTAGGAGAGAGCCCTGTTTTGTTTTTATGTACGTACTACATTAATTTGAATATATAACTTCCCACACTAATTTCACTGCTGTGCTGCTGTTTTCCCGTATTTTTTTGTTGTTGTTATTCTCACATTAACTCGCATAATCAAGTCCGTGGTCACAGGACAAGCTCCAGTCACTCTGGAGCTAAGGAATACCCCAGGGGAAAACACACACATAACCCAAGGTGGTACACGCATATATCAGAGCTGACGCAATTCATGCCTCCACCACAAACTATAGAAGTGAAATCGGGAGTCAGTCTACGATGTGCCAGGTCCATGCCGGTGCATACGTCTCATTACTCACGCCTGGAGAAACCAACTATCTATTCCGATTGCCACCCAATGAAGACTACCACGTATATATATTACACGTAGTATATATCACTACGCATACGCACGACAGGCGTAGGTCCATGGGCGAAAAGAAACAAAGAAAAGAAAAAGAAGATAAAGGAAAGGAAAGAAAAGAGAAGAAAACGAAACAAAACGAAGAAGGCAAGAAAAGAGAAGAGAAAGACAAGAAAAGCAAGAAAAGAAAAGACAAGAGGAAGCAAGGCAAAGAAAAAAGAAGAGAAAAACGAAAAAAAAAAAGAAAAGAAAAATGTCATACTAGCAGACCCTAAGAACTGGCTAAGGATGGCATTGGTCTAACAGAGGGTATCACGTCCATCATCAATGGCACCTGGGAGAGAACGCAACAAGGCGAAGAAGTCAGGGCGGTCTTACGCTATCTTGTGACCGCCATTAGAAGGCCCACAACTTTTAATTCGATCTTTACCGGGCTTCGGGTCCTCAAGCCTCCACAACTAACCAAAGGCTCCTCGCGTACCGGTATACTGCCGTACATGCTGCTGCATTGCTGTACTGTTGTACTGCTGTACTGCTGTACTGCTGTAGTGGCTTTGTCGGTGGGTTTTCACGTGGGTGAGTAGAACGTGTGGTGTAGTTCGTGGGTGTGTTTTCGCGCCTGTGGGAGACGGACCGGGTATTTTGTTTTTTTATGCGTACCACACTAGTTTGATACCTGGTAGTCCCCACACTAATTCACTGCTGTACTGCTGTTTGGTTCGGGCGGATGATTTAGTCCGTGGGTAATGTGTGGAATTATTCGTGGGTGTGTTTCGTGCCTGTTGGAGAATGCCCTGTTATTGTGTTTTTAATACAAACAGCAGCAGCAACTTGTTTTTTCTTCGCTATACCGGCCGGCGCTGGCATACTTCAGGAGTACCCGTAGCTTTTCATCGATGGTGTGTTTTCGTACCTGTTGGAGGTGGCCCTGTTATTTTGTTTCCAATACAAACAGCAGTAACGGCAACTTATTTTTCTCTTCCGTACCGGCCGACGCTGGCACGCCTCAAGAGTTCCACCAGCTTTCCATCACCGAATCAGATATGGTCTTACTTCCAGCGTGAGTTTTGCATTTTGCGCGTACACAGTTGTAGACTAAGGACTTGGTCTGACGGCTCTAATTGATGTGTTTTTTTCATGCATTTGTGATAAGACTTTTCCACCTAATTTTTTAACGGAATTCGTATCCTACCTTCCAGCGCTCGCGGCGCATGCCATGCCGCCCGAATCCTTCTCCGGAATCAGCTAAGGTCTGGCTACCAACTTGCCAATTGACCTTCTATTACATTGTATTACGTTTCATCCACGGTTTATTTTTTTCAACAGTAGTTTTCTTTCCATTCTATTCCCGTCTACTTCTCGCCTATCCACAACTCCACAGTCCCCCCTACTACAAGTATACAAAATATACAACCATCTTATTTGCTTTTTGTTTCGTCTTTTCAATTCCTCTATGCAGCGCATCAACACCTACCTTCGCATATGCCTGTGCCTAAAACCACGCCCGACAAAACCCACATTTTTCAATGACATAGTCTATATGTTTCAAATACATGTAGCACCTCGACCTTTTCTCTATTTTGTCCCCCGGCGCATGGGGGAAACTAAAGGTTAAGTTCACCACACTTCCACGTATTTTCAGACGCGTCGTGTGTCGATTTAACTCAAGTGCATTCGTAATCGTGCGCTTTCTTATGCGTCCCTGTGTTCCCGCTATAGCGATAGAGCAGCTGTCCTTACGGGCGGTCCCCGTCTTGGTACGGTCTTACATTCCCTTTCTCTTAGGCACATCCTTAATGTGCAACTATTATAAAATGGGGTCGCCGATAGACGGCCACGCCCGATCTTTGTGTTATCTAAGTATCGAGTACATTGTCTGTGCCCTGTCGAGTTGTAACCTTCCGAGTACTCGCGGCCGACGAGCACAAAGGTCTGGGGAAACCCCTCGGGCACTCGCGACGTTTTGGCATTGTTTTAGGCGCGTAACCGGGTACTCGTCGAGAGACGAGTCCAAGGGTAGTCGTGACCTCCTTCAAGTTGGTTGGTCCCTAACATTTCAATCAACAGAGGGTTGATAATGCAGCGGGTACAGAATTCGACGGGACACTTGCCATTATGGTTTTCGTAGGCCAAAACAGGCCACGAAGTGTACAGATGTACTTACGCACCCATATATGTAAAATATGATCTTCATCTTTTCTTGTTGGCTCGCTGCTCTCCGGCGGCCGAGTGTTTCTTCTCGCACTTTCGGCCACGGGGCAAGCGAACCTTCCATGGGTACACTATGAAGCATGGCTGGATCTCGGCCGAGCTCTGTGGCGGATATATAACTCCTTATTAGCGATAGCCAAACTCAGGTATATACACGGTGCTGCTGTTGCCAAAATCGGGTACAGTTCTATTTCAGCGTTCGCGACGTGCCTATGACGCCATTCTACTTGTTTTTGTTTTTTTTTGTAACACTTCTACTGTCCAGCTTCTGGACAAGTCGTGGTCACAGGTGTCGTCCCTTTTCCCCCCTGGTTCTTTCCTTCAGTTTTTATCGCACATAGGGTTCAGCAATCCCACTGCTCGTCGATTTTTCATCGAGTGTTGCTAACTCACGCTCTCGCGTTTTCCGGACGTCAATTTGTACACAAGAAAAAGTCAGCGAACTTATACCAGCATGCACTCGGCGGGGCTCGAACTCACGAACCGTACCTATACAGGCTCGAAGATAACCTTATACGCCACCGGGGCGACCGAATTGGCTGGGTGAATCGGTTCTAGGTCTGTTGCTATTACCGCACACGCATATCGCATACGCATACCTTTTTCATCACATGCATCAAGTAGTGGCAGGTTCAGGCGGGAACTCTATCATCTAGCTCTACTTTCTACCGGGACAAACGAGGAGTACAACAAGGTTTCGGTTTCCCTCAAACACAGTACCAAAGCGTCGAACACTATCTCCAACTCATGGAAAACCCTAAAACGTACATATGCCACACATACAGAAAATGTTGCTGCCAACGACTTAATCATTGTACAACATCCAAGAGCAACTGACATTGGCTGGTCAACCCCATCCCTTACCACCAAGTGCAAACACATGTGACGTACTATAGACTACAGCAACGAGCACTATTCCACGTACCGTATACAGCATACCCTGACCACCAACAATTCGTCATACATCAGCATCAGTACAACGTGCACCCACCGCTATCACACTCTTCCCGCTCACTAACACTAACGCTACTACTACTACTACTACTACTACTACTACTACTCTTTCGTTGGAGCAATGCACTAGCTCATGCCACGCGCTTCCTCTAAGAAGGGCAGTGGGATTTACCCATGTGAGTACGCGTGACACCATTATATTATAGGTGGAAAAATATGCATACGTGTGTTACCGGTGTCTGTCTCCCATTTCGCCTTGCGACGCCCCCGGGATTTCGAGTTACCCACATCCCGAAGGGTAACCTTGCAATGTATATACACAAATACCATACGTATTCGTGTGTTCAAAGCAGGTGGACCAACCATTTAAACTACAGTAGATATTAAGACCAAGCGATTTTTTAGCGTGTCGTTGACCTTGCGCACCATTCCGTTTCATTGCTCAGGCCGCGCAAGTCAGACGTGATTCGAGTGAAATAAGCAATCCTCGTTCTCATTGGCACGATATCAATTCGTGGCTTTGAGCAATACTCTTGACTGATTCTACGATAGCCCCCGCCATATATGGCTGCTCCACACAAAGGATGCTATAAGAAAACTGTCTTCACATATGTTCTTGTTTGCGCGAAGGCTATCGAACCATGACGTTGGGGTGGCAATGGGCACCTTATTTCAGGAGATATTTATGGAGGGAGCTGGTTTCACAACCGGCGATTTCGTTCAAGAACAGTGGGGGGGCAACCGTACGTAAAACGACTCCCTTATGCGCGCAGATGTTACGCAAGGGTGGGAAACCCTGCGAAAAACACCCAAAATACAACACTAACTAAAACGGCTGCTCCCGCCTCTACTAGCTATGTTGTCTCGTCACGAAAGGTAAAACTAAATAAACTACAGTGCGTCTTGATATGTTGTATGTTACACTTTCCGTACCACCATAAAACCCAGCGTACTCGTAATGTATTTTAAAAACAATAACACCCCAGCTGTGATATCGAAGATTTCGTCGAACCTCATATTTGTCAGCTGTGTGTGATACTCCGATCGCGCGTACTACTGGATGCGTGTCCTCATTAAAGATGCAGATCGGCCACTTCCTTTGGACCTACAGCGTAGCTTGTACCAGGGTCAACAGGGTGATGTTCACCAATCTGTGCGCGGAAACTATATAACCCGTTTTTGAGGGGCACACAATCTGACAGCTGTCGAAGGAATGCATCCGTTTGTCAAGTGTATCCTGTAAGTCGTATAACCGGTGAGGGGAAGGCGGCGTTATTATGGGCGTGGGGGCCGAGGCGGGGGGCCGGGGAGTTTGAAAAGGAGCGGGGAGCGGGGGGCGGGGTGGGGGGTTACTCAGTCTGTGTGCGGAAACTTAAAATCCCTTACGGGGATAAATCGGACGGTCGTGAAAAGAACGCATCAGTGTTATATGTACGCGTATGACATGTACCAGAGAAGAACGTCCCTAAAACGATTTACCGCACAAAAACCAGGCTAAATGTAAGAACACCCATAAGATTGCTAGGTTAGGGCGTACTACATGCCAAGGAAGTGACGAAAACGTGGCAATTCCTACCGGGCGGGACGTTCTTGAATCAAAATATGTTGGACCTGCATCAGAAAAAACATGCATGCCCAAAAGACAGCAAATAAAAGGGAAACAGCATTATATCAGCTGTGACATCCTGGATTTCGTCGATACTCATTTTCGCAAGCTGTGTGATACTTGCGCTCTACGTGCCAGAGGACAACAAAAAGGGTGGATGGAACCTCCTATCGGGAGGAACGTTCGGAAATCGATCTACACATGTCAGGAAAAAATCAAGTATGCAAATATGACAGAGTAGTACATACAGCGCGTACCAGAGAAAGATAAAGAGGGCGAAACCTTCTGCCGGGGGATTTCCGAAAGCGATCGACATAAATCATGCAAAACTCAAGCATGCCAAAATACAGCGTAAGATTTACATTTACCAGAGAAAAAGCCAAAAGGTGGACGCTCCTGCCAGGGGGAGCGTTCCGAAAGCCATCTACACATTAACATGGCCAAAAGTCAAATATGCCAAGACCCAAGGCAAAACCAACAGGTACACCTCGACAATAAGAAATGAAGCGGAGGAAAATCCGGTGAGAACGACTCGAAAACACTTCTTTGTATCTACTGTAACCTCACGCTAGGTTGAAGGTGGGAGCACATGACACGATTGGTAGAAGAAACAAGAAAAATCCACGCAAAAAGTAGGGGCGGCAAGCTTTGAACAACGCCAGCAATGAAAACCACCGCCCTGCCCCTCAAAATCTCTAGTGCAAGTTACCGTTCAAGGCGTGCGAAGTACGACCTTCGAAGAACTCGGCTTGAAGCTACGGCGCATACAACAACGGCTGGCGAACGACATCGGCGTCCTAACCAACTTCTCCACGAAAACAATATAGTTGTCTAGAAGAGCGCTGGTGACTGCGCTACGCACCGTAGCAAGCTGACCCACTCTGGTTATCTTGGGCCTCCACCGCGTCTTCGTCAAGGTCAGCCCTATGTTGGAGAAAAGGTGCTTTACCGATGCTGAAGAAGCCGAAATGCATAGCACGCGCGATGCCAGCTCTTTGAGAATAGGAAACTATTCACGGTGCCCCATCCACCTGGTGAAGGGGTTCGCAGGATACTCGAGCGCAGCGATGCGGCGGAACCTCAGCAGCCCCGGCTGTCGTACTGCCATTCCTCGTGCTGTTTCGTGTCGTTGGCATATTTGCAAAAAATCAACTGCTTTAAAATAAATCCGAACAAATGGTTCCCTGCAGAACTTGCACGATGCACTGCACATTAAACGTGGTTTAAGGGACAAACCTAACCACCCCCGGGATTACCAGGCATGAAACAGGGAGTACCCGGGTACTCGGTACTCGCGAGTTGGCGGAATCCGAGCTGCAAACGACCCTGAGTGTAAGAGTACTATGTATCCGTGACGAGCATTGACAACTAAACGTTTTACCCACGAGTACCCGGATTTGTTCTTGAAGATGTACCACTCTAGTGTCCTATGCGTGACGATAGGTGTTCGCCTACTCTGTTAGCTTTCATGATATTTTCACATGGATACCCAACTACCCAGACGTAGTTTGTGTGAATAGCCTGTGGACACCATGGTTGTGTGGAAGATCTGTCTTCTACGCGAAGAGATGCAGAGGTGGCACCGAAGTGTCTGTTAAGATCACCTGTGATAGAAAGAAAAGGGGATCGTGTGGAAAGGGCGCTTGAGGCCAAAGAAAGAAGAAGAGGAAGGAGAAAAAGGAGAGAAGGGGGGGTAAGAAGAGTGATCATGGCGGGTTGCATCACCATTTGATCATCACGGAACAATGGCCAGCCGTAGTCCGGTAGAATACCGGGACAACGGGCACAACCTTAACATACTCGAATATTCCTTTACATTTACGTTCCACCGAAGATTCAACGTAAGATTCGACTGCATATCTCATTCGTGGAAATAAACTGCTCGAATAGACTGGGCATTAACTTATATTTGAATCCAAGATTCATACTCTCAACACGCCCTCATAGTGCAAAGTCATATTGCTAGAGAAGCGTCATACTTACAAATTTAGTTATTAATCATCAAAAACAAATGGGTCATATATTCAGTCCGGTGTAATGACCGCGGCATTATAGATGTATCCATGTTGTTCACACATTTAAAAAAAGTAAAACCTTACAAGGATATATACGCACAAAAACTACTCTTGGTGTAATTACCACCTAAAAATACCCTAGAAAAATAGTCGTAAAATTACGTCTTCTGGGTTTTAAACACGCTTCTTCCTAAATTGTACCAAATAGATAAACCATACTAAACAAAAAAAGAGAATTGTGGACAAGTGTCCATCACGACAAAATGAAACACTCTCATTCTTCAGTTTTAGTTTTATGTACTTGGGCATTTCCGTAGTTGAAAAATAATAAACAGATAGAGTTACGAGTACTGATAGTACTATAATAGACTATAATGGGTGTAGTCATAGTCCATCGTCGAACTATATCCCGAAAAAAGAAGACACAAACAAACAAACAAAGGTAATTGCTGTAAGTTAACCACGCCACTTCAATATGATCCTAGGATACCCATATAACGATAAACTGTCTGATACTAATCGTACGCTGAAGAGCATAAGATAGGTAATCTTTGTGAGCGTTTACTCCTTAATGCTGGAATATATACTCGTACGCATTTTCGGTAGAACATAGCTTGTTGCTGTACGATCGTTGACTCAAATTCGTACGACAAACAGTTCCACCTTTACTCATACGTAACTGGCGAGCAGTTGTAACTTATAGTTGAAAAAAAAGAACTGCTGCATTAAGTAATATTCTCTACTTAAGCATCAATTTCAACTGTACCTACAAGTACGTCTCGCAAAAAAATAGTACCGGTATAACAATACGCCCGTGCCTGTGCGAAGTATTACAACTGCGGTAGAATTACCCACTGAACAGGGACACGGTCAAGTCTCGTCCATATTTACGCATCCTTTGGGGTTGGAATACGTACGAGATACTTGACAGCCGTTCGCCTACGTCGTTGTACATGCGACTGGCGAGGAGAAAGTCAAAAGGGCCAGCGACCGAGTCACCGATCCCAGCTCGCACTAAAAGCTGTAAGCTCTGTTTTCGATAAAACAGCAAGTCATCTCGCTTATATAAGGACCTGAGCGGCTATAAAACATTTTTATAGTTGCGTACTCACTCCTGGCTAGGAGCCCATGCCATTCAAGCTTTGCTGCCATGTCTTTCCGTTCCAGGCGTGTTTGATCCGGAACTTTGATGTCTTTGAGGTGGTTGTAGCGTGCCCCCCAAAAGATGCCTGGTAGAAGCTGCTTGTCGATTAAGTGGCTAGAAGCCCCGCTGTCCGCAGTCATGCAGAGGTTGACGGGCTGCGCGGCGATGTTGATAGGAGGTGCGGCGATGGAAGAATAATGTATACCAACTGGAGGTGAGGTTGGACAGAGAGGAGTCGCGATGGACGTAAAAGGAGCTGCTGTAGTCGCAGCCGCTGTAATGAATGGAGCATGTATCCCTGGCACGTAAGCTTCCATTTGCGTTGTTGAAGTTGAAGTTGTGGTGGTGTTGGCGTGAGCCCTGAGGTTATTATGCGGACCATTTTGTTGACCAGGATGAGGGCGACGGGTTATGTTGTCGTCCCGCATTTGAGACCGACAGACGCTATTATCGTGGCGATCGATACTATGAAGGTTACACGACGATTTTTTTCGAGGTGTTGGGGGAGATGTTTTCCCCGACATCGTTCTATTGCGTTTAAAGCAATTTTGGAATCGATGGCCTGGCTTTTTGCAGTGAGAAAATATCACTACTGCTGAGGGTGTTGACGTGACTACCATAGCAGACTAACGCCCCTTTGCTTTTCGCGAGAGTCCGTTTCGCATAGCTCTATTGGCATTCACATTACGTGCTGTTATCACAGCTCGGTCGAGCGTGAAGTCATCATCTGCTTCGGCGCTTTATTTTAATTTCAGTTATTCATCCTTGAGTCCTTCCAGCACTATGTCCAAAATGCTGCTATGGTTGAATACCTCTCCAATGTCCACCAATTCACCCCGTAAGTAGTATACTTCAATGCCAAATACGTCTGGGTCTTGCCCATCCGTCATGACCGTATGAGTTAGTTGTTGTTTGAATACCTCTCCCATTTTTATATTTTCTAACGATACCATCCCAAGCAACCTTCCCATTCGCAAGTTCACCCCGTTTCGGCTTGAATTGTGCAAGAAAGCTGGCCGCAGCTCCCGATGTGCTCAGAAACAAGAAGTCGAACAGATGACCGTTGTCGCAGCGCCAGTGCTTGTTGTGTTCCAAATTCGAGATGTTGTCGTCCGTGGCCTATACAACTGATGTTGCCGCTGGGAGTGTAGAATGTTTTGAAGATGATGGTAGAAGATTCGCCGTGTCCACGGGAGTACTCGTTGCGTCCGGCTGAACCCTCTCTGCTGTTTCAGCCGGGGGTGTTTCCCCGGACTGCGTGTCCGTTTCGTCAGCGGCCATGCTGCGAGTTACAGCTCGTGAAGGCCTACGTCTTATAGAAGATGGACGAGGACTAATTAGTTTGTTTGGGCTCGGGGCAAGGGCGTCCTTCCAGGATATCAGAAATCCCGGCATGACGCATACTTATGACGGACTGAGCCGTGCGTTTCCATGTCGAACATGAGCCCATTACGTTTGCCGTTGAGAGCTCTAACGAGCTTGTCTACCGCATCACCTGCTTTTGTGGACTCTTCCATGGTGATTCTGATCGCTGATGCTGATGCTGTAGCCGGCGTATTGAAGGTTTCCTCTCTAACGTACCGGTAATATACGTCAATCTTTAATGAGATGTCGCTTGGTGCCGATCGATGTTTATATCGAAGGTCGAAGGCTTATAACCTGTGAATAGCCTGTGGACACACTGGTTGTATGGAGGCTTTGTCTTCTATGCGAAGAGATGCAGAAGTGGCACCGAAGTGTCCGTTAAGATCACTTGTTTCAGGAAAGAAAAGGGGATCGTGTGGGAAGGGCGCTTGAGGCCAAAAAGAGAGGAAGAGGGAGGGGAAAAAAGAGAGAAGGGGGAATAGGGAGAATGATCATGGCGAGTTGCATCACCACTTGATCATCACGGAACAATGGCCGTAGTCCGGTAGAACACCGGGACAACGGGACAACCTTAACATACTCGAATATTCCTTTACATTCACGTTCCACCGAAGATTCAACGTAAGATTCACCGTAAGATTCAACTGCATATCTTATTCGTGCGAATAGACTGCTCGAATAGACTGCGCATTAACTTATTTTTGAATCCAAGATTTATACTCTCAACAGTTTGAACTCGATGCTCATATATACGTCTTGATAGTATTCGGGGATGTACTGTTGTACGGGCAACAATATGTGCGGCTGTACGATGTAACTCCTGGCGGGACTATGGAGATGCAAAGGGTTTACTTTACTATATATATATGCACACCTTTGAACCCATTGTACAAGTATGTGTTCTATATCGTTGAAATAATGTTGCTTGCTCTAAAGGCCTGACTATCTCTTTGTCGTCTCGTCGGTGGAATTAAACGTTGCAGATTATGCAAACTCTTGGCGTTACTCCCTACCTCGGTTCGAGAGACTAATCGACGATCGGGGAGTGCCATTTCGATACCTTCCTTCTCAAAGCTTCCTCTCGATACGCTGTTTGCCTGCCTGCAGGTGCTATTTTCTCCAGCGCATCTGTGCTTATCATCGATGGTAACACGTCCTTCACCAGCAACTTCGAGTCACGCGCTGGAGGTGGGATTGTTTGCGGATGACTACCCCATCGATGTATCTACCAGATATTTCTGGCGTCCTGGTGTTGGCAGATCGAACCCCTTTGTCACCGGATTCTAGATGATATTCGCGGAGGGACAGCACACAGCGTTCGGTAGCTGGTTTCACTTACACGCCGTTTGATTAGTCGTCGGCAGAGGGTTTGCCTGCATGTCTTGAGCATGTGTTCAAGTGTACGCCGTGGTGAATAGTGACAATTACAAGCCCGCATATGGCAATGTATATTGCCTCGCGTTCCTTCTCGAGAAGTTTCATGAATCAAAGGATAATTAAAATGTTCTTGTAGCGATAGTTTCCCCCAAGGACTGCCTCTCTCTGCCAACAAATGCCTCTGGGTCCAAACGAACGAGAACGATCCAGAATATTTTGGGATGTGAACGAGAGACTGAGTAATGCCCTCCCATTTCCGCCACTTTAAACAGGTGCCATTGTTGCGTATGAATCGTCCGTCATGATCGACGGCACCACCACATTCAGGGGCAATTCAGCCTCAAGCTCTGGAGGTAGGAGGGAACCCAATGCTAACCCTAACCCTACCCCAAATGAAAGTAGGTAGTGCTGGAATGTGTCCACCGGAAATACCGGCCCTATAACGGCATACCGGCCCTAAAACGGCACCTAGCACTACTAATTTGTTAACTACCATGGCTGGTTATTCCCAGCTGGCCAAGCCAACACACCTGCGCTTTTTGGGCAACTGGAACTATGCAACCGGCACCATAGAGGTGCACCACTCTACACCTTTTCCATGGCATTTGACATATCGTTGTAAATGCGCCGTTTGCATCCACTGTGGTCGTGTTCCGAAGCGCAGTTGTTGTTGTTGTCGGTAGTGCCCTCTGGTGTGCTGCTGCTCGTCGGATTGCTGAAAATACTCTTGATTGTTTAATATGAAAAGTGAGAAGGATCAAGGTCGATTTATAATCCCGAACCGCGTGCCACCATAACAATGCCGCCAAGGACCAACGCCCGAACGGTTAGCTTTGAACATTAGTGGGCCATGTCTCGTGGAAGCTTGATTTGTCATGACCGGGGCTTTTGCGAGTAGCGAGGTTGCACAAGTCCTGCACTACCCGGCGGGATGACTTTCCTGGTAGCTATCTCCACGACACCCTATACTAGTTAGGCGTGTCGGGTCGACATATCCACACATCCGCATACGACAGCAGCTTTCGTTGCTATGAGCTATGATGACCGGCGGTAGGGACAGCTCCCGCTGCCATTGCCACCGGAACCAAAGGGTACGCTAGGTAGTGCTGTTTTGCAAATAAGTACAATTGAGCTAAATTGCACAAAGCATATGAAATTACATACCGGTATTACTATAAAAATTCAAATACACCCCAGCTGTGAGATCGAATATTTTGTCGAGACTCATCTTTGCAAGCTGTGTGTGATTCTCCGATCGCGCGTATTACGGGTGTTGTGTGTCCTCATGAAGGATATAGGTCGGCGATTCCCCTTGCAACTACAGTGTAGCTATCAGGGTCAACAGGGTGTTGTTAGGCAGTCTGTGCGCGGAAACTGTAAGACCTGTTTCTGAGGGGGACAAAATGTAACAGCTGTGGAAGGAAATGCATCAGTTTATCAAGTGAATACTGTTAGTCGAATAACCGGTGAGGGGAGGGCGGAGTTTTTAAGGACGTGGGGGCCTGAGTTTGATCGAAAGCGGGGCGGGAGTGGGATGAGGGGAGGAGGGACAGGTGGGGCAGCTCAGTTTGTGCGTGGAAACTATAAATCCTTCTTGTGGGGGAGGGGGGGAAAGGGCTCGGTATTAATATGCGGCAGTGTGGCGGGCGTTAGTTTCTCCTATCCGCCGCAGGACAACAAACTGAATAACTAGTCGACATAGCATTGTACGAGACGAACTGTAGAGTGAGCGTATCATGGATGATTTCTGGTCCCATAGCGGATGGTTTTATTTTTGGTGTCGGAGATCCCTGTTATAGAGAGAAATTATCGCTCAGATTATTTCCCATAATAGTTGGTCGAATATATACCGGTGTGTTTTTTCACACACCGCTTCCTTGCAATTTTTGGACTAGCCATGGTCACAGGTGTCGTCCCTCCTCCCCCCTGGTTTTTTCCTTCATTTTTTTTCGCGAATAGGGTTCAGCAATCCCACTGCTCGTCGATTGTTCATCGAGTGTTGCTAACTCGCTCTCGCGTTTTCCGCAAGTCAATTTGTGCACAAGAAAAAGTCCCCACGAGTACATAGGAGTATGCACTTGAGGAGATTCGAACTAACAAAACTGACCTATACCAGGCTCGAGGATAACCTGATGAACCACCGGGGCGACCGGCACAACATCATACACTGCCCCTGGTTCATTCCTAGAAGACCCGGCTCGATTGCAACGTCATGTGCATAAATACGTAGTCTTCCTGTGGCTTGTAACTGCTATTTGTGGTTAAAGTTTGTCGACAGATACTGAGAGCATCAACGTCATACACTGCCCGAGGTTCATTCCGATAAGACCCGGCTTGATTTCGTCGCGTTACGGGGCAAAAACTAATTTAAATGTGATAATATCTTTGCAACCTCATGAACAGATTCCCGCATAAATACGTAATCTTCCTAACTTCTTTTTCACGGCAAAAATTCGACGACAGTTGCCGAACTCAAGGTTGCGTCGTCATACCACAGGTTTATGTCTTTACCACCCCTCACCTCTCACTCCCCTCTAATCTCACTACCACCAATACATCTTGCTATGGGTGAAGCGCTCGACTTTTCCCCTGCGAAATGGTAGCTTGCCGACACGTCGGCGCCGAATAATAGCGGTGGTGGTCTGTCATGCAAAAGTCGCTTGGGCATATCATACCCTCCCTGAAATCGGTTTTAAATGGTTGGGATGGGTTAAATTCTCTACCGTGCTCGACTTCTCCCCTGCGAAACGGTCGAAGCCTGCCGACGCGCCGGCGCCGAACAGTAGCGGTGGTGGTCTCTCATGCAAAACGAGTATGTTTCAAATAATGTTGATTCCTTTTAAATACCTGGAGAGCCATTTTAATTCCTGCGGACCGACCGTCCTCATGTCCCAGCCTATCCTTCTTTCCAGTCGAAAATACTGCGCTACGCTAAAACATAGCAACGTTGCTGCTCACAGAAGCCGTGCAGAATGTTTTATAAATATATTTCAAGGACGTCAGCCGTGAGTTCGACGAATTTGGGGTCAAACCTCATATTTGCAATCTGCGTTGTTGGTACTTGTAATACACTATGTGGGTGAGTTTTTTCATAATGATAATGGGAGGGGTCATATTGTTCTGGTGAAAAAATAAAAAACAAACACATCGTAGTCTAAATATATATGTCGGAGTATCACACACAGCTTGCAAAGATGAGTTTCGACGAAATCTTCGATCTCACAGCTGGAGTGTATCTTCATTTTTTATAATATATAATATACGGGTTTATACATGAATATATATCAAATCATTCCTTGGTGTCATGGACTTTGGTCAGGAGTTTTTTGTCTCGGCCTAAGTATGCGATTCGCGGAACTGGAATTCTCGGTCGAATATAGCTTAGTTCGAGCGCCGCCTTCGGGGGGCGGCTCCAACGCCCTCGCCCTGCCGTGTCCGTTCCGCACATCGACGTGAACGCGGACGGGTGCCGAGCGAGACGAGCGAGTGTCGAGGAGGAATTTTGGAAAAATTGTTGAATCTTAATGGCTGCAACGCCTGAATGATTTACAAAATTGGCATCATTTCCAAACGGTACGTGATAATGTTTGGAATTTTGCGTTGACATACTCTCGAGCCTTAGTTTCTTTGCTGCACTTTTTTACTAGTTCGTTTGGTTTCTTGCTCGGCATTTTATTGCTTTTGTTTCTGCTCGTTTTGCCATCTGGAAATTCAATTTTTTAGTGTGGGTTCACCTAAAACGTGACACAACTTCCCGACGATATCCAACAACTTCGTGACACAAATTACCGACGGCAAGACTTTTCGTGACAAAATAACTCCCAAATCATGATACTTTCACGTAACAGAATTTCGAGACGAAACCAAGCAGGTAGAGCCGTCTCTTCGGCCTTTGACCCTGGCTTTAGCACGGCCGCTGACACTCCAGGCAGCCTCTGCTGTAGGCATGAACGAGTGCGGTTGATTCGCAGCGAACTATCCCGCTGTGCTCGTTTATATGTGGCCATTGTCCATGCCATTTCATGTCACCTCCATTCTGTTTTGAGCTCGTCGTCGTACGGTTGAGGTACGAGGAAACCCGTACGTACTCGGTCGTCGTCGTACGGTTGAGGTACGAGGAAACCCGTACGTGCTCGGTGAGAACAGCAGTATGTACGACGAGCATTAACGCCAATTCACGACATTGGCAAGCACACAACAGCAGGTGTAGCAGCAGTAGCCGAAGGGCGAAACTTCTAGCACATAATGCAGCAACTAGTAGCGACCAGAACTACAGCAGATAGCTCAAAGTGCAGTGCGAGTGCCGTTGGCAACTTTAGTCGTACACGCATCATTCTGTCCAATATATAACAGAATTTCGAGACAAAACCAAGCAGGTAGAAGAGCCATCTCTTCGGCCTTTGGCCCTGGCTTCAGCACGGCCGCTGACACTCCAGGCAGCCTCTGCTGTAGGCATGAACGAGTGCGGTTGATTCGCAGCGAACTATCCCGCTGTGCTCGCTTCTATGTGGCCATTGTCCATGCCATTTCATGTCACCTTCTTTCTGTTTTGAGCTCGTCATCGTACGGTTGAGGTACGAGGAAACCCGTACGTACTCGGTGAGAACAGCAGTATGTACGACGAGCATGAACGCCAACTGACGACATTGGCAAACACACAACAGCAGGTGTAGCAGCAGTAGCCGAAGGGCGAAACTTCTAGAACATAATGCAGCAACTAGTAGCAACCAGAACTACAGCAGATAGCTCAAAGTGCAGTGCGAGTGCCGTTGGCAAGTTTAGTCGTACACGCATCACTCTGTCCAATATATAACAACCGTTTATGTCCATATTGATGAAGAAAAAAAAATTACATTTCCTGTAAGAATGATACGTTGGACGAGCCGACGTTCTGGTGTGCTGCTGCCGGGAGGCCATAGAGCACACCGCATGTTTTACCCAAACAAGAGCCAACAAGAGGGAGGGCAGGGCCCCCCAACACAGAGACACGTCACAACCACGGCCAGCTGTCGATCGCGTAATTGGCCGGTAGTCCGTGCTTCGGTGGGCGTGTCGGAAGTCGTTCGTAGTACTACAGCTAGCTGTAGACCGTCGAAAGACCACGTGACATGTGACATCCCGTTCTGGTGGCAGCCTCGCCAGTAGACCCCCCAATTTTTTTTTTTTCTTTTCTTTTTCTTTGCCCCATGCACCCATTTCCTTTCCTTTTTCTTCTTTGTTCTTTGTTTCCTTTTTACAATTGACTTGCGTCTGTTGTGCGTATGCGTAGTGATGGATACTACGTGTGATATATACGTGGTAGTCTTTCTTGGGTGGCAAGCGGTGTAGTCGGTTTTCCCAGGCGCGAGTAATGAGACGTATGCACCGGTATGGACCTGGCACGTCGTATACTGACTGCCGATTTCACTTTTATATGTTTCTGATGGAGGCATGAATTGCGTCAGCTGTGATTTATGCGTGTACCACCTTGGGTTGTTTGTGTTTTTCCCTAGGGTATTCCTCTGCTCCAGAGTGACTGGAACCAGTCCTGTGACCACAGACTGGATTGTGAGAGTTAATGTGAGAACAACAACAACAACTGAAATATTGCCTGTTTCTTGACCTTTCAGCTGCTTCCCGAAAATTTGGTTTTTCTGTCAATGTGAAATTAAAGGTGGGGGACACAGAGTGCCCCCTGCAGGTCTGCCAATTGAGCAGGTCCTCGAAGAGTACTCACTTTCGTTCCTTCGTAGAGATGTAGCTTTATTCGTTTCCACCAGAGCCCGGGATAGCTTCTGAGATCGGAGGCGCGTGCCTCCGATCTAATTCCTAACTTCCCCGAATATAAACCGCCACCCTTATCATACGAAACCCATCCAAATGATCTCAAATTCAGATACCTACAGGCCTTTCGAGGCCGTATCTTAACACTAGCCCACCCTGATGAGTCGCATATGCAGAAATATGGGAGATTCGGGGAAACTCCGGTTCTACGAACTAGACCATGAGTCGAAGATGCGGCTCCTCAAACCCCACTCCCACACCTCTAACCGTCTGGCTATGGAGCCAGGAATACGCGAAGAGAAGCAGTAGAAAGAAAAGCAGACCCTACAGCAAGGCAATAGTCACCCATCAAAAACCTGCCGCATGCCGCCGGTGTGGCGGGGGGGGCAGAAAAGGCTCTAGAACCTGCCGCATGCCGCCGGTGTGGCGGGGGGGGCAGGAAAGGCTCTACGGTAAACCAACCACAGAAAAGGTACTATGGCACGATTTTGAACCTTTTCGCGATTTTTTCTTCTTTTTGTCTAGTAAGTTAAACTTCCTACCATTTTCCGCTAATTAGCCGCCTGTGCATTAGTTGCGGAACGGTCCAGCTTTAGCTTTTCTTTGATTACCACCATTTGTTTTGTAGTTGACGAAGCTTCATCGGCTGAGATCTGGGCTTAGGTCATCAGCGCCACACCGCCCAGCACCCCATCGCAGCGCTATAGCTTACAGCAACGAAGCGCCGTGCAGTGCCCTGCGGCTCAGCTCAACAGCGCACCGCAGCGCAGCGCTAGCTCAGCAGAGCGAAGCGCTATGCTTTGCCGTGCTCTGCCGTCGCGATCGTTCGTTGTTCATGATAAATAAAACTCCGCGTAGGCTGATATTTAGGTATTCGGCGCTTTATTCTATATCGCGTCAACCATCGTAATACCATACAATATGGTGGAGGGAATGTAATCTCTATGCAGAGATCCTGTTTTTGTTTCAATCAATTGTCATGCGGCCGCCCCGGTGGTCTGGTGGTTTTACCCTCGAATACTACAAACGTTTGGTTGTCCTTGAGTTCTACACCCACCACGATGAAATTTGACTATATTTGCAAAAATGCAATCAAAAGAAGAGATCAACTGCTGAGAGCGCCTGCTAGGTACAATTCGACGCGAGTCGACGAGGGAAGAAAATGCTCGATTCTCCTCGCGGTAAAAATGAAGGCACGTGCCGAAGTGGGGAGGGAGGAGGAGGACCCGCTATGTGACCCCGGATCTGAGTTACTACTGGGAGGGAGCGCGAGAATGGTGCGGGGATGAAAATTGGATGAAGAAAAAAAAATGTTGCAAAGAAAGGTATATGATTATTTCTTCCAGTAAATAATATGTCAGTCTCTAGGAAATACGCACGGCACCATCAGCAGTCGTCATGGTAGGGACACTCCGGATATTTTGTATTGAGGGGACGCGTCCGATTTCGACAACGTGAAAGCACCCACGAAGCAAAGATAGCAGACACACATATCCCACCTTCTCGAGAAAAAACAGAGAAGAAGCGCTACGCCAACCTCCCGTACGAGAGAAGCCACCCCCGCACCTATCGTAGACAACGCCGACGCAACGAGAGATCGCCCTCCTCTTCTTCGTTTTTCTCCTCGCCCGCAACCACGCAGACCAATCAATGCGACAGCCTTCACGCAACAAACAAAACAATCTTCTTCCGAAACCTCGCCGGCTGACATGGCCCCATGTCGACATTTGATGCAAACCGACTGTGCATCTTGTCGACTTCGAACCTCCATTGCCACGGGGACAGCAGTGCAGTCTCTTCATTAATGCCAAGGCCTCTTTCGTTTCGCCTAGAGGCGACGCAGGTTCTCAATAATACTCTTTTCGGTATTTTTGTTTTGATAGACGCCAACTTTTACTTGACGGCGCATTGAACATAGTGTGTTTCGCCTATCCTTGCCTTCTTTATTGTATAATATTACGTTTTTTTCTGTCAAATCATGACTTTCATAATCCCATGTTCGTATTAAACTCTTGGCATTACTTTAAAGTTCAATGCATGCCAAATCGGACAGCTACACCTTAAGTTGTCGAAGTGCTGCCCTGCCCTACCCGAAGCATGGGCGCCAGCGGATGCCGGCGCCCATGCGGAGCTCTTGTATTTTATAGAGAATATTTCGAGGACGTCAGCCGTGAAATTGACGAATTTCGGGTCAATACTCATCTTTGCAAGCTGCGTTGTTGGTACTTGTAATATACCATGTGGGTGAGTTTTTTCATACTGGGAGGGGTCATTTTGTTCTGGTAAAAAAACAAAAAACAAACAAATATATTACAGTCGACCCCGCTTTAAAGACACACCGCGTTTTTTTTTTGGGGAGTGCCTTTAACCCGGGGAAGTGTCTTTAGGATTCCGGGGCCACTAACTCACCGTCCCCGGGGCCAATGGAGGTGTAACATATGTCAAAATACGAGCATTTGAAGCAGGAAGGCGACCACGAAACTGTGTTGCTTAGAAACTACAGCACGTGATTTGAAAGGCCGCAACACTACTGCTGTAGTACACTCCAATACTTTACACATTTTGAATTTCCCTCTACCACCGAAACGCGGGAAGGAGTGCAGCACGACCTATTGTAATGTGTACGGCAGTGCGCTGTTGTTGATGCAGGCTCTTGCTGTAATGTGTACGGCAGTGCGCTGGTGTTGATGCAGGCTTTTCTTATTGTCAACGCGTTATCCTCATGGTGAACATCATGCCCGAGATATCGCGAACACACCTGAGACACATCAGTTCGTTGGAACTAGCTTTGATACGATACACGCAAGTTACCTAGGTTAGGGTTAGGGTTAATCTCCCCATACCCACACGCGGTAGTGCGGGCTGCAGCAGACCGCTGTCGATGTTATACAGCAGTGTGCTGCCCCAGCAAAAAAAAAATTTGGGGGGGCCGCAAAGTGGAAAAGGTACCCCCCCCTTATTATTGTACATCTGCGGGGCACCATGTCATATGTTCTGGGAAAAAAATTGTCTTTATAGCGAGGAGTTTCCTTAAGAAGAGTGTCTTTAACGCGGGGACGACTGTATACGGGTAGACTATAACAGACTATACATATTTTATACAAAATATTTCAAGGATGTCAGCCGTGAGTTCGACGAATTTCAGGTCAATATTCATATTCGCAAGCTGCGTTATTATTTTATAAAAATATTTTCACGGACGTCAGCCGTGAGTTCGACGAATTTCTGTTGGTTTTAAAGTCTGACGGTTTGGTACATATTTCGCAAATCTAACGATATCATGTATTTTCGGCGGTCTACTCTTCCCGGAGTCTCCAACTTTGTTTTATTTAGTACGTGAACCACACACATGCAGATGATTTTTTTTTTTCCTGTAATTACAGCTATCAATGCCTCTTTGTTTTCGTCAAACCACTGCCCAATGTTATGAGGCTTAGTTTGGGTAAGCTTTGGTTAACCTTTTGCAAGTGGTCAAACGGACTAATACCCCACAAAGTCCTTAACAAATGGCGTCGTCGAAAGACCATGGGTTTTTTGGGTCGTGGGTTCGATGCCCACCATCCACAATAATAAACTTTTCAGATTTTCCCATGTCGAACTTGAAAAATACTCTTCCTGGTATCCCCAGGGAATGAAACGGCTTGGATAATTGACAGGTCCGCCCGTATATCCGGCCGACCTGGTATCCCGCCGTTTCAGGGGGGGAGAGTGTTATGAGGCTTAGTTTGGGTAAGCTTTGGTTAACCTTTTGCAAGTGGTCAAACGGACTAATACCCCACTAATACCTCAACACCAATAAATGTACTAGTACCAACAACGCAGCTTGCAAAGATGAGTATCGACCCTAAATTCGTCGAACTCACAGCTGACGTTCCTGGGGATATTTGTAAAAATTCAAGGGGGCTCCGCCGGCGGCCTAGTGAGGGACGCCGACGAAGCTAATGCCCGCAGGTGACATACGACAGTAACCGACAGTTTTTGATGCCCAGGGCCCGTGCCAAATGTTGGGCAAATCCCCGACGGCAAAGAGTAGTAGTCGGAACGATGAATGATGAGCTGTATCGATGCCTGGTGACCGGGGGGCTGGCTGATGGACATCGTTATATATTATTATTATCCCCGGATGAGTATCAAGGCGCCCTTGCCCCAGAACTGAGAATAACCCCAATAACGAACATTCGTTCCTCGAGCATATATTACACAGAGTGTAGGAATAACTGCCCCAACGAAGAAAAAGACCCGTACACAAAACAAAAGGTATAATAAACGTGATAAACCGACGGCAAGCCGCCAGAAGCAGAAATCACGCTGCTGAGTAAAAAACGGGAAATGTTATTTGATTTAAGAGCTTACACTCAATGTTACACCAACCGAGCAGAACTCTGGACAAACTCTTGTGAAGGAATCCAAACGCGGAAACGACTGTTAGATGTAAGACCTTATACTCAGTAAACTTAGATGTCGGACACCCAAAGGAAGGGAAGCCCCCGACAACCAATTCTACAAAACGTTACACCAGCCCCATACGGCTAAGAAGCCCCAAGGAAGAAAACACCCCCAACAATTAATCTAAGAAAATTCGAAACATGTAACACCACCGTTATTCCAACCGAAGCCGATATCTCGACATTCAAGCGCGGGAACGACTGTTCGATTCGCAAACAACATGGAACACCAACCTAATTCCAATCGAAGAAAATCTCTGGGCATATTCTTGTGAAGGGAATCAAACGCGGAAACGGCTGTTCGATTTTGAATATTGTACACGTTACACTCAGATTTTGGATACTCGAAGGAAGAGAAGCACGCGACAATCACTCAAAAAAACACGCAAACATCATGCCAACCAAAGCAGAACCTACGGCAATTCACGGATGAAGCAAGAAAAACGCGGAACGGACGTCCAATTGAGGAGCTTACATACCGTGTCAAAGATACCCAAAAAAAGGAAAAGCTGGGGCAGACCGTTCGATGTTTGAGCTTAAGACGCATTGTCTAGTCACCCCAAGGAAGGAAACACCCCCAACCATCAATGCAAGAAAATCCGTACGTACATGTAACACCAACCTCATTCTAATCGACGCAGAATTATTTTGTTGAAGGAACCAAACGCGGCGACGACTATTCCAATTAACAGTTTATACTTAGTGTCTAGACACCCCAAGGAGGGAAACCCCGACAATAATCGAAGAGAATATTGAACACGTTGTTGTTGTTGTTGTTGTTGTTGTTGCTGTTGTTGTTGTTGTTGTTGTTCGCACATTAACTCGCATGATCAAGTCCGTGGTCACAGGACAGGCTCCAGTCACTCTGGCGCTGAGGAATACCCTGACGAAAAACACAAAGAACCCAAAGGTGGTACACGCATATATCACAGCTGACGCAATTCATGCCTCCACCAGAAACATACAACAACAGTGGAATCGAGAGTTGGCCTACGATGCACCAGGTCCATACTGCATACGCCTCACTACTCCCGACTAAAAAACCGACTATACCGCTTGCCACCCAAGGAAGACTACCACGTATATATTACACGTAGTATCTATCACTACGCATACGCACGACAGACGCAAGTCAATCGGAAAAAAAACAAAGAACAAATAAGAAGAGAAAGGAAAGGAAAGAAAGCGAAAAAAGAAAACGAAAAAAGAAAACAAGAAAGGAAAGGAAAGAAGAGAACAAACAAAGAAAGCGAGAAAGGACAAGACAAGAAGAGGAAACAAGGAAGGGTAACGAGCAAAAAGAATGTCATACTAGCAGACCCTAGAAACTGACTAAATACGGCATTGGGCTCATAGAGGGTATCAAGTGCATCATCAAATGGCGCTGGAGAGAAAACTCAACATGGCGAAGAAGTTAGGGCAGTCTTGCGCTATCTTGTCACGGCCATTGGAAGGCCCACAACTTTCAAAACGATGATGGCCAAACCCAGACTTCAGTCTCTTGGGCATGACGTCCCCCCTCGCCCCCCCCCCCCCTCCCCGCCTTCCCCCCCCCCCCCGGCCGCTTAGAGATGCCACCGGTGGATGGCGCTGCGGCAGCTCTTGCGCGCCGCTCCGTAGCTTTGCGTCTCTCCGTTTTATGCCAATTCCGCATGAACAAACTCAGCTCTCTTCTCTACTCGTCGAAATTATATGCCAGCCGGCTGAGCAGCCTTTCGCCACCTCTCGAATTTCGTTCCGAAGACCGACATATCCTCCTTCAGATGAGCCATCCAGTCTTTATCTTGCCCCCCTGAGTTGCCCTTACCCCCAACAAACTCTCCAAACATCACCCTCTGTGGAAGACGCTCCTCCTCCTTACGTGCTGCGAATCCCGCAAACAATAACCTCCGTTTGCGCACTATCCCCTCTATGCTCTCGGAATCTGTCTTGGCAAGCGCGTCAGCGTACGATAGGGTGTGGTCATCGCGCTTCCGTCTCCGGCATCCAAGGCATCGGAAGAGCATGGAGTGGTGAACCTGCCGTAGCCTGTCATAGTCAGGCTTGTTCTGGCTCCACGTCATGCAACCGTAACGCAGTGTCTTGACCACCTCAGCTTTCAGCAACCGCACCTTCAACCGTAAGCACACAACCGGGCGATCATAGATTTCCATCTTGTACCGCTGGAAGCACGCCCAGGCCCTCTGAAGACACCTCGATACACAATGCTAAGGTCTCTGTTTGCGGTAATAGCCCCAAGTACACAAACTGGATTGTTTGTTTGAATATCTGGCCGGCTGCATTGATTGTGAAAGACACCTTCCCCCCGCCTTTGGTTTCCAGGCACATTATCTCTGTTTTTGCCTTAGACACCGTAAGCCCGAACGACGAGGACGCAGTCACGATCATCGTCATTATCCTCTGCAGCCCTTCTGATGATCGCGATACAATGCCCGCATCGTCCGCGTATAGCATACCCCACAATATCTGCACCTCATCCCCCTCCTTCCCCCTCCGCCCGTCGACTTTGCCTGTGCGTGAAGTCCCCTTCTAATCGCCTTCCTTCTTTCGCTTGAGCTGCGCCATGTTGTCCGTGATGGCTACGTCAGCGAGGAAGCGTTTCTCGGGCACACGCAGTACCGCCGTGAAAAACATGTTGAACAGCAGTGGCGCGAGCACGCATCCTTGCCTGAGACCTTGCCCTACGTCGAACTTATCCGAGCACTCTCCATCATCCAGCCGCACGCATGCTTGCATGCCGTTGTGGAATTGGCGGATGACGGCGAGCATTCTCGGTGGCACGCAACAAGCAAGGACATCCCACAAAAGGCTTCGGTCGACGGAGTCGTATGCTTTGGTGAGGTCGATAAAGCACATGTACAATGGGGTGTTCTTTTTCTGCGCCATATTACCTTATCGCGAAAGTCTGTTGCCGCATATTTGTCGTACCAAATTGTTGTTGTTGTTGTTGTTCTCACATTAACTCTAATCAAAATCTAGAGTCGGTCACACAAAGGAGCTGGAGCCCTAGGAAGACCCGAAAAACCAAGAGAAATCAAACTTCGTCCGGAAATACTATGCTTTCCCGCCTAAAAACGCACGATACGAAGAAGGGCGCACAAGTGAAAAGGTCCAATGTGCAAACTGAACTCACAAGGCCGCGGGTATCCACTCAACTACAGAATAGAGTGCCCCCGTTCCCACAACTAACCAACTCGCTGCTACGAACTACAGCGGTTGGGCTGCCTGCACCGTACGAACCGCACGGTAATCGTAAGCACAGACGAACGCGCCTGCTGTCTGGAGTGCTGTCAGAGTAACGACCCGCGGGCATGCAGTGAAACAAGAGCAATCGAACCGAAACCCACAATACAAATACCGGTATAAATGATCACCCCGCCCTCCCGAGTTATGTGACAGGTTGCAGCGCAGCTACGACGCTCGTGCCTGACAATTGAAAATTGCGGGGGATCGTTCCCCGTGAAGGGTATAGAACCCTTCTACCAACTCTACAAAAATCAGTGACGTAAGTAACATGTTTTACTGCTCGCTCGTAAAACAAAACTGAACATAAAGACGATCGCTGCCCTCGTGGTGATGGTGTGCGTGCGGGTCGTGGGTCTCCGTGTGCCATCCTCCTGCTGTGGTTCTCCATGGCCGCCTCATCGCCTTAGCTCACTCGGCCCGCTCTTTCGCATTTGCTCTCGTTGACACTCAATTCCAATCGGTTCCCCTTCTCCCCCGTCCCAAAAATACAAAATTCTCCACGCAGCTTGCGGTGCTGATCTGAAAAAAAAAAATCTCGTTCACGGAGAGTTCAAGCCATCTCTTACCTGCCCGTCGACGTCCAGTCGCCCTCCTCCTTCGTCCTCGAATCGAGCTTTCTGCCGGCGCCGTTCCTTCCACGCAAGCCAAGACTGCGCCGTAGTGTGGCTCGTGGTGGCGCCTGCCTCCGCGCACGAGAATCTCGATTAAGCATTGCTGCTCCGCTGCGGCTGCCTGAAAAGATGCGAATCGTAGGTGACCATGCCTAACGCACCACGCACGACCCAACTCTACCGCCACGCCTAAGCCTCGCGGCCACACGCAGCAGCAAGAAGGTATCACTCCTTGAGGGTGAGTCCGGCCTCACACCCGCCAGAAAGACCCCCCCCACTCGCTAGAAGCCTGCTAAAGCATGCTTCGCACCATGCCTTACCGAGGCGGCAAGGGGGAACGGATAGAGGCAGTCAACGAAATACACTTACCCTGGAGATATTTTTATGAACTTGACCGATCAAGAGTCAAGTGATAGACCGAAGTGGTGTTCTTGGATTTAGAAAAGAACAATGTAAAGATCTAGCACTATCGCAAACGTCTAGGGCCGCAGATTTTTTGTACCAAATACAGGGAATGAAAGACATGAAAGAAAAAAACTCACCCTGGAAAGGTTGAACTCAATGAGACGTCACAAAGCACACATACATGTGAACTGTATTAACTTCGATAAGACGTGACCAAGCACACATACATGTGAACTTTATTAACTTCAATGAGACGTGACCAAGCACACATACATGTGAACTTTATTAACTTCAATGAGACGTCACCAAGCACACATACATGTGAACTTTATTAACTTCAATGAGACGTCACCAAGCACACATACATGTGAACTGTATTAACTTCAATGAGACGTGACAAAGCACACACGTGCACTTATTGCACTTCAATGAGTTTTGTGACGAAGCAGCGTGCTGTTGTTGTTCTCACATTTTACTCATTGTCACAATTCAATACAGTCCGAGGTGGCAGGACAGGCTCCAATAACTCGGGAGTGGAAGAATACCTCGTTTGCTATATCTCAAGAATTCCGGATTAATTGTCACGCGTAGACTATTTCCCTGTTGTGCAAATAACAATACACTACAAGTATGTCACAAGCGCCCCCCGGCCGCATGACGGGGGCGTCTCTAACTCCCCACCTACCTGTTATGAAACCCCTCCAAACTTTTTATAAATCAGACCAACGCGGATTCTGGTAGCCCCGCTCCGTTTTTCTGCGGCGTTATCTACCTCTCACAGCCTCTCCAACGATTACACCGACATGTTCCAACACGATTCCCCCCCTCTTGAGCGACAGGACGGGCGGGTGGGAAAGTCGGTCAATTCTAATGGGCACTCTACTCGACTCATTTCAATATTAGGGTGCTATGCGCTCTCGCTTTCCAGTACCCTAGGCGGCCGCCTCCGGCAAACGCGTCAGCTCTTCTGTCGCTGCTGTCCAATTTTTTTCGCCTCGAGACGACCGACCAAAAATCGTCTGTAAAACCAGAATCCATTCAACGCCTCCACAAACAACACTTTAATATGTAAAGCTAGTATTTTGCTATGGCTCAAGAATTCTGGATTAATTTGTCACGTGCATACCTCTTCTCTGTTGTGCACAATAACAATAAACTACAAGTATGTCACAAGCGGCCCCCGGCCTCGTAACGGTGGCGTCTCAAACTCCCCATCTACCTCTTATGAAACCCCTCCAAAGTATTTATGAATCAGGCCAACCGGGAATCTGGTAGCCCCGCTCCCTTTTTTTGCGGGGCCATCTACCTCTCACACCATAAGGCGGCCTGAGATAATCGTACTTCTAAAATTACTGTGTTTGCGAGAGGGCTGCAGAGGCCGCTTCAGCCCCTTCCCCTGCTTCCCTGACATATGTCATAATAGCTCTAGACCTCCATCTTCCTGCGCGCTGGATTCGCAACTCCGAAATACGTTGCGCCGCTAACTGGGTGCCCCCCCCGATTCTTCCTGAGTGAATCGCAAATTGCATGCGGTCTCTACCGCTGCATCCTACCATCAACCGCAACGCGGTCACCGATTCCGTCCTGGCGAACACTTCCCAACCTCGCTACGTTCCCCGGACTGTCAGCGGCGCCTCTCCTGGGAGCTGGGAATGCTCGTCAAGAAATTTCAACAGACCTTCGAAGGCCCCCATCAACACCCCCCCCATTTCCCTCTCGTTTGACAACCACGTACGGGTAATCGAGCACCCTGCTCTTTTTGGAACGCACTTCGACGCCACGAACCTGATCTGCACGGCCGTGGCCGTCGCTGCATTCTACCATCAACCGCAACGCGGTCACCGATTCCGTCCTGGCGAACACTTTCCAACCTCGCTACGTTCCCCGGACTGTCAGCGGCGCCTCTCCTGGGAGCTGGGAATGCTCGTCGAGAAATTTCAACAGACCTTCGAAGGCCCCCATCAACACCCCCTCCATTTCCCTCTCGTTTGACAACCACGTACGGGTAATCGAGCACCCTGCTCTTTTTGGTGCTGTAGGGTCTGCTTTTCTTTCTACTGCTTTTCTTCGCATGTTCCTGGCTCCATAGCCAGACGATTAGAGGTGTGGGAGTGGGGTTTGAGGAGCCGCATCTTCGACTCATGGTCTAGTTCGTAGAACCAGAGTTTCCCGAATCTCCCATATTTCTGCATATGCGACTCATCAGGGTGGGCTAGTGTTAAGATACGGCCTCGAAAGGCCTGTAGGTATCCGAATTTAAGATCATTTGGATGGGTTTCGTATGATAAGGTTGGCGGTTTATATTCGGGAAAGTTAGGAATTAGATCGGAGGCACGCGCCTCCGATCTCAGAAGCTATCCCGGGCTCTGGTGGAAACGAATAAAGCTACATCTCTACGAAGGAACGAAAGTGAGTACTCTCCGAGGACCTGCTAAATTGGCAGACCTGCAGGGGGCACTCTGTGTCCCCCACCTTTAATTTCACAGCTGCATCCTACTGAGTAAATCGAAAACTGCATGCGGTCTCTACCGCTGCATCCTACCATCAACCGCAACGCGGTCACCGATTCCGTCCTGGCGAACACTTTCCAACCTCGCTACGTTCCCCGGACTGTCAGCGGCGCCTCTCCTGGGAGCTGGGAATGCTCGTCGAGAAATTTCAACAGACCTTCGAAGGCCCCCATCAACACCCCCCCCATTTCCCTCTCGTTTGACAACCACGTACGGGTAATCGAGCACCCTGCTCTTTTTGGTGCTGTAGGGTCTGCTTTTCTTTCTACTGCTTTTCTTCGCATGTTCCTGGCTCCATAGCCAGACGATTAGAGGTGTGGGAGTGGGGTTTGAGGAGCCGCATCTTCGACTCATGGTCTAGTTCGTAGAACCAGAGTTTCCCGAATCTCCCATATTTCTGCATATGCGACTCATCAGGGTGGGCTAGTGTTAAGATACGGCCTCGAAAGGCCTGTAGGTATCCGAATTTAAGATCATTTGGATGGGTTTCGTATGATAAGGTTGGCGGTTTATATTCGGGAAAGTTAGGAATTAGATCGGAGGCACGCGCCTCCGATCTCAGAAGCTATCCCGGGCTCTGGTGGAAACGAATAAAGCTACATCTCTACGAAGGAACGAAAGTGAGTACTCTCCGAGGACCTGCTAAATTGGCAGACCTGCAGGGGGCACTCTGTGTCCCCCACCTTTAATTTCACAGCTGCATCCTACTGAGTAAATCGAAAACTGCATGCGGTCTCTACCGCTGCATCCTACCATCAACCGCAACGCGGTCACCGATTCCGTCCTGGCGAACACTTTCCAACCTCGCTACGTTCCCCGGACTGTCAGCGGCGCCTCTCCTGGGAGCTGGGAATGCTCGTCGAGAAATTTCAACAGACCTTCGAAGGCCCCCATCAACACCCCCCCCATTTCCCTCTCGTTTGACAACCACGTACGGGTAATCGAGCACCCTGCTCTTTTTGGAACGCACTTCGACGCCACGAACCTGATCTGCACGGCCGTGGCCGTCGATCTGTTCCCGAACTCAACCTGTACTCTTTCGTTCTAAAGCGTTAGGCACTCTCGCGTCAAATTAAACTCTGGGCGAACTTTGCCATCCGCGTATGCCCACAGCTCTGACGCTCTGCACGACATGAAATATGACGCCGCGAGGCCCAACCACATGACACTCCCACCGTCTTTCATGCTTACGAGTGCCCGTCGGCCTTGTGATGACAGTGATCACGACAGCGGTAATCTAACCTGTGCTTTCTTTTTACATGCCGTGCGCCTGGTCCATTCCCTTTCCCACAGCTGCTATCATGCAATGCGACATTGGCAACTCCCATCCTGCGAACATTTTGTGGAAGAAGTTGAGAACGGCTAAGTATCCGCTGACAGTAGACTGCCGATTGTTACGCACGATACATCGAGACGCCATGAACCCGAGCAGATCAGACAACACTTCCTTGGGGTCAGCGAGCGTGTGCAACCACGGTTCTTTTCCCTGCACCTGTCTCTCTTTTACCCACGTGCTCCATTTCGCTAGATAGGTTTTCTGCGTACTCTTCCCGACTGAGCCGAACGCGGGCGTTTCAGCTTATCGCGCTACGTCGTTCTTGTGTCCTCCCTTGTTGTCCCTTGTTCCTGTAAGGGCGCGTGCGAACAATGGAAACAATTGAAGCGAACTGTGGACACAATAAACGTACATGCCATATGTTGACCGAGGGACATACCCCCTCACGCACGCCAATCAGCTGGGTTGTGCGCCGCTCATTATGTGCCACAGGCAATCGTCGTGCTTGCTGAGCATGTGCTTTGCCTGTAGTACGATATCGAAAATCCCCTTACCCCTCATTCGAATATCTTGCTTCGACCAGTCCTCAGAGTTGGTGAGCTCTTTCACCTTGTCCGCCAGAATCACCCTAGGTCAAACTGGAGATATCATCAGCTAGTGTGTTACCTACGCCGGGAATGTGTTTTGTAGTGTGGTTCCAGCCCCCCATTATTTCGAGATGCCCGAGCATTCTCCTGAGTAAGCATGCTCGTTTTTCCCTCGCCCCCCCGCATCGAGAGATCAAAGATACTGCTGATGTGTTGTCACCGCGCACCAGAATGAGACCACCGTTTTTGGTCCGGCCTATCTCCTACCGTTTCAAGCATGTCGCACGCGGTCGCGACCATGCCCAACAGCTCTCACAGGTTGATCGTGATAGTACAGGTCTCTCGTCGTTCGGTTTTTCTCTTTAGCTCTGCGGTCAGTTCTTTTGGCAAGTAGTATCTCCACAATACCTTCTTCTCGACACAAAACCGCCCACTGCTTCGAAACTGACGTCGGACAGGTAGTGCCGTTTTGCGAGTGCTTGTATCGCCGTGTGGTAGGGGGCGCTAAGCGCCTCACCTTCGTGTAGTAGTTCGTGATCGATTGCACACTTCCAGAAGAGAAGGTCAGCGTGAAAGTCTCTACCGAGTTCTACCGTACGGGTCTTCTTTTCCTCCGTCCTGAGTTGTGCGGCCCGGTCAGCCGCAGCAACCTCCGCACGAAGTACCTACCAGCCCGAATTACGTACGTGAAGTTCCACAACCTGCCGGCCTTGGTAAGCACGTCCCTCGCCGTCGCTTCCCACCTGCTCTGGGGCCGTTGCTCGAACAGCAATATCTTTATCGCTTCAATCTTTTTCGCGCTGACCCGAAATTCTCATGGTGTGGGAGCTTATGGTGAAGCCTAGCGAGTCTATCGTGGTGTCCCAGTCAGTGCTTTTCTTGGGTGCTAGAATGGGCGTTACTCCCACATCCCCCGGGCCGAACAAACGCACGTGATCCGAACCTACAGAGGCTGACGCGTAGTGTCGTCGTCAGAGTGCTGTACCCTGACTTGTAGGTTATCGTCTACGTACACGGCTGTGAAGAATGGATCGAACTCTCCGCCCCCACTGTGAGTTCTGACTTTGCGTCCGGCGGTATTGGTGTTCGTTTCCCGTCTTCCCAACTTTCTACCACCTTCACGTGAGCCAGAATTTCTTTTGAATTTGTCTAACAACTGAGCTGAATGAATCGTGGTGTTGCAGTGCGCGTGTGCGCCCGTCGCCGACATCACGCCCCAGAACCCCGGCGATCCCGACCATCCAAAACTCAAACTTCAATCAGTTACTACTAGCTCTACTACTGTGTTGCAAAAATTGTGGGCTTTATCCGTGTCTACTCGCGCGTTCCGAAAGACGTCTGACACATCATCCGTGCTCATCAGTATCCTCTTTTCTTGTTTTTTTTTTTCATCAAGGTCACGAGTTCGTCTAGGAACTTAGGCAGCGCCTCGACGCACAGGCATCGGGGGACGGTATCGGGGTCAGTGTCTCCGTTTAGACCTCCATTCTTGTATTTGCTCTGCACATCGAACAAAAGGTAATTGATTATCCGAAACTGGTGTGTCACGACCGCCGCTACCGAACAGACTCCGAGATTAGGGATGTCGTGCACCGCTGATTTCTGTATCAATAAGCATTTTTGTGGCTTGACTTCTTCGCTGATTTTTTTCCCAAATTGCCGGCAAGTGCTCGGTGACACTGCTGTGGTTTCCGTACTGTAACGCGCGCTCGAGGTCTGCTTAGGACTCACCTGCGTTCACCGGCACACCTCTTGTGACTATCATGACCAGCTCGTCCACTGCCCCGAAGCCTTTTCAATTTCCGAAGTAACGCTGTAGGTGTACAGGGTCTATCGGTGGTGCTACCAAGGATTCTCCCATCAGTCGAGCCACGTCTACCACGACTGCTCGTTTATCTCGGATCATGGCTGTGCAAGTGTTTGCTAGGTTGTACGGCAGATATTCTCTCTCTTGTGAGTCGGGGCCTTCTTGTCCAAGTCTGTTGTTGTAATAAAGTAATCGCTGTACCATGCGTTCTTTGTTTTCGACGGCGTGTCTCCCCATAGGGAAGCCGTGAACGTGCTGACCCGCCACTCTCCCGCGCGTCGACTGGTACCAACGTGCCAACTTCTGGCTGCTGTACGGGCGGCTCTACTTGTTCTTGCCTTCGCGGCCCCTCTGTCTGCTCTGATCTGTGCATGTGCTCTAATTGCGTGCTTTCTGCTTCTGTGGCGTATCTGCTGTACTTCACGGGTGGACAGTCGTTCTTGTTTGAGCTTCCTACGCGATCGATGCTTTTTCGACTCGCGCGGAAGTGGGGTATTCTGGCCCTCTGCACCTGCTGATCTGTGCTGTGGTGTGAGACTTCCGCACCACCGACGTCTGTCCGGTTTTCGAAATAAGGTAACCTTTGTCTCTGCTCACACAAAGCTTGCTGTTCTGTGCCGCTATGGTGTGAGAGTTCCGCATCACCGATCACTGGTCGGTTCGCAAAATAAGGTAACCTCCGTCTCTGCTCACACAAAACTTGTTCTGTGCCGCTGTGGTGTGAGACTTCCGCACCACCGGTATCTGGTCGGTTCGCGAAATGATTTAACCTTCGTCTCTGCTCACACAAGGCTTGCTGTTCTGTGCCGCTGTGGTGTGAGGTCTCCGCACCAGCGATAACTGGTCGGTTCGCGATATAAGGTAACCTTCGTCTCTGCTCACGCAACGCCTGCTGTTCTGTGCCGTGGTGTGAGGTTTCCGCACCACCGATAACTGGTCGGTTCGCGAAATAAGTCAACCTTCGTCTCTGCTCACAAAACGCCTGCTGTTCTGTGCTGTGGTGCAAGATTTCCGCACCACCGATGACCGCTCGGTTCGCGGAATAAGTTAACCTTCGTCTCTGCTCACAAAAAGCCTGCTGTACTGTGCCGCTGCTGTTCTGAACGTTTTTGTACTGGGGCTACCGCAAAATTCGATTTATGGGATGATCTGACTTGCGGTTCCGACGTATGCGGGTTCTACCTGCTTGAGTGGGACGATTGAGCGAGACTGCAGTAACTTCGTTCTTCTTCCTGCCGCCGCGGCGGTTGCCCAGACTCCGCTTCAACCGTTCTGCTGAGTACTGCACTGCTTTTGTCTCTCGACAACTGATTGTCATCATGAAACAAGGCCAGCGACACCGACCCGGGTACGGGTGCATTGCGAAGTCCCGCGGACCTCTCGGTGTCTGCGAAAATACTCCTATCTTGTCTCGCAAAGTCGATAAATTCTAATGGGCACTCTACTCGACTCCTTTCAATCCCACGGTGCTAGGCGCTCTCGCTCCCCTGTGCCCCAGGCGGCCGTCTCTGGCAAACGCAACAGCTCTTCTGTCGCCGGTGTCGGGGCTATTCTAATTTTTCGTCTCGAGACGATCGACCAAAAACTCGTCTGTAAAACCAGAATCCCTTCAACGCCTCCACAGACACCACTTTACTACGTAAAGTTACATTATGTATGTGTGTAGACTAGACTAGGTGTTTTCAGACGAGTCACTCACTTCACTTGAATGAGACATGCGATGAAGCATGTGCCCTTGCTGCACTTCAATGAGAAATGTGACGAAGCAGCGTGTTGTTGTTGTTGTTGTTGCTGATGTTCTCACGTTTACTCATCGTCACAACACAATGCAGTCCGCGGTCGCTGGACAGGCTCCAATAACTCGGGAGTGGAAGAATACCTCGTATGTATGTAGACTATCTATGTAGACGATGTATGTAGTCTATGTATGTGGTCTATGTATGTATGTATGTATGTATGTATGTATGTATGTATGTATGTATGTATGTATGTATGTATGTATGTATGTATGTATGTATGTATGTATGTACTCTGAATTGCCTCAGTGATACGCAACGACACGAAAACCAAACTTCGCAATCAGCGCCGACAGCCAGGACACCACGGCCACGGACATCTAGGTAAGGGATATTATAAAAATTAAAATACACTCCAGCTGTGAGATCGAATATTTTGTCTAAACTCATCTTTGCAAGCTGTGTGTGATACTCCGATCGCGCGTATTACGGGTTGTGTGTCCTCATTAAGGATATAGGCCGGCGACTCCCCTTGCAACTACAGTTTAGCTATCAGGGTCAACAGGGTGATGTTAGGCAGTCTGTGCGCGGAAACTATAAAACCCGTTTCTGAGGGGGACAAAACCTGACAGCTGTGGAAGAAAATGCATCAGTTTATCAAGTGAATCCTGTAAGTCGGATATCCGGTGAGGGGAGGGCGGAGTTTTTTAAGGACGTGGGGGCCTGATTTTGATCAAAAGGGGGGCGAGAGGGGGGGAGGGGGGGGAGGGGGGGGAGGAGACGGGTGGGGCAGGTCGATTTGTGCGTGGAAACTATGAATATTTCCTGTGGGAGAGGGGGGGGATTGTGGCGGGGGGGGGGCGGGGGCAGGGGGGGGAGGGCTTTACGTCGCATAGATGTAGGGGTTTGCTATACGCGTGGTGCTAGGTCTAGGCGATGGTGCGGGTGGTGGGGAAGGAGGGGGCGTTGGGTACGGGGGTTGGCGGAAATTGCAGCGGCATGGACGGCTCTGAAACGATAACGAGGCGATATCCAGGGCGTGGAAGTGTTTATTACTTTGTGGCTGATTTCGGTAGTAGGTGGGGCGTTTAAGCAAGAGGAAGCGAGGGGGAAAAAAAAGGCGGGGGGGGGGGGGGGGGGGGGGGGAAGGGTTTTCAAGAGGTTTAGGTCACATAAAATATTAATTGATATCACCTCATTATCTTTCTAGCCATCCATGACGTAGCTTTCATTCATCCCCCCTCCCCCCCTCCAACGCCCCCTCCTTCCCCACACCCCGCACGATCGCCTAGACCCAGCACCGCGAGTATAGCAAGCCCCTACATATATGAATAATACGCGCGATCGTAGGATCACAGACAATGTTGCGAACATCAGTGTCGACCAAATCCTTGACTTTAATATTTTGTGTGACCTAAACCTCTTGATAACCCCCCCCCCCCCCCCCCCCCCCCGCTTTTTATTCCCTCGCTCCCTCTTGCCTAGACGCCCCACCTACTATCGAATAAATACTTCCACGCCCTGGATATCGCCTCGTTATCGTTTCAGAGCCGTCCATGCCGCTGCTGCAATTCCCACCCACCCTCGCCCTCAACGCCCCCTCCTTCCCCACCACCCGCACCATCGCCTTGACCTAGCACCACGCGTGTAGCAAACCCTTACATCTATGCGACCTAAAGCCCTCCCCCCCCTGCCCCCGCCCCCCCCCCGCCACATTCCTCCCCTCCCCCACAGGAAATGTTCATAGTTCAACGGACAAATCGACCTGCCCCACCCGTCCCCTCCCCCCCCTCCCCCCCTCTTGCCCCCCTTTTGATCAAAATCAGGCCCCCACGTCCTTAAAAAACTCCGCCCTCCCCTCACCGGATATCCGACTTACAAGATTCACTTGATAAACTGATGCATTTTCTTCCACAGCTGTCAGATTTTGTCCCCCTCAGAAACGGGTTTTATAGTTTCCGCGCACAGAATGCTTAACATCACCCTGTTGACCCTGATAGCTAAACTGTGTTTGCAAGGGGAGTCGCCGACCTGTATCCTTAATGAGGACACACAACCCGTAATACGCGCGGTCGGAGTATCACACACAGCTTGCAAAGATGAGTTTCGACAAAACATTTGATCTCACAGCTGGAGTGTATTTTAATTTTTATGATAAAGGGACGCGTTTCCTCCCATAGCTGTCAGATTGTGTCCCCCGCAGAAACGTGTTTCATAGTTTCCGCGCACAGACTGATCAACATGACCTTGTTGACGCTGGTACAAGCTACATTGTAGTTCCAAGGGGAGTCGCCGACCTATATTCTTAATGAGGGCACACAACCCGTAATACGCGCGATCGGAGTATCACACACAGCTTGCAAAGATGAGTTTCGACAAAATATTCGATCTCACAGCTGGAGTGTATTTTAATTTTTAAGATAAAGGGACGCGTTTCCTTCCATAGCTGTCAGATTGTGTCCCCCTCAGAAACGTGTTTCATAGTTTCCGCGCACAGACTGATCAACATGACCTTGTTGACGCTGGTACAAGTTACATTGTAGTTCCAAGGAGAGTCGCCGACCTATACTCTTAATGAGGACACACAACCCGTAATACGCGCGATCGGAGTATCACACACAGCTTGCAAATATGAGTTTCGACAATATATTCGATCTCACAGCAGGAGTGTATTTTTACTTTTATAACATACAAGGGCTCCGCTTGGGTGCCGGCATAATGCTCCGGGTAGGGCAGGGCAGCACTTCGAATTGTTCGATTCAATGCTTGGTAGAGTAAAAAAAGTCACCACACACAATCATAGTCCGCGCGTAAAGTATGTAAGGTAATGCCAGGAGTTCGATATAGACGAACAACCATAACAATGTACTACTATTAATAGCTATTGTTTCTTGTAATATGTGAATCTGATCCCGAGGTTAATTAATCAGATTTCGATCGGATAAATCCAAGCACACGCCTACTAAACCTTTAGTCTGGCGACGAAACGTGTCAAGTGCGTTTCTTACTATATGTAAGCTCAATCAAGCATCCGGGGCCAGTAAGCTGACTTGCCATGTCCGCTTCGTGTTCTTTTCGTCGCCACTGAGAGACGCGCACTGTGCCAGCTTCAGAAATAGACAATGCATGCTATAATAGTATCATCTTGATCCGAGCCTCCCAGATCCACTGTCTGTGTGTTGTCTGATCGTGGCGAAACGTGCTGACGTTGTTCCAGGCACGAAAACACAGTGGTATGACTGCCTTCGTCATTCAACTCCTCGAATGCTATTGCAATGCTGCTGCTTGTTGCTAGCTGTGTAGATCGCTCACTTCTTGTAGATACAGTACACGACTACAGCGCTTACGATTTTGACAGCTAAGTAATTCAGACTCGAGTTTTATTATGATAGACGAAAATAAAACATGTCAGTTTTGTCTGATCGTTCATTGGACAGGATTCATACACAAAGTAGGCGTCACCCGGGCACGATAGGGTCACATGCCGAGATCAGAATCCTTCCACACATGATACCTCCCCGCACGGTGTGGAAATCCCAACTCCACCGGACGATTTTCTAATTGGCCATGGTCCGCATGTTGAGCCAACTCCACCTCGGCAGGATTTAGGGTCCCATCTCCGGTCCAGAGGTCGTTCCGCATCTCGAAAACTTCCATCAATCGGGGAAGCAAACAGAGATTTCTCGGGTCCACACCACCCTGCACGGTGAGAAAAACCCAATCCCGTTGGCTAATCGCTGATTGGTTCGAGCTCATCAGCGCTGTCCTAGGCAGATAGAGGCCCATCAATGGGGGGCATTTCCGTCGCACACGGGGAATATAGGGTCACATTCCCAATGCATGAATCCCACGAATCTCTACAGCTGCAACAACGCGAGAACAATAACGATGACCTCCCGTGGCGACACCACTCCGCATGACGTGGAGCCCCAACCGTATTCGCTTACCGCTGATTGGCTGGGGCTCGGACATAAAGGCAACTACACCATGGGAGGATATAGAGTCCTGTGCCCGTTTCAGAAATCCTGACAAACCGGTGACGATAGCTGATTTCTCCTGCGGGTCGACCAAGCTCCGAACGATTGTGCGGCAATCATCTATTATTCACATTGGCTTATCGTCGAGTGGCTGTGTAGCTCGTAGAGCCAGGGACACCCGGGGAGGGAATAGACCAGAAAACGTGCGGGGGGCGTTTCGACGTACCTGATTAGGATAGGGTCTCATCGCCATTCCAGAAATCCTTCCACACCCCATCAACGCCAACAAACCGGGGACGAAAACCGACTTCTCCCGGGTCGACACCACACCGCACGGTGTGGAGGCCTTAGCTATCTGAAGTTAGTATACAACGCCAGTACGACAGAACAGGGTCCAACCCCGGTTTCACAATTCCTTCAAGGATTTTCAATTAGAAACAAAATGGGGCACCTCGCGCTTCTGCTTAATTTTTATTCGTATACCCCACCCCCGCGGTACACGGACATTTCATTTAACCCCCTGCCCAACGTTCGATTGATCGGCTCGGCCGGGGTTCGTGGATAGCGGAAACCACTACTCACCAAGAAGTTCAGCAAGTTAAATGACTATCATCTCATGCTGGCCTGTAATTAGAGAAGTTGTACATGGACCAATTGCATAATAAACAGCAGTCGGTCCGGATCGGGTCGATCGGTGCAACTTGCTTGGGTATCGTATTATTACAGCAGTAGTGCACTTCACTTCTTTTCTTTTTCCCATCCCATCTATTGTGATGCTCGCACTACTCTCGCCCTCTCAGTAGTATAACTCAGATCCGGGGTCATATAGCGGACTCCCCTCCCCCATTCCCACTACGATACATGCCCTAATTATTATCGCCAGAATAATTAGGCATTTTTTTCCCTCGTCGATTCGCGTCGAATTGTACCTACCCACGCTTGTTAGGCGATTCCAGCAGTTAGTTGTACACTTTTTTCTCATTTTTTCCGCAAAAATGTTAAGCCAACAAAGCTCACAACGCGGTGATTATTTAGCTCAATAACCAGCGCTGATATTATTAGTGTAACCCCGCTAGACTACCGGGGTGACCGGCTCTATATCACTCACTGCCCCGGTGGCTTATCAGGATATCCTCGAGCCTGGTATAGGTCAACCTCGTGAGTTCGAATCCCCCCGAGTGCGTACTCGTATAAATTTTCGTGGGCCTTTTTCTTTTTCACTAATTGACTTGCGGAAAGCGCGAGAGCGTGAGTTAGCAACACTACATGAAACATCGACGATCAGTGGGTGCTGAACCCTGTGCGCCAACAATAATTAAGGCAATAACCGGGAGGGGGGGGAAGGGACGACACCTGTGACCACGGCTTGTATGACCAGAAGCTGGAAAGTAGAAGTGTGCCAAAAAGAAAAACACTAGAAGAGATGATCAATCAGCAATCAGCAGCAAGGAGCACGTCAAGTAAGTACGAAGCAACACATTTTTTATTTCATTTACGTACCAACACGACCGCTTGAACTTGACCGGCAAGTGACCACAGCAACGAAGTCAGGGACCACAGCAACGATAAGGCACACCGCCTACTCGTACATTTCTCCAAAAAGTCTTCTCGGGAAAAAAACACCAAACGCGTACGATGCGATACGGGACGATTGCATGCCACTCACTGGTGTCTGCCGTGGATACTGTCGACTTACTAAGACCTTCGCGTGGCGCAGCTTAACAACAGAACAAGAGAAACGATTATTTTCCCCTTTGTGTTTGTGTCGAAAATGTATGGTACACCCTCGCTCCATGCCATGAAATATGTCACAGACAAAAAGCATATTGCGTGTAATAGAGCATCGCTGTGTATGATCGGCGTGGTCCTACTCGTGTGTACCTGTGTTGCGTGCACCGAAGTACAAACCATGTAGATTTGTCCGAACTTGTATATTTCCACCCTCGAGGCCCCGGGGACGCAGCTATTCGCAATGTTGCCGTTTGTCTTTTTCTGGGGCAGTAACCGTAACCAATACTACCTCCTCCTCGTTTCAGTCATGCGTCCGCTTGCCACGTCTCTATCCATGTATGTACGTGTATCTATCGACATTCAATAAAATTACGCACTACTATGATACCTACCGCAGTACTGTGGACATTTTTTTACCGTGAATATTACTTGTTTCGGGACAAAATATGACGCCAATTTGGAACTAACGTCTTGCCAAGTTTATTTTATCAACCTCTTCATACATTAAGATCCGAAGAATAACTGGAGAGTACCGTTCAAAATACATGTTTTTTAGCGCTTCTCGCTTGTCTTGCTCAGCTTCTATCGGCGTTCACCTCGAGGTGGTGAACGGATTGACCCGCAACAACAACAGTCAGTAGCCAGCGCAATTTTTGCAACCACGTATGAAACACCTCTACCTTGATAACCACACCTACCTTTAGAAGCGAATCCACGTTTCGTTTGTGGGGATAAATATTCATGGACTTTGTTTGGGATATTTGTCATGCGGTCCTGATAGATTGATCATTGAACTGGGACCAATATATACGGAACGATTCCTTGGAGCGGCGACGAAAAAGACTGACAAAACGTTGTTTCTCGTACTGCAAATTCCGAATGCGACCACTCCGTTCGCTGTTTTTATTTTCTTTCTTGTTCGTATGGTCTGGTCTGCTTTGTTGTGTTCTCGTATCCGGTACGCTAGCACTTCACTTGCTACATACCTCGATCAATTGCAATTGCTTGGTTTACTATCTCTCAGTCTGTCACCACATAAAAAATAAGTTGTATCCCTCTAGGATGAAGAATCGGCACGGACACTCTGGGTGTAATGGTGTCGTTGGGTAGGGAACGACCCCCCTCGAAGACAACGAACGCTCAAACATAGGTATTTTGCCGTGAAACCTGATATCGAATATCAACGAAATAGCAGTCGTACGACAATAGGCCAAACCCTTCGAGGTGTAACCATGGAAAAAGTGCCGTGGGGACGAAATAAAAATACAATTCGGAAATGATGCCACCTGTTCAAACTCTGCTTATGCCAAGGTCCAAGAACAGCTCGGGCGTATACTGCCCAAAATACACAATTTGCGCACTTTTGTCTCGCTCAGCCCACGTACCCGATCCCGGCCAGGTGAGGAACGGATACGGCAGGGCGAGGGACGTTTGAGCCGCCCCCCGAGGACGTGTCTCATCCGTTCAAGCCCTGCATACATCAAGCTAAACAAACGCTCGAGAGTATGGCACCGTTTAAATTCAAAACAGTAGCAACCACGTTTGGAAATGATGCCACTTTGCAAATCATCCAGGCGCTGCAGACATTAATATACAGCCAAAATCTCCGGAATTCCTCGTCGACGTGCGGTATTTTTGCAACTTCTCACTTGTCTCGCTCGGCATCCGTCCGCGTTCACGTCGATGTGCGGAATGGTCACGGCAGGGCGAGGGGCGTTGGAGCCGCCCCCCGAAGCCTGCGCTCGAACGAAGCTATTTCACCAAGAGTTCCACTTCCGCAAAACACATACTTGGGCCGAGACAAAAAAAATCATGACCGAATCCCTGAAACAAAGAATGGTTTATATATATGCGTGTGGATCGACTTTTTTTTGGGCGATTGTTGTTTGTTTTGTAATTTTTTCTGTTTGTGTTTTTTATATTTGATATGTTGTGAGGATCTCGTGTAATTTTGTGCCATGTTTTATATCTTTGTTGCTATTTCGCGTATTTCCTCGAGATTTCGAGTGGTCAATTCGTGATTTTGCAAATTTTGTATTTTTTGTGTGGATTTTGGTAATTTCTGTTGATATTGTAAGGATTTCGTGTTGTAGTTTTGTGCATGGTTTGGTGTATTTTTGGTGCGACTTCACGAAACTTTGAATGATTGAAGGTTACATTTTGTAAGTTGGTGTCATTTGGTGTATTTTGTTTGTTGTGTGCGATTTCATGTAGTGTTAGTTGTGAGGGATTTCGTGTAGCGCTGTGTACGATTTCATGGATTTCTGGTGCGATTGATCGAGATTCATCGACGCACTCTCTGCGATTTTTTGTGATTTGTATTACTGTTGGATTTCGTGTGGCTTACTTTGATATCGTGGGGATTATGGGTACATATACGTGATTTTATTTGTTTTGGCAGATATTTTGAGTGATTTATCGAGATTTCAAGTGATATCTTGAGTCTTTGCGTTGATTCCATTTGTTCGGTGTTATTTCGTGTGATTTGTTTTGGGCATAATGAGGATTTCGTGTAGTGTTGTGTCACTTTCGTTGTGATCGATAATCTGGTGTTGCAGTTGTTGCTGTGTAAGGGCAGTCTTCAAAAATAAATTCTGTAACGGGTACATCTCTCCCTTTCCTGCGCTCCATTAAGTACAGACATTTTCCTTCTCGGGTAATGCCTTGGCTGAAACGACAATAATTTCGTGCAAAGAATGTGCGCATGTTTTCAGCTCTGAACCAAAACCCAGTTTATACTGCTGGCCGCGTAATGATATTATCAACACGCCTGTGCAACTCTTTACGCTTTCGTGCAGCTAGCTGTTGTTGCGCTTTATCAGTGATGATACCGTTCCCTGCTTTCATTTTCGGCTTTTTCTTGCCGTCCGCTTTCATGTCGCTTTTCGGTGCTTCTTTGGCATGTCACTTTTTCTGCATGTTCGTCCAACCTACCACATTATTGATTTACATTTTGTGTAAAATTGTTGGGTGCTGTGTACGAAGAATAGGATTATCAGCTACCAGCATCTGTTTCCAGCTGTGTCTCTCCCCGGCGCCGGGAATGCCGCTAGTTGTTCCTTGTCCATTTTCTTCTCGCCCCGCATACTGATAAAAATACATATTAATATCACACAAGTAGCTCTTGGCATCGTGGCTTACTGTTACAGCATCGTGATACCCCTATGGCAGCTATCCAGGCCCGTGTCACATTTTCCCTGTGGAGTTGAGTGAAGCCCTTGGCAGCCACCAGGTAGCGCGATGAATGCGAAAGACAGGGTTGACGTCGCCAGCACAGGTGTACGCAGTTGGCAGACAGATGGGACTGCAGATGGGTTAGAGCAACGCACGCGTCATTGCTCGGTGATAGTGCACACTGGGTGGTTTGGGAAAGTGGTGTTTTTGCTTTGGTCCCTCTTGGCATAGATTAAGGCTGGTAACCTCGAGGTGAGTCGGTGGGAAATCCCGAAAGTGGTTTCCCACGTTTTGTGTGTTTGCGTTAAAGGAATTCAATCTAAACATTCAAGCAACTAATCCCGCCGAGCGAACTTTGAAGGAAGAATTTGCAAAAACGGCATAGAAATTCCAATTTGAGTGAACGATTTAGAGTGAACTTCCATCAACAACGATCCGATCATACGATTGGCCTACCAACACCGGGCACACCGGCACAAACAATCAGAGGGCACAAGCGCACAACCCACACGGCAGCAGCACTGATCGCTGCGCGGTGTTCTTGGCAGCGGTAGACACAACCCAACATTGATGAGGAGGCACAAAAACAGTAATGGGGAAGCATGGCGCGTACGCGCAACCTCAGGGGTAGGTTCTAGTGAGCCAGCGCTCCCGCGCTCTCGACGATATGAACTCGGTCTCCGCTGCTGCGTGATATCGTATTCGGTGCTGATTTTGTCAACGACCGTCACGCTCCCATAACGCTGTCACCGAAGCCTCCACCGCCACCATCACCCACGTAGCACGGTCGCCGCCGCCGCTACTGCTGCTGCTGCTGCTGCTGTTGTTGCTGCTGCTGCTGCTGCTGTTGCTGCTGCTGCTGTGCGGCGGCTGTTGTGCTGCGGCTGCGGTTGGTGTCTCCTGCGTTTGGTTCTAAAACAAATCATAAAAACTGGCTGTTCTGTTGTTTCAATAATGGTGGTGATCGAGCCAGGCCGAGCTGCCGTGCCGCAACTCATTTGGCGGGGCCATCGCCACCCCCACCCCCGCCCCCGCCGCTGCTGCTGCTGCGGCTGCGGCTGCGGTGCTGCTACTGCGCTGCTGCTGCTGTGCTGCTGCTATGCTGCTGTTTGTCTGATGGTGTTGTGCTGGGCCTTCCCCCGTCGGTGAGTTTAGGTGCTACCGCACCATGTTTCGATTCAAATTTGATGTTGCCTCCCCGCTCCCCGTCTTTGATATGGAGGCTGTGTACTCCTTTTCTGCGACTATTTCACCGCAAAGACAACCAGAATCATGCCTGAGTAAATCAGGCCTTTTTCTAGCATGATGGAAGAATTCATAGTGAATTGTTTTAACGCAAACACTCTTTTTCCAGGGAGGATTCCTCCGCCGGGGACATCCTTCTTTTTCCTACAACGGCCGCGGAGAGCCTATCCGACTGCTAAAGCCCTACTTTGCACGATGCACCCTCCTCCTGATACTGGTCTGGTCAGCTATTACGTATCTCAGAATAACCCTGGCGCCTCGCGCGCCCTTGCGTTCGCAGCTCTGAAACACCCCCCCTGCCTGACGCATAACTATCGTCGGCACAAAGCGGGCGCCCCGGTCATGGCCCGGGTTCAACGTGAACATCTTCCTCCTCTCTCTGGCGCCGCCTGCTTGCCGTGGTCCGTTGCTCGTTCAACGCGACGATGAGCTCGCGTTGGTGCCGTGCAGATATTTGGCATCGCTTGCGGTTATTTCCCGCCGCTCGGCGTTCGCCGTTTGGGATGCCCTCCTCCCTTGTTTGGGTGTCTAGGCAGCGTAGGACCCCCCCGGCCATCTCGCGGAGACTAAGCTCTTCCCAGTCTCCGTCTAGATGCCGTTCCCGCCAATGCGGTACTTAGAAGTCCTACATCCGTCCCAGGACTTCCCGGGGTACTCCATTAACTCCTTCCAAAGATCGCCCCACCTGGGTGTATACCGGTCAACCGCGTAACGCATTTTTGTTCGACTCTGTGTTGCGCTCTCATTTTGACGGCGCCGATTCTAGCCTAGGCCGGCAGTCCCGTTCCTTGTACGTTTCCCACAGGGCATGGAATACGTCTAGTTGTAACGGGGTAAAGTCCTGCCCCTTACTCTGACAGCCAGTCCGAGGCTGTGCCGCGGCACCGCCCCCTGTATCGCGCCCCCCACGCACTCCGTGGACCGCTGGGTGCCTGCCGGTCAGTGAGGGTGTACAGCGGCGTGCCTGCCGGTCAGTGAGGGTGTGCGGCGGCACCGCCGCATTCGACGTTCCGGCTAGCCCCAAGTAAGCGCCCCAAACTAGATGCGCGAGTTGATCTTCGAAAACATATCGCAGGCGCTCCGGTCGTCCATGACCCGTCTTGATGTTGGCTGCTGACACGACCCTCCCTCTGGTCCGACGTCCCTTAAATGTCGCCTGGTAGCTGAACCCCGTCTGTTAGATGTCTGTCACCTGCCACGGGCGTGTCCAATGCTCATGGGCTAAATTCACGTGAATGTCGTCCCTCGCTAGTTTGCTGTCCGCCTCCGTCACGAGTATCTTGTCCGTAATGCGTACATGTTCACCTGCGGACTTCCGCTTGATCGTCGCATTATGCCGCGCTCTTCTGTGGTTCTTGCTCCTGTCGTCTCTTGAGTATGCCCCGCGGCTCTAAGAAGGTTGGCTGCTTCCCTGCCACAGAAGCGTCCAGCGCAGTGCGAAAGGGGTCTCCGTCCATCGCGGGGGTGAGGGCGTCTAGGTTGGAGCTCGAGTCACGACCGAACAGGATCCGAAACGGTGTTCCACCCGACGGAAGGCGCGGGTCCGGCGTTGTTCGCTGAATCCAGCAGGACGCTCTTACGTACTCATCCCACCGCCAGGGCCATCCCTTGTAGAGATACGCCTTTACCTCGTGGAGCCACCTCTCCATCCTCTCGAGCACCCCGACTGCGTGGATGGTCGGATGGCCCGTGGTCGAGCGACACGCTCAGTCACTTGCACGAGTGTAAGACCACTTTGGCCGTGAATTCCCCTTCTGCGTCGCTCCTGATTGACATGGGCACCCCGAACGTAAGCAGCAGCTCCAGAAGCTTTCGGGCCACGGCGACGTTGTCCGTGGACTCCAACGGGCATGGGAGCAGGAACGTGCTGGCTCTATCCACTATCACTAACAAGTGCCTGATTCCGGCGTTGGAAACGTGCTTCATGTTCTGGAGGTCCCCCCCAAGCACTTATCACGGCCACAACAGCCGGGCGGGCATCATCACCACTCGTTGACTCAACACTCGCTTTTTCCGTCGGCACCCGCATGGGAGGACGTAGTCCCTGGCGTCCTGTACTATCGCCGGCCCCCAGCACTTGTCCCTGACGAGTAAAAGGGTTCGCGTGACGCCCGGGTGCCCGTACGTGCCGTGGACGAGCGCTAGCGTCTCCGGTACGAGTGCTCTCGGAATGGCTAACTTGAGTTTCGTTTTTGGAGGGGCGCTCCACAGAAGATCGTTGTCGTCTAGCACGTAATCGGGTGTTCTTTCTGGTGTCTGTCGGTCGCTCCACCCCCTCAACCTGCCCCCGATGGGGCCTAGTCGCCCATCGTCCTTCTGTAGCCGTACTGGTATCGGCGGGTCGCGGTGCTCGTCCACGGCCCGGCTTATCATGACGGGAAGCGGCCCTGAGTGTTCCGCGCTTGTTGTTTGCCTCTTCGATTTGGGAGTCGGCCTGGACGGCGTCATCGTCGGTGCCCGATCCTTCCTGGGTGCTGGCAACTGTGATAGCTCCTGCGGGCCGGGTCCATCTGGTAGTAGCGTGACCGCCCGGCCGGGCTGTATTGATGTTCTGACACCTGACGCCCCCGTTTTCGATCTGGTAAAGGCCGATGTCGCCTGTTGGTTTGCCTGACCCCCTCCGAAAAGCGCACACAAGCCTCCGAGCGGACCTGCGTGTTCTGGTGGGGCCTCAACTACCGTCGTTACGACCCCATCCGCCACCATATCCGGCTCCTCTACCAATTACACGGTGAGGTAGGTTTCCTAGGCATCAACAGTTTTAGCTGCGGCGTTGTTGGCGGTGGTATCCCCGCCCGGTGTGAATATTACACTGGCTACTACCAACGAATTCTTCCCGGTTGGCGTGTCCACCTCCTCGCGCACCCTAGCTCACTGAGCAGCACCACATCACGTACCGGCCCCTGAGGCTCTCTTTAGGTTGTCCGGATAAAAGAGTCATCCGGGAAAGAGTCATCAACATCCGCCCCTGGTGCGTCTCCGATCGGCAGCCTGGATAGAGCATCGGGTATCGTTGTTGGCGGTGGTATCCCCGCCCGGTGTGAATAATACACTGGCTACTACCACCTAATCATTCCCCGCTGGCGTGTCCACTTCCTGCGCCCCTAGCTCACTGAGCAGCACCACATCACGTACCGGCCCCTGGGGCCCTCTTTAGGTTTTCCGGATTAAAGAGTCATCCGGGAAAGAGTCATCAACATCCGCCCCTGGTGCGTCTCCGATGGACAGCCTGGATAGAGCATCGGGTATCGTTGTTGGCGGTGGTATCCCCGCCCGGTGTGAATAATACACTGGCTACTACCAACGAATTCTTCCCGGTTGGCGTGTCCACCTCCTCGCGCACCCTAGCTCACTGAGCAGCACCACATCACGTACCGGCCCATGGGGCTCTCTTTAGGTTGTCCGGATCAAAGAGTCATCCGGGAAAGAGTCATCAACATCCGCCCCTGGTGCGTCTCCGATCGGCAGCCTGGATAGAGCATCGGGTATCGTTGTTGGCGGTGGTATCCCCGCCCGGTGTGAATAATACACAGGCTACTACCTACTAATTATTCCCCGCTGGCGTGTCCACTTCCTGCGCCCCTAGCTCACTGAGCAGCACCACATCACGTACCGGCCCCTGGGGCCCTCTTAAGGTTGTCCGGACTAAAGAGTCATCCGGGAAAGAGTCATCAACATCCGCCCCTGGTGCGTCTCCGATGGACAGCCTGGATAGAGGATCGGGTATCGTTGTTGGCGGTGGTATCCCTGCCCGGTGTGAATAATACACAGGCTACTACCAACGAACTATTTCCCGCTGGCGTGTCCACTTCCTGCGCCCCTAGCTCACTGAGCAGCACCACATCACGTACCGGCCCCTGGGGCCCTCTTCAGGTTGTCCGGATTAAAGAGTCATCCGGGAAAGAGTCATCAACATCCGCCCCTGGTGCGTCTCCGATCGGCAGCCTGGATAGAGCATCGGGTATCGTTGTTGGCGGTGGTATCCCCGCCCGGTGTGAATAATACACAGGCTACTACCAACGAACTATTCCCCGCTGGCGTGTCCACTTCCTGCGCCCCTAGCTCACTGAGCAGCACCACATCACGTACCGGCCCCTGGGGCTCTCTTTAGGTTGTCCGGATTAAAGAGTCATCCGGGAAAGAGTCATCAACATGCGCCCCTGGTGCGTCTCCGATCGGCAGCCTGGATAGAGCATCGGGTATCGTTGTTGGCGGTGGTATCCCCGCCCGGTGTGAATATTACACTGGCTACTACCAACGAATTCTTCCCGGTTGGCGTGTCCACCTCCTCGCGCACCCTAGCTCACTGAGCAGCACCACATCACGTACCGGCCCCTGGGGCTCTCTTTAGGTTGTCCGGATAAAAGAGTCATCCGGGAAAGAGTCATCAACATCCGCCCCTGGTGCGTCTCCGATCGGCAGCCTGGATAGAGCATCGGGTATCGTTGTTGGCGGTGGTATCCCCGCCCGGTGTGAATAATACACTGGCTACTACCACCTAATCATTCCCCGCTGGCGTGTCCACTTCCTGCGCCCCTAGCTCACTGAGCAGCACCACATCACGTACCGGCCCCTGGGGCCCTCTTTAGGTTTTCCGGATTAAAGAGTCATCCGGGAAAGAGTCATCAACATCCGCCCCTGGTGCGTCTCCGATGGGCAGCCTGGATAGAGGATCGGGTATCGTTGTTGGCGGTGGTATCCCTGCCCGGTGTGAATAATACACAGGCTACTACCAACGAACTATTCTCCGCTGGCGTGTCTACCTCCTCCGCCCCTAGCTCACTGCGCAGCACCCCATCTCGTACGGGCCCCTGGGGACTTATTTAGGTTGTTCGGATTGACGAGTCATCCGGGATTGAGTCATCAAAATCCGCCCCTGGTGCGTCTCCGATGGGCAGCCTGGATAGAGCATCGGGTAGCTGGTGGTTCACGCCCGGCCTCTAGGTGTAAGTCCATGGCGTATTCCATATACCTGAGCGCCCACCAGTGACGCTTCGTGGAGAGAGTCTGGCTCGTGAACAGGAACGTGATTGCATAGCAGTCTGTGATGAGAACGACCCTCTTTCCCCACAAGTACAGCCTGTGCTGCTTGATAGCCCACAGCACCCCCATGACCTCCCTTTCCATCGCTGATAGTCTCGGTTCTCCCATCGATCAGCGGGGGTTCGAGTATCCGACGACCCGCTCGGTTGCCCCGATGTTCTGGGTGAGTGCGGCGCCGGCGCCGAGCTCGCTTGCGTCCGTGTGCAGCGGGAAGGGCGACCCCCAGCCCGGTAATGATAGGATCGGCGGTGACGGGAGGACCCTGACTAGCAACGCGAAGGCCTTGTCCTGTTCCTCGCCCCATGGCACTAAGAGCTTCCTCGCCCTGTTAGACGCGAAACGCGTGTCCCTGAAGATATTCGTGTTCGGCCGTACCTTTCCACAAACTTCCTTGGGTAACTGCCCATGCCTAGAAGATAACACAGCCCCCGGACGATGTTGGCGCGTGAAAGATTATATACCGCGTCTATCTTCGTTTGCGACGGTTGGACACCCAGCCTTCCGACTACCATGCTGACGAATTATTGCCACGGTGCGCACCATATGGAATTGGGCAAGTTTATCGACAGCCCGAACTGGTGAAGCCGCGCCAGAACATTTTCCAAAAGCTCTGCATGCTCGTTGACGCGTTTGGTGTGCATGATGATATCGTCGAGCCAATTCTGGACGCGTTTCCCTTTCAGCGGGCCGAATGCCTCGATGACGTATGCTACAAAGCCCGAACGGACGGTTGTCTGCCCGAAACCGCACCAATTAATCTCTCACAGCTCCCCGTGATCGTCGCGAAAAGCAATCTTGTGTTTGTCCTCCTCGGCTATCTCCTGTTGCGTGAATCCTGCGGCTAGGTCGATGGACGTGAAGCATGTGTCGCCCCTCATGCCGTCAAATATGTCTGCCATGTCACCCAGCCCTCCGCTGTCTGATTCCAGCAGCGTGTTTAGCCGCCTGTAGTCTTGTCAGACATTGCCTGTTCCGTCCTTTTTCATGACAACGACGCATTTGGCTACCGCTCCCGAGAGTGACCGGAGGATGACCCATGCCGCTGTTGACTTTGATATCTCACTCTGTATCATGGAGGTTTCATCTGGCGTGTACCCTCTTTGCTTCGCCGCATGTGGTATACAGTTGTTGTCTATTAAAGGCAGTTGTAGCTTTCATTTGCACGCCGGGACAGTCGTCGGGTTTGCTGGGAATACGGGGCGATACTTTTCTAGCAGTTGCGTGGGGGCGTTCTTCATGGCGGTGCTCGTCTGGGCTTTGTTCGCTTGTGATAAGTCAACTTCGTTGGTGTCTACCGTCATCCCTTTCCCCGGTGTGATACCCCGCTTGTCCCCTGACGCCGTCTGGTCCTGTCGCGTCTGACATCGTCGCTGGTGCGTCAGGCTCTGTCAGTAGGGCAAGGTCCCACAGAATCTTGAGACGTTCTCTGTCGCTCGTGTTGACTGCGTAGATTCGGCCACCTTCTCGCCTCGCTTGAGGGTCAGAGACGCTTTAGACCCGTTAACAACCTTGCACTGTAGCGGCGCTCCTAGGTACCACCACTGTGTTCCCCGAGCCACCCCCAGTTCTGCTCCTGTTTCCATGTCGTATGGTGCGGCTCCATCACTAACTGCCGATCTTGCGGTTGGAGCGCTTTTACGTAGGCGTCTACCTGTACGCTTGCGAAGCCCGGCACCAACACCTGTCGGGCCGGTTGTAACCCCCACTTAAGGTTCCGTCGTCCTCCCATGCCACCGAGCCCACGTTGGGTTCTGTGTGCGGCTCGGTGATTTCCTCGGGCTCCTCCTCTCCTCTGGGTGGCCTGACATCGCCGAATTTCTCCGACGTTGACTTGCTCGTGATTACTGTGGTTTCTGTAGCTGTCCGGTCTGGTTGCTGCCTGCCCGCTCACTGCTCTCTGGCCCCCTTCGACTTAGGAGACCCCGTTGGGGAAATAAATTTCACCCATGGCGACTCCGGTGCCGGTTTGAAGTCCTTTCCTGTTGCGAAGTTGGTGACGCTCCCGTTTTCCTCCAGAAATACACCTCTATGCTCAAACCATACGGGAGGTCCTCGATTACTCTTACCAGCATGTTTGTCACCCTGTCCTCACGGTTAAACACCAGCGGGAGCTCGCACGAGCCTAATACTTTTATGGGGGTAGTTTCGCTGTTGGTGGAGTTGGCTGCTCGAAGCCACCCCTGTCAGCGTGGACTCAACATCGACTGCCCTCCCCTTCCGCTGCTTTCAACCAAATTCACGAACGCCATCGAAGTGTAATGGCCACCCCTCGCCTCTGTGTCGAGTAGCACTTCCACCGGAATGCAGTAGCTGGTCCTGGTTTGATGCCACACGAATGCGTGAACCCACACTTGCTTGCCCCCCCTGCCTACCGCTGCCATGGGGGATGGGGCGTTGATGTCGGTGATTTCCAATGCGACGCCTCGTCCGTCCTCGATAAAGGGAGTGGCCTCCGTGCCCCTTGTTCCGTTATCTGCCTATGCGGGCTTGTTTCGAAGCCGTGATGGTTCCTTTTTCTCTGATCTTCCCCTCACCCTCCTGACTACCCTGCTCGTTTTGTTTATTGTTCCCCGGCAAGGGTTCCCCAGGGCGTCTCTTCAGGAGTAGGAAGATTCCGTGCCGTTCTCATCTCCTGCCGTTGTGCACGCGCTTAGCATTTCGAGCGCTATGAGCATTCTGGACTCTTGTTCCGACGCGTGGCCCTGACCCGGGGTGTTCCTGCTAGGGAAGTGGCCGTAAGCTACGACTGGTTCTTCATGAAGGAAAGGCCACCTCCTACGGGCCGAGTCGGTGTTCTAATGAGGACAGGGTAATCCCCGACCGTGTAAGAAGCAGACCGTTCTGCGGCGCGTTCATGATTACGCTATCGTCGGCATCTTGTTTGGGCAGCTCTTCGTCTTCATTGGAGACGCTGACTTACGCTGACTTCTCCCTGGCTCCTCTTATTCCAGCGTTTTTTTCGGCCGCCCCGGCGGTTCACGAAAGGGGTCCCATGCACCCCGGGTGTAGAGGCACGCAGAATTGAGAAGGCCGCTGAAGGTGGGCGACCGCCCGCCGTGTATTCCTGTTACCTCTACTCTTCCTCGTCGTCGACATTCCTCGTCTTGTCCACTGCTTTCTACGGTGGGAAAGCGTTGGTCCGCATGGCCTCCATGGTTTTCCTCCACCCCCTCGTCGGTTCCCTGGCCGGCAACTTGCCCACCTTCTCATCCTCCTTTGTAGGGGGACCCTTCTGCGTGTTCCGGTTCTGCGGTAGCCTTTGGCTCTCTGAGAGCCCAGCAATGATATCTCGGTTTTGGCCCTCCGGTGCTATGGCTACTGGGTATCGATTACCTCTCGTAAGGAGGTCTTCGACGAGGCGGCCGAAGATGCCGTGGACTGTTTTCCCGCAGTATATCATGTACTCCGACAACGGTTCACCAGTGCCCACATGCATGGGCGTAAGCAGCTCCTTGAACTCCGTGCCAACGTGGACCAGGACAGATCCCAGCCCGCTTTGGTTCGATGCGCGTGTGAAAACGAGGTTGAAACCAAGCTCGCAGATCTGACGACGTTCTTGACGGTTAGGTACACCCGAAAGTACGAGTGGCACCGCCACGACAGTGTGCGGGTGGGTCATGTCCCGCGTTGCCAAAGTGTCGGTGATAGGCTTGCTGCAGCATTCAACCCTCATCGGGGTGAGAGTGTCGGCGCGAGGCCGCGCCGGGTTGGTTCCGTCTATCCCGAAATATCGACTGAAATGGTTCACGCCGCCCCTTGGGCATGCTACATGACCCGCCTCAGCTTGTCGGTGAACAGGACTGGGTCACTATTCCACGGCATTTCCTCCTCTATCCTTCCTTTTGTCCTTCTGCGCGACCCCGCGACCGGCGGCCTCAGACGGCGAAGCCCCTTGTACATGTTTGTATTGTTTGTTGTTGTTGTTGTTGGTGGTGGTGGTGGTGGTGGTGGTGGTGGTGGTGTGGTGGTGGTGGTGTTGGTGTTGGTGTTGTTGCTGTTGCTGTTGTTGTTTGCTAATCCCATCTATTATGCAACAACATGCGTCCATCATCCTGCCACCTATTTACATCCAGCACAACCAACGTCCGTGCCGATACCTTCTTTTACACAGCCAATCTCCGTGTTTTTACAGACTATAGGTCGTGGTCCCTCACTTGTGCGGTGCCTTGGCAGAGCGCGAAACCTGCGCCAAAGTGGGGCTCAGCACTCTCTCGAGGTAGTGCAGTAGAAACAGAAATAGTTCTATGTAAACATTCTTCACGTGTATCAATTCTCAGTTGACTGGCGTACGTAGTAGAGCTGAATGCTGCGATCTTGGGATCAACACAAAACAACTGCTGATTGAGATATAAACGAATGCTGATCGACACAAACGAATCCTCAACCTTTAGATTTGAACAGCCTTTCGCGTAGCGCAAGCAAAAGGTGCTCTTCAGCAAATCCACATCATCGTATTACCGTTTAGCAAAGCTATTACTTGTTAATCGTGCATGTTTCAACCGTAGCTGGTCTTCTTTCCATCACCATTCGATCCGTCCGGGAACAATCGGACACTTCACGGACCCGGGATAAGCAGCCCGTGGCATCGTTAACTGCCTTTTGAAGATTTCGTTTACTGCCGGCATTTGCTTCGACGGCGGCCCTTACTCGGGTGCCGACGAAGCCCCGTTGTACGATAGATGATATATTTCGGGTCTCTACCCTGCCTGCCCGAGCGCAGACAAACACATAGTCTATATCCACTCAGATGCTGACCCGGTTGACCTTTACGATTCATTTTGAGATAACTTTGCACCAGGTCAAAACACTCTCACGACTGTTTCACACCGACGAGGTGCGCGCAGCGAAATCAGCAGCCGTGGTGTATTAAATCTTTTACTTCGGAAGTATAGACTATACAACAGACCACCGATGGTATGATAACACGACCCAACTGATATACACCGCCTGTGACCGCGGCAAGCACATATCTCTTGAACTACGGGCCCGTTTTGGCTTCACTATAGCTTCGATCCTTGCCCTGGTCCATACCAACATGTCCGTGCCCGGCCGACGCGTGTGCGTCGAATGAGTGGCGGTGGTGTATGTAAGCCTTAAATAGCCCCCCCCAAAACCAGCGATTTTGTTAAACGAACGTTTCATGGCTGCTCGACACAAGGAAGGATACTACGGAAAAAATAGTATCTATATAATTTCTTGTGTCCAAATGTCTAACGATCGACGACATCGGGGTGGCGCTGGACATCGCATTTCAGGAGATACGACCGGTGGCTGGTTTTAAAACCGGCGATTTCGTTTAAGAAAATTGGGGGGGCTACCTTGTAGAAGAATCTCGGTGGTAAATACACGACCGCTACGACTGACACACACTACCTGTGCACGAGTAATACGCACATGTCTCTTGGAGTAGCAACCCGTTTTGGCTCCACGACAGCTTCCACGAAAGCCCTGGACCACGCTAACACCTCCCATTGGGTACTGTGTCTGTAAGAGGTGTGTGTCGCGATATGCAGCGGTGGTGAATATTAGCGTAAATGCACCACCGCTAGCTTACTGGCGTACACGGCGGTGACACACGTATCTACTGCATTACTGGGTCGTTTCGGCTCCACGACGACTTCCATTGAAGCCCTGGCTCATTTCAAACAGCTCTTATTACAGTTAGATGCCCGTCCAAAAAGTATGGCGAATACGCGGCGGTGGTTTATTCAAGCCTTAAAAACACAATTGGTGGTGGAGACTATGTAACCACCGGTGGTAAAGTATAAGGAATGAAAATACACTCCAGCTGTGAGATCGAATATTTTGTGGAAACCCATATTTGCAAGCTGTGTGTGATACTCCGATCGCGCGTATTACGGGTTGTGTGTCCTCATTAAAGATATAGGTCGGCGACTCCCCTTGCAACTACAGTGTAGCTATCAGGGTCAACAGGGTGATGTTAGGCAGTCTGTGCGCGGAAACTATAAAACCCGTTTCTTTGGGGGACAAAATCTGACAGCTGTGGAAGGAAATGCATCCGTTTATCAAGTGAATCCTGTGAATTGAATAACCGGTGAGGGTAGGGCGGAGTTTTGAAGAACGTGGGGGCCTGGTTTTGATCAGAAGGGAGCGGGGTTGGGGGGGGGGGGGGGGGCGGGGCGGACGGGCCGGCAATTTGTGCGGGGAAGCTATAAATCCTTTAAGGGAATAAATCTGACGGTTTCGGCAATAAAACAAATAAAAATAAAATAAAAATAAAAATAGTATGTGTATCATTACCGATATATCGCATATGGTTAAATGTTGCAGACCATAGCGCAAGAAGTTGTAATTGCAGCATCGTAGTATCGCATCACGAACCAATCTTGCATTGGTAGTGTTGCGGACCGTAACGCTGATTTTTGTAATCTCAGGATCGACAGGATCAAGCTCTGACAGGCACAAAAAATGCTCAGAATTTCGCTTCGAACAGCTCGTCGAGTGAAGCGTTCACTACTCGTACTTTGTATCTCTGTATCACGACGACTACGATGCAATACCGCTGTGAAAACACACTCCACGTTGCATTCTACACCCCATCTAAAGTGCATACGATCCGGGCGGGAAAACCTAGATCACCCGAGCGCTACCACCGCCGCACCAACTACAATAGTCTATACTCTCTGGTTGTTTTTTGCTGGTGACTCTTAATACGATAATAACCGCAACAGCACGTTTTGGCCCAACGTGGTTGTGTCTGCAAGGGTTCCTCTACTCAACCTCGTACCCGTGGGAATGCTACTGGTGTCATCACTGCCATTCTTGTCCTGCAGCACTTAAAGTCTTGTGCAGCACTAGTGCGGCATGCTACTAATAGTTTTAGTTCACCATACCACGGCCGCGGCTGTTTGTCATACGGTCCATTTTGCAGTTAACTCAAAAACAGTTTTTCGGTGAGGTTTAGAGCGCCTCAATTCATACTGTAGTAGCATGCGTCTATCCAAACAATATCAGAGGAATCCACTTAATCTTTTCCAAATGAACTTACTTTGACCTATCTAAGAAATAGCTCTATGCTCCGAGTAGCGTGCGGGTAACGTAAGATATAGACTAAATATTACCGGTTATTCGACTTACAGTATTCACTTGATAAACTGATGCATTTCCTTCCACAGCTGTCAGATTTTGCCCCTCTCAGAAACGGGTTTTGTAGTTTCCGCGCACAGACTGCCTAACATCACCCTGTTGACACTGATAGCTACACTGTAGTTGCAAGGGAAGTCGTCGACCTATATACTAAATGAGGACACACAACCCGTAATACGCGCGATCGGAGTATCACACACAGCTTGCAAAGATGAGTTTCGACGAAATCTTCGATCTCACAGTTGAAGTGTATTTTAATTTTTATAATATGTAGACTAGTCTATTATTCAAGGGACAACTACCGATATCCGCTACCCGGCTCACAATGAAAACTCGACACAACATGAGCAAAGACGGCGGACACAAAACTTCCAAAACCAATTGGAATAGTACTGTTTAAAAATGGCTTATACCGTGTTCTTTGTTATCCCGCCCACTCGGGCAGATTTCGAGATGTTTTCACATGTCTACCCGACTACCCACGTGTAGTTTGAGCTTCTGATATTCGTGTATAGGATAGCTATGCCAGTCAACGCGAGAAAACAACGTAACATACGAGGTGGTGTTTATAGTGTTTGACAGAGATACTGAAGCACATTTGTGTCGGGAATCTGGGTCGTAAGGGAGTGTAGAAAAGGCATGCGAGTACCTCAGGACCAGTCTCGGGTGCAGCTCGTTGGGTGCAGGCTAGCAAGGGCACGCCGAGCGCAACCGCATTGGGGCTCGTGCTGAAAACGTGGGGCGACATGAAGCAGTCCCTGGATTGGCCGGCCATGTCAGGCACTTGAGTCTTGATTTCCCACCCGCCCGCCCCTTTTTATCGGATGAGGGGGCGGGGGTACGGGTACCCGGGATTCCGTACATTTATATTGAAGAGTATTGTTGTATACAAGTATCAGGTTTGGAGTAGATCAGAGGGATCGAATGGTACTTTACCATTCGGAGGCTTGGTCACCCGAGACGACTGTAGGCGGTAATATTTGGCAACCAACCCGGCTTGTATCATTTTAGTCAGAGAGAGGCAATATTCTTGGGTTTGTTTCGCCAGATTGCCTTATTTTCTCGGTCCGTTTCGCCATCGGCGAAAAATCGTTTAGGTTGTTTTCTGACGCAGGTGCTAAATTCTATTTTGAATTTCACACTGTAAGGGCAAACGAGAAAAAAAAAAATGAAAATGGACTTGAAAAAAACAAAATTATAAGGGAAGAGCCTTTCCGTTTTCGATATAAAAACGCAGGTTCATTCCAAACGACTTCCAAAATATCTGGGGAAAAAACAGAACACGTGACTCATCTTCCATGCAAAACTCGCGTTTCAACGTGAAAAAATATTTCAACCGCCACATCAGTATGCCGACAACCGGCGAATCAATCCAGCGGTGCAGGTAAATAGTCTCAACTCGCACACCCGAGACACCCTTGATCTCGAGTATGCCTTGATCGAGGTCCAACTCGCTCCCCCGGCAGTGCTCTAGTAATCGTGTTTTGGTCACGTTGTTTTTCTGTTGTCGTTGGATTGCTGAGTGCGCTCGCTCGAAAACGATATCGCCACAGCCACGTCCTGACCCTCTGAGTTCTTGCATAGCCACCCCTTGGTAACATGTTACCCATATGTGCTGGCCTCGACGGCGTACAACTGACAAGCATCGTGGCAGCTTCACGCACTACCCCACCAACCGTGTGCGTGCGAACCGGGGCCCGTAATACAACTAGTACGTTCCTGTTCGCTTTGTTTATCCCGTACATGGTTGTTGTTCTCACATTAACTCGCATAATGAAGTCCGTGGTCACAGGACAGGCTCCAGTCACTCTGGAGCTGAGGAATGCCCCAGGGAAGAAATACAAACAACCCAAGGTGGTTCACGCATACCAGGTATATCACAGCTGACGCAATTCATTCCTCCACCAGAAACATATATTAATAAGAGTGAAATCGGGAGTCAGTCTACGATGTGCCAGGTCTATACGAGTGCATATATCCTATTACTCACCCCTGCGTGGAGAAATCGACTATACCGCTTGCCACCCAAGAAACATTACCACGTATATATTACACGTAGCATTTATCACTGCGCATACGCACGACAGACGCAAGTCAATTGAAGAAAAGAAAAGAGAAAAATAGAAACGAAGAAAAGAAAAGACGATAAAGGAAAGGAAAGGAAAGAGGCGGAAGCGAAACAGAAACAAAAAAATCGAAACATTACGACTATTTGACCCCCATTTCGATACAATTAATTTAAGATTTTGCTGTTGAAAGACCAACAGGGATATCGGGATTTCTACTACTAGTTCTGACCAATGAGGCTCGGCTGTTTTTTACTATTTTTTTTTTTTTTTCAGGTTTTTCAATAATTTTTCTTGTTTGGACCGGCCCTAACGTCTTTTTCGCAGGAGGTGTGATTGTTTAGGCTCCTTTTTCCTTATATATTGTTGTTGTTGTTGTTCTCACATTAACTCGCATAATCAAGTCCGTGGTCACAGGACAGGCTCCAGTCACTCTGGAGCTGAGGAATACCCCAGGAAAAAACACACACAACCCAAGGTGGTACACGCATATATCACATCTGACGCAATTCATGCCTCCACCAGAAACATAAAAAAGTGAAATCGGGAGTCAGTCTACGATGTGCCAAGTCCAGGCCGGTGCATACGTCTCACTACTCACGCCTGGAAAAACCAAATATTCCGAATGCCACCCGAGGAATAGACTACCACGTATATATTACACTTACTATCTATCACTCCGCATACACCACAACAGGCATAAGTCAATTGGAGAAATAGAAAAAAAAGAAAAGAAGAGAAGATAAAGGAAAGGAAAGGAAAGAAAAGAGAAGAAAAACGAAACAAAACGAAAAAGGCGAGCAAAGAGAAGAAAAAGACAAGAAAAGCAAGAAAAGACAAGACAAGAAAGCAAGGAAAGAAGAAGAGAGAAAAAAAAAAGAAAGAGAAAAAGAAAAGAAAGAAAAATGTCATACTAGCAGACCCTAGGAACTGGCTAAGGATGGCATTGGGCTAACAGAGGGTATCACGTCCATCATCAATGGCACCTGAGCAAGAACGCAACATGACGAAGAAGTCAGGGCGGTCTTATGCTATCTTGTGACGGCCATTAGAAGGCCCACAACTTTCAATACGATGATGGCCAAACCCAGACTTCAGTCTCTTGGGCATGACGCTCCCCCTTCCCCCCCTCCCCCTATTCTCCCTTTCCCCCTCCCCCCTCCCCCCCTCCCCCCCTCCCCCAGCCCCCTCCCCGCCCCCCCTCCCTTCCCCCTCCCCCCGGCCGCTTAGAGATGCCAATGGTAGATGGCGCTGCCGCAGCCTTTGCGCGTCGCTCTGCATATGCTCATCCCTCGACACGCCAGGGGGGCACAAAAGAACAATCTTGGAGCAACACGACTTTTTAGAACGGGGGGGTTCCATAATACCATCTTCTCCCAAACAAATCCATACGAAATCATTCATGCATTTTGTTTATACACTAACTCGAAGATAAACCGACCAGAGGCTTTCCTGGGCGAGATAACCAGATTGAAGCCTTAAAATCCCGGCGCGACTCTTTCCCTCCCCCCTGCCGACGTGCACGCCCCGGCACACAAGCGTACACAACCGACCTATTCAGATCGGTCAGACTAACCTCTTTTAATTGAACAAAGAACGGATGGTGTTTGGTACATGGCGGGTGAAGTGGTACTCCGAGTGGGGAATGCGCGGTTGGTCTGTGTTGGGAAGCGTGCTCCTCATAATCCAGTGTATTTGGTTGGTCTCTCCTCATGGCTCGCTGGATAGACTCAAAAGTTTACATTCGTTATTTCCCTTCATAGAGTATTTTAGAGACACACATAACAGGGCTGCATGGTAGCGCAGGGTAGAGTAGGGTAGAGCAGGTAGAGCACTTCTGAGTGAGATGTGGGGCGTCCTGCTTTTCCCATCATCGTCACCTACATTATCGCCCATCTACGATGGCCTTGACGTGAATGTGGCATCTAAGATCACGTGTTGTCACCTCAAACATGACATGGTTCCACGTCGAAGCTATGAACAATCCTTCTACGGAGGGCACTCCATTAGTCTAGACTCCATTGCATTAGGCCACCCGGAATAGTCCCAGATGCAGATCACCCGGTAATCAAAGGATGTCAACAACATCCAGAATTGGAAAAGGGATCGAAGATGCGGCTGTTCGAAACAAACGAATATGAGGCTATAGATTACTGGCAGTCGCAAGCGAGCGCTAATTGGACAGAAAAACAGCGGCGGGGTTTCGTGGTGCTTGCTCGCAAGATCATCATCAAGCAATTGACAGCAGAAGCTAAGGTCCCGCCAAACCATAAAAGCTCAGCCGAAGAAAAAAAAAAGAAAGCCATGAATGACCAAACGCGCGCATACTATCATCATAGTGTAACAGCCAGTAAACACCAATATTAATGGTAACGTTGGCAGCAAAAACGACGACGTTGCTCTCTACCACGACAAAAAAACGGCGTATTGACAAGGAGAGCTGATTCAAGGATTTCAGGAAAGGGTCTGTTCTGCCCCATGCTTCTCGTGTATTGTTGTTGTTGTTGTTGTTGTTGTTGTTGTTGTTGTTGTTGTTGTTGTTGTTGTTGTTGTTGTTGTGGTTGTTGTGGTTGTTGTTGTTGTTGTTGTTGGTGTTGTTGTTGCTGTTGTTGTTGTTGTTGTTGCTGTTGCTGTTGCTGTTCTCACATTAACTCGCGCAATCAAGTCCGTTGTCACAGGACAGGCTCCAGTCACTCTGGAGCTGAGGAGTACCCCGGGGCAAAAAACAAAAAAACAAATACACCAAAGGTGGTACACGCATATATCACAGCTGACGCAATTGATGCCTCCACCAGAAACATTTTATGGTGAAATCGGGAGTAAGCCTACGATGTGCCACGACCGTATTGGTGCATACGTTTCTCTACTCGCGCCTGGAAAAAACCGACCATAACGCTTGCCACCCAAGACAGGCTACCACGTATATGTTGCACGTAGTACCTATCACTACGCATGCGCACGACAGCCGCATATCAATTGGAAACAAGAAACCAAGAATAGATTAGAAGTCAAAAGAGAGGAAAGAAAAGACTAGAAACAAAAGCGAAAAAGCAAAGGACAGGAAAGGAAAGGAAATACTCCGTAAAAGACAAGGACAGTAAGCAAAAACAAGACAAGAAGAGGAGGCGAGGAAAGGAAAAGCGCCGAAACAATCATACTAGAAGACCCTGGGAACTGACCAAGCACGGCATTGGGCCCATAGAGGGTATCAAGTGCATCATCTATGGCACTGGGGAGAGAACAAAACGTGGCGAAGAAGTCAGGGAGGTCTTACGTTATCTTGTGACGGCCATTGGAAGGCCCACAAATTTGAAGACGATGATGGCCATACCCAGACTCTAGTCTCTTGGGCATGACACTCCCCCTTTCCCCCCCCCCCGCCTTCCCCCCTTCCCCCCCCAGGCCTTCTCCTCCCCCCCCTCCCCCCTCACCCCTAACCCTCTCCTTTCCATGCCAATTCCGCATGAACAACTCGGCTCCCTTCTCTACCCGTCGAAACCATCTTCCGGCTTCCTGGCCATCCTTTTACCGCCCTTCGAATTTCATTCCAAAACCGACATATCCTCCTTGACATGAGCAATCCAGTCCTTCTCTTGCCCCCCCGAGTAACCCTTACCCCCAACAAGCTCCCCAAACATGACCCTCTGTGGCAGACGCTCCTCCCCCACACATGCTACGAGTTCCGCAAACAATATCCTCCGTTTGCGAACTATCGCCTCTATGCTCTCGGAAGCTATCTTGGCAAGCGCATCGGCGTACGACAGGAGGTGTTCGTTGCGCTTCCGTTTCCGTTATCCGAGGCATCGGAAGAGCATGGAGTGGTGAACCCGTCGTAGCTTGTAATAGTCAGGCCTGTTCTGGCTCCACGCCATGCAACCGTAACGCAGTGTCTTAACCACCTCAGCTTTCAGCAACCGCACCTTCAACCGTAAGCACACAACCGGGCGATCATAGATTACCATCTTGTACCGCTGGTGGCACGCCCAGGCCCTCTGAAGACGCTGCGTTATTTCAATGCTAAGGTCTCTGTCTGCGGTAATAGCCGCGCCCAAGTACACAAACTGGATTGTTTGTTTGAATATCTGGCCGGCTGCATTGATTGTGAAAGACACCTTCCCCCCGCCTTTGGTTTCCAGGCACATTATCTCTGTTTTTGCCTTGGACACCGTAAGCCCGAACGACGAGGACGCAATCACGATCATCGTCATCATCCTCTGCAGCCCTTCTGATGATCGCGATACAATGCCCGCATCGTCCGCGTACAGCATACCCCGCAATCTCTGGATCATCCCCTTCCTTCCCCCTCCGCCCGTCGACTTTGCCTCTGCGTGAAGTCCCCTTCTTATCGCCTTCCTTCTTTCGCTTGAGCTGCGCCATGTTGTCCGTGATGGCTACGTCAGCGGGGAATAGTTGCTCGGGCACACGCAGTACCGCCGTGAAAAACATGTAGAACAGCATTGGCGCGAGCACTCATCTTTGGCTTAGACGTTTTCCCACGTCGAACTTACCCGAGCACTCTCCATCATCCAGCCGCACCCATTCCTGCATACCGTCGTGGAATTGGCGGACGACGGCGATCATTCTCGGTGGAACGCCAAAACGAGCGGGGACATCCCATAGGAATACGTACCCAGCTATTTTTTTCACTGAAATGGCTGCTGTGCACGCAGATTCGAATACGCCACCGCCACCTATATTATTCCAACTCATGGTACGCTGCTTCCGCAGGGGGCTAGTCGGTTGAGACCCATACGAACGTTCCGGAGATCGAAGAACGTTCTGATGGTGTTGGCACCACATATAGGTATCACATCGATATGTATCATAGGACCAAACCTCACAACAAAAAAGGCACTAACGACAAGTGTTGTGCCGTATTCGATGCCAGTGTATGATTCGCAGCTGCGATACGTAAAGCAAACGAGTGCACGAGGAAACTCAAAACAAGTACCAGGTGGTACTGGTACCTGGGAGAGCGCGTATGTTGTAGCAATGTGAGACAACTTCAACAGCACACCGCAAGGACGCATGGTACTTGGTACAAATGCTGCTGTAGGTTCGGTCGCGAGAGTCGTGTTGTAGCTACGGGTGTCCATCTCACACACGGGATGTGTCAAAAGCTCCGTTAACCCCTCTGGGACTAGGCTCTTCGCAGCCCGCTAGTCGAGCTGCCCGCGCGCGTGCCGAGACTGTCACAAATAGTTGGGTCCGCACAGCAGACGCGGCGCGTTTCTTCGCCCCAAAAGATACTTTTTGTGTAGAAGTGCAGCCCTCGCACTGCGGCCGTGTCGCCTCGCGGTAATACGCTGGGGACGTCTGTTCTTACACTAGAAAGATCCCTCGGCCCTCAGAACATCACCGCTATTGTTCGCTCGGTGCAATTCTCACCCTGGTCGGGTGGTCCCACGCCTTGAAAGCAGTCAAAATTCAGCATGTAGAAATGATCACAAAAAATGATCACTAAATCAGGGTCGAAGTGCCCTGCGGGAATAGCGTACTTTTGTACTTCGCTGAAGACGCCCAAGACAGCCGCGGGCTTGGGAAGGCGTAAGATCTCACACCTGAGGACCCCAGGCGGCGTGCAGGCTTCATGCGCCTACCGGCGTACCCCTGTAGGCCGAGTCCAGGGGTGTTGCCAGGTGTGCATGTGTGCGTGCGTGGCTGTGCTATACAACGCCTTGCGTTCAAGTTCGGGCATGTCTTTTTTCTTCCCGGTCTGAACAGACCGGTTTGTCCGGTGAAAAATACGAGAATTGGTAATTTTTCATCATCACCAAAACCCCCTTGGAGTCGCAGAAGGGTTAGTCTAAGGCAAGACGAAATGTTTCGAAAGTTTCGTCAAAGCCAGATAGAAGATTACCAGACAGAACACTAGAAAGAGTCGCGACCTGCACCACGGCTTGCTGAACGATGCAACACAGCAGTAGTACAGCTAGGCGTCGCGCACCGCTGGTGGTGAGTCACAATAGAGTAGATCAGCCGTACTCTGCGCGAACACACATAAAGGACACATAAAGGTGGAGTGCCTCATAGGTCAGAGACAATGCTGAAGAGGTTACAGCACAATGCGTAATGGTACCTGGCAAAATAGGCGAAGAACCAAACCCAAACATATGGTTCAGCTAAATGAAAAAAACAACAACAAAAATGGGCCGTGTATAACTACCATCGTACTTTCTTATAGTTCGAGGGTATAAATACTATAGTCACGCACTGCTGTCAATAATAGTAGATTATTGGCAGGAATGCGGCGTGATAACCAAAGTGGGAGGGAGAACAAGGGCGAGTTATTGCGTTCATCCGAAGCGCGCAACTCGTACTCGGGGGGGGGGGGGTGGTATAGCAAACTTTTGCATGTACCCCTATTCCGTGGCGACACGCTATTAATACAGTAGTAAGGTGCGGTGCAACGGAGCCGGCCACTCGAATTAGTCGAGTGCAAATAGCTCTCCGGTCGCCCCGGTGACGTGTCAGGTTATCCTCGAGCCTGGTATAGGTCAGTTGCGTGAGTTCGAGCCCCGCCGAGTGCACACTCGTAAAAATTCGTTGGGGCTTTTTTCTTGTGCACAAATTGACTTGCGGAACGCGCGAGAGCGTGAGTTAGCAACACTCGATGAAATATTGACGAGCAGTGGGATTGCTGAACCCTATGCGCGATGAAAATTGAAGGCAAGAGCCGGGGGGGGAGGAGGGACGACACCTGTGACCACGGCTTGTCCAGAAGCTGGAAAGTAGAAGTGTGAGGAAAAAAATGAAGAAAGAAATGAAATATAAAAAGCTCTCAGGGTCGGTTTCAACCGCGAAATTTCCCACTAGGTGTTATTAACCTGCCGGGGTATTCTGAGGGACAGACCTCCCAACATTAGCACAAACCACTTGGAATTAAACTAGGAACGCTTTTGGAGTGGGAAAAGATGTAAAGACAAGTATAGTCCAGCACTAAACAAATAGACGATATACGCGCGATCGGAGTATCACACACAGCTTGGAAAGATGAGTTTCGACAAAATATTCGATCTCAAAGCTGGAGTGTATTTTAATTTTTATCATGTTATAAAAAATGAAAATACACTCCAGATGTGAGATCGAATATTTTGTCGAAACTCATCTTTGCAAGCTGTGTGTGATACTCCGATCGCGCGTATTACGGGTTGTGTGTCCTCATTAAGGATATAGGTCGACGACTTCCCTTGCAACTGCAGTGTAGCTATCAGGGTCAACAGGGTGATGTTAGTACAAATATATATGGGAGCACTTTCTTTGTTCGATTGTCATAGTAGTGTCCCACGAAGATAGAGCACGGGGAGGCAACACGTCAGAAAGCTGCCGCCGCAAAGCGGTGGTAACTGCAGACTCAACGTGTCAGTCGCGAAGTAGAGTCCAAGAGGAGCCTGTGGTTCAATAGATAAGGGACGAAAGGATAGCCAAGCTCGTCACTGGAAGAAAGAAAGCATGTTAAAAGGCAAAGGGCAAAACCAATCAAAAACTACTTGAAAAAAACGACACAAAATTAAAATTTAAAGCCATGTATGCAAGGTCGAAAGAGCTTGCCTTGGGGGGAGAAGAGCATCGGAGAGGAGGTCGCGCGAGCTCAATGTCGACACGTTCACTGCCGACGACAGTAAATGTACTGGTACTCCGAATGGGGGATGCGTGGTTGGTCGGTTTTGCGAAGCGTGCTCCTCATAATCCAGTGTCTTCTTTGGTTGGTCTCTCCTCATGGCTTGCTGGATAGAGTCAAAAGCTTTTATGCATTATTTCCCTACATAGAATACTGGGAGACAGACATAGCAGGGTTGCAGGGTAGCGCAGGGTAGAGCAGGGTAGAGCAGGTAGTGACATGTGGGGCGTCCTGCTTGTCCCAACATCGTCACCTACATTATCGCCCATCTATGATGGTCTTGACGTGAATGTGACATCTTTTGTCACGTGGTTTCACCTCAAAACCTGACATGGTTTCACGTCGAATCTATCAAACTATCCTTCTACGGAGGGCACTCCATTACACTGGTGCTCTATGAGTACAAACCGATAAGTGCAACGTCGACGTAGCGCAAAGCTGCGCAAGGACGCGTTTTTTGTTTGAGTTCTAGAGTTGGCCATATAGTCTTGGGTCGGCTTGAGTTCGGACTTCCGTTCACGTACATTCTTGCGGGCCAAGACTACTAATAGGACACCCATGACAACAAGGGCAACCTCGGCGTTGGCATCGACTTGTACTAATCGGCATTGATGATGGAAGCGCACGCAATTTTCGGCCCTCTGTTTCCGATCACTACAGTATCGTCAGCTAGTGTTCCCGTATGCTCCAGCTCCACCACTTCATAGCTCAAACACCTGCAAAGACCACAACTTTGTCTACGGACTGATTCACGTTGGCGCTAGCTAGCATCGCACACATGGCACACAATTGCATCACGCTGAGTCACACGCAAGGACGCACACGGGATAAAATGTTTGTTTTTCATGTCCATTTTCAATATCGATCGATGTAAAATCGTTTGAAAACAAGCGTATTGCGCTAGCTGTACTATACGAAGCACAAGAGCTTGGCCAAGGTAACATTTAAATCTTGTCAACGCTTGCAAAGAATAGAACTTCCAGAAAGCAATCAAGAGTTTTTTTTTTTTTTCCCGCCCCCTCAGGGGTTTGGGGGTGGGGGGGTGGTATGTTGATCACTTTGTTTGTTTTGGGCCCCCCTCGGACTCGCCGACATCCCCTCAGGTAACGCTCAACAATAGGGAATTATATGTAGACGCTTTGGGGGTATTACGGATTGCTGGTGCTGGTGCTGCGGAGTATCGCACACAGACTGTCGGTCTTGCTCTTGGTCTGACTCTGACGCCGGGACTCTGTCCTAGTGCGCTGAAATGCAACTGCGTTTCCCTCACTAATGATAAGGGTGTTTGTTTAATGAGGAACCTTGGGTGAGTGAGCGATGCTCGTCCTGAGCGAAGTGTTCTGCCACGACCATTTTACCACATAGGTGATATTTTGGGCTTGTTTTTGTTTTCATTTATTTTTCTTCATTTTTCTTCGTACCAGTACAAGTATGTTATTGTGTTTCCGTACACTGAAAGGACCTCAGACGGCCACCTACTACGAGAGGGTAAAATGAGCGTACAAGACGCACATTTTGAGTGCACTTACGCTGTTTAAATATATATTGTCCATTTTTGGGCCTCCGGCGGCCCTCCGGGAAACCTTCAGGAGCCTTCCGGGGGACTTCGACGGCCCTCCGGGGGCCCTGATGGGTGCCCACACCACGAGCCGGAAGCCTAAGCATAACCCTGCTATAGAAACACCTGTGAAACCGTTGTATGTGTTTGATACGGTTGAAACGATAGTGCTTCCAAAAACAGGCCTGGCTAGCTTGTATTGCCTTTCAGTGGAGTTAAACGAGGCACATGAAGACATCTCTCGACGTTACTCCTCATCTCTGTTGAAGAGACTAGTCGAAGCACAGGGAACGCCTTTTGGATATCTACATTTTCACGCCTTGACCCCGACATTTGGTTTGCTTGCCTGCAGGTGCTATTTGGTCCGGTTCATCTGTGTTTCACATCAATGGCAACACGACCTTTGCAAACCACATCAACTCACGCGACGGAGGTGGGACTACCACGGTGATTTATGTACCAGGAATTTGTGGTGCACTCGTGTTGGAAGATCCGAACCCCGTTGTTACTGGACTGTACATGATAATCGCAGAGGGCCGGTACACAGCGTTCGGTACCTGGTATCACTTACACGCTGCGTATTTGCGCGTTGGCAGTGGGTTTGCTTGCATGTGTGAAAATTTACATCGTGGTGAACATTAACATTCACAAACCCCCACAATCCACAAATAATGCGTATGTGGTAATGCCTACTGTCTCGCGTTCCCTCACGAGTAGTGTCATGCTTTGAAGGAATATAAGGTAATGCTTGTAACCATCGTTTCCCCAAAAACTACCCCCTTCCGGCGACAGATGCCTCTGGGTTTAAATAAACGAGAACGATACAGAATACTTGGGATGTGGTAGAGAGACTGGGTGTTGCCCTCGAATTTCCGCCAATTTAAACAGGCGTCATTGTTTCGAATGATTGCTCTCCAATTTTCGCCACTATGTACAGGCGCCATGGTTGCTTATGAATCATCGGTCGTGATCGACGGCATCACAAGGTTTACGGGCAATTCAGCCTCAGGCTCTGGAGGTAGGAGGGAACCATCGTGGGACGTTTGGCATCGTATGGCATACATACCTGCAACCTGCTATTTCGAACAGTATTTCCCTCGCGCTTAGCTAGCCCAGTTCTTCTCATGAGGAAAGCACCAAACGTTATATAACGCATGGAATAGGTCTCGTGATCTTGGAAGAGCAGGGGTTTGAGACAGCTATGCTGCACGGCTATCTGGTAGATATTTGTTGGGTGGCGAAGCCAGCCAAGCAAGATATTTTGGTCTGCGATGTTTGGGCGAGCGATTCGAGCCATACCCCCCCCCTCCCCCTGCGCCTGAGAGACCTCGCGGGGGGCCTACAGCAGCAATACAATTATACTGCATCTCTCGCTAGGAACTCCCGCTGATGGATGATTGAAGGTGTTATCAGCTCACCCCAACTCAATTCACCTCCAACCAACGCTGCTTGTACATACTGCTGTGCTGCGCTCTCCATCACGTTTGGGAAGTCACATTATTAATAGTTCTTTATTTGAAATGGCTCGGGGCCACTCGCGCGAGTGACCCCCCGGTTCGTTTGCGGTCTCCCGCTTGCGTGTTTCAATTTATGTTTTTATATCAATCCGCAATGGAATACTAAGCCACCCTACCTCAAGAAAATCGCGTTAAGAGTTTTTGCCCGTGAGGTAGAGGGCTACTCGTGGCAGTGTTGGTGAAAAACCGGTGTTGAACAACTAGGGTACCACCCCCTACCGTCGTCTTTGTCTGTCCGTAGGTAGTGGCAGTAGAGCACTTGGCAGTAGGTAGTGGCAGTAGGTAGTGGCAGTAGCCAGACACAAATACGCGCCATTTACATACGCATTTCCTCGTTTTAGGTGTTTGGGCGGGACATCACGGGGAATAGGCCACGCAAGGGTGGAAAATATCTCTATTGGGGTTTGAAGCCATCGTAAACTGGAAACTCGCAGGGTGCTTAGCTGTATTTGAACGATTTACGCACATATACACATGATATAACAAACAAGCCATCTCTCGAACCAGGATACTCAGGCGGTAAGATGGTCGGTACGGCAATCTCTAACTCCAACACACATAGGGGACTTTTTCGAGTTACAGATCGATGGCTTTCAGCTCCCCAGCCCACAGACGTAACGAACAGAAAAAGACCCATGTACATGGATCTACCGCTTTTGCAAAAGTATCCATATCGTCAGCTGAGGGAGTCTAAGGGAAATCCGCCTGGTTGACGTCCGCTCATCTACAGTCGCCACCCTCGTGCGCAATCTACATAAGCGTCGCCTCACGCATGACATGGGTGCGGTTGAAGCTGCGGGGGCGCAACTCTACGCGATACGTTCCCAATTTCGCAACTTTGCCCTCTTTCTGTTTGTAGGTTCCATATGTTCCGAGTTTTCCTCCGTGGCAATGGTCGGCAGCGCAAGCTTCTCCCGGAACTCAGCATTCTTCTATGGAGGTGCGAATCTTCGGACGAATGATTTTAAACCAGTTGCGCCTTCTCAAGTTATCAAACAGAGGTTAGCTTGGGCCCTTTCAGCTTCGACATGCATTTTTCCGCCGAACGGGGAGTTTGTAAGAGTGAGCCATGAATGGGAAATATATGGCGGGCGTGCTCTTTAGCAGTGCAGCGTGCGCCATCACCCCAATATACGATCGTATCCAAAGCATCTGCACGAGATGGGTGTCAGATTTCCCTTTGAATCTTGTTTTTTCTTGATCCGGCGGGTAGCCAACAGAACACCGATGCCTTGATACATCCAAGTCAACCCCACGCGATGAGTGCACGCTCATCGTGGTGATATGATATGGGGATTCACTGTTGTTGAATTAAGCCATCAAAGAGGGTTGCCGGATACCATGTGGGGTTGGGGGCAGAATCTGACTGCTCCTTTCTCCAAGATGTTCTTAATGCAAGAATTTTGGTTAGGATTGAGGGGTATGACCCGTTTTCTCAAACGCCTTCCATAAATTCAGATGAACACTTCGGGAGCGAACCTAACGTCAAAACACAAAATAATGTGATATTCGTCACAATGTTTCTGTGGGACGCCATTCAGCACCGCGGCGTTCACTGTAAGTACGGATTGCTAGATGTCTCCTGCCCATGTTCGTACTCCCACCCAGGTCGTTTGGTACGTCAGTTGAGTCCAAACTTGTCACGAACCACGGGCTTAGTCATCCACATCTTGCCCTGCTCTACCTCAAAAACCGTTACGAAAAGCCACCTTGGTTCGTGCTATGTAACCAAACGTTGTGGTCAGTGGTTTTCTCACACAGTACGAGTGGCCGAGTTCCGGTCGCCCGACTCGAAGTCGACGCGGTGTTGGGGGAGGCGGGAGCCAAAGTCTCGGTATCGATAGGCAAAGACAGCATCGACATATGCGATAATTGGTGCTGGTTTTCCGTTGCCGACTCTGTTATTGCGAGGAATTGCTATGCGGGAGGGAAGTAATTGTGTCTCATACAATTTCTGATACCTTCAGACCAAACCTGTTTGAAACAATGATGCCCAATCTGATTGCAACTCTTAAAGGTAGGTGCTTTCATCCTCAAAGAGATAGGGGGAACGCCTTGTCGCCGGCTTACCCTCTTGTAACTGATTCCTCTAGAGATAGCCACTGGTCAGGTCGTCGTCGTTCTCATTTCCACCCTATTATCACTGCCGGCACGATTATCTACCCTGCGTAAACACTGACTGCATAGATGTTTGTCTCGGCGCACCGTCAACGTTTGGTGTTCAAGGGGTGTCTAACTGTTGAAGGCTTCAGCCTAGTGCCTTGGCGATGAACTTTGTCAGAGGCTTCGTAGCCTCCTCGACATAGCCCGTTTCACGCCGTTCATAAGCCAACCACAGATCTACGCACGTATGCTATGTTTGACTCTCCGTGCAGGGGCCATGTATATCTACAATTCCGTGTTAACTGCCAATGGGAGTACGATATTCGCGGACAACTCGGCCTCTATTTCTGGAGGCAAGTCTGCGATCGTGCACGACCTTGTGCTGAATTGGCATCGCTACTCGTAACGGAAACGCCTCATGCCATGCAGACTAATCTCCGGACGTGTTTGGGTTTTCAGACCGTCTCAGGGGGCAGATGGATCTGATTCCTTGAGCGGCGTAAGAAGGAAGCCATGGTACGGTTGCCCTGGCTACTGCATGGTCCACTCTAAATTTATTGAGTGGCGTTAGGCTCCAAAACATCAGCTTAATTGGCCGTTGCGCATTGCGTGAGGCGCAAATTTTTCGTTTTGACGTACATGATTCGATCTGATGCTTGCTCTTGTTTTCATGTAATAGGTGTACTTGTACACGACATAAGAAGACGGATACTTGTTCTTGTTTTCATGCATTAGGTGTACTTGTATACAACGTCAGAAGACGGATACTGAGCACGTGGCGTGCTCTGATTTGCAGTATTTAGGTATTCTTGTACGCAACCTTTATAGTTGCGCTCTTTATCACACGTTGACATGAACGCTTTTGGTTGTGCTTACTTTGAATTGCGTGTTGTGATACGGATATTGTCTTCTAGGCTGGATTATTTATGAACCTACCATGCCCGTGTAGTCACGGACTATACTTATTATTTGTTAATTATTTGCTAATTGTAAAAGAGGTAGTATAGTTGCACCTGTTAGAAGGCATGCCTGCGGTGGGTCCAACTCAAACGGGATGTATACGCAACAAATGTCACTATTCGTTTCAAAACGGCATGATTTTTCTTTATTCGTCACAGTTGCTACGCACTGCGACGACAACAAAAAAAATACCAAGACCATAGTCTAGAGTAGGTGACGATGTATTTTTGACAAAACGTATGTTATTGTTTGGGAACGTGCAACGACGGCTATTGTTTCAAGTTTCAAAGCTGTGGTGTTTTGCCACGAAATCTCATTCAACTAACTGCCGCCATACCAGTTTATCTAAGAGTCAGCGTTTATGACAGCGTTTCCTGGTGGGTTACTGTGATTGTAACCGTACACTTGTAAGGGACATTATTTTTGTACCTCACAGGCGCGATCGCAAGCGAAGACTCCACCGTCGTCGTCGACGGGGTCACCGCATTCGTGTCCAACGAAGCTGAAGGGTCATTTGGAGGTACGAATAACAATTGCTGCGTGTCATGCAACACCACCAATACAACTACGAGTACGATGGTTTCACGAGCCTAGAAACAGCGTGTGGTGCTGTGCTAATATTTCCGCACTTCGTGCGTGTCTCCCTCATAATCCAACGTGCCTAGCCTGGGGAGGACGGTGTTTCTTGTACAGGGCAGTATCAACCGTCTCTCGTACGACTAAGGCATGTCGAGTAGCAGGCGCACGCTCACGCCGCCGCCAATGTCAATGTCTCGCGTCAGAAACAGCCTAGTTCAAGATATATCTGCAGGGCGGGCCCAAGCTGAACACGACGAAGATATTCAGAAACTTTCCTTGAGGCCTAATAAACACCCACCGTGTCGTCCCTAAGACAGCATATATTCCGTGATGCCATCCAAACTTGATGCCAGCGATCGTGACGGACTCCAACAGCGGTTATCGTTGTGCGCGGTCCTTTACTAGTGAGTGCGCAACCAGACTACAAGCAACTGTGGTATTTCTTGAATCCGCTGCACAGTTTTGAAGTGTTGGGCGTTTTCTGCAGAATTCTTGACACCAAATTTAGGATAGCTCCTTGCAACTCCAAACTTCGGCTGTAGCATATCTGAGCAGAATCGCTAGATACGATGTCAGCTCTGCCCAAACCACGGTCGCTGTTTGTGTCTCCGCACGTTTTCTAAGGTTCACGTAGTGGCCTAACGTGGTCAAAGGCCAGAGGCATAAGGATGGGCATGACACGATCGACAAGAACAAACAGAGCAGCATGGTTCAACTCTTGTGTTTGTTGCCGTCTGACGTTTAAGCACCTCACAGCTACCGACACGAACGACACTGCCAAATGAGCTGTACGATTCGGGTGATTTGTGTACACGGATCCACTTCAGATAGGTTGGATAATACTTCCCGTGACAATAAGTACGCACAAACGTCGTTTTGACCTTCCTCAATGATGTCCTGCGTGTCCTCGTTTGCCCTTCTGCAGGAGCAATATATTCAGACACTTCTACGATCAACATCGATGGCGTGACATCATTCTGGAACAACTCGGCTCACAGTGGAGGAGGTAAGGCGCCGATGCGACACGACGTCGTATTCAGCGACACCCGTTTATACGATCGGTAAAGGTCGTCAACGCCTGTCGCAAGTGCGAGGGGTTTAGACACCTTCGAGTTAAGGCGGAATTCATACCTGGTACGAGCTACCTGCTATGGTAAGGGAGGGAACACGATGATGTAGTCCCTCGGGGATTGTGTTGATTGCGGTTCGACGACCACGAGATAAAGGTTTTCTATTACCTTGGGAAAATAATGTTGCCAACACCTCTCACGACACTGTGTACAGGCACAGGCTGACATTGTGGTAAAACGACAAGTGTCTCTTCGCGGTCGGAAGTAGAGGATCTGGCAGGTTATCAGACGTAATATGTGCATAGTGCCACAGCACCATGTTGGATAGTTGGTCAAACAAGATGATGAGACTTGGGGGGGTTCATTGCGGCATCTGGCATAAACAAAGTCTGTTTCCAACGTCTGCATGCTGTTCAGCCGAGAAGCATGTGGCAAATGCACGTTCTGTGCATGGTTAAATCGGGTACGTTGTTGTCGACAACACGATCGCTGAACGTTGTAGACGGCTACAGTAGTCCCGCTGGTGCAACTTATTTCGATGAAGAGGTCGAGCCCGGGCCTTCGTCTCGTTGGCGAACCCGCTTGTACTTATCTTGCGTTTTGAATGAGAGCCTGGCGCGTATGGGGCGACCCGGGTGGAGCCAGGAGGCGCGTGAGTTCGTTTTTGTCGATGGCGCCGTGAGCGGTGGAGTCATGTGGCATTTCTGACGCGAACACCAGCATCCGTCAATACCGTTCTTGTCAATGGGCTACAGTAACTCAGCGCTACCTTCGGTGGTTTGTTCTCGAAAATAACAGCCTTTCGTCACGACTGCATCTCTAATCGTCTTCCAAATCTGCGTCCTGGAAACACGATGTTGGAATTTGCTAGAACGAAGCGCGTAATGCTTGGCTGCAGTGATTGTTTAAACCCGTATTCCTTGGAGTATGGTTGAATTGTCCAATGTGTGAATTGATGTTGTTCGAAATTGCGTCGTTTTACCAACCGATATTTTCCAGTATCCTGCTACACCTCATCGGCGGATGCCCGCACCCTTTACTCCTCGTGTCCGCACAGCACATGGTGCATCCGAGACGACAAAGTGAGGGTTACACATTTTCTCTTATTTCGAAACGATACCATTCGTCCGTTAATCCTTGTCGACAAGAAGTTTATACACTTTTGGCTACGTCCAGTGTTTACCGAACACCTAACGCGTCACTTACCAGGTGCTGTGGACTCCTCAGACTCCGGCATCACCATTAACGGCACAACCACCTTTACGTTTAACTCACCTTCGCTCGGCTCGAGCTATCTCATCGGAGGTAAGCGATGGGCGGGGAGAAGTGTGAGATATTTCCGCCTTAAGTCACGATATGCAGACGTCCGGGCATGTTGCAGAGGCCGTGTGCGCTCCTTCGTTATTTGGCACCATACCCTGATGGAATAAAATAGCCTGAATACTCTGTTAGTCACACGAGGTGTGTAGGTTGATCACCTCAGGTATCGGCCAACCGATGCCGCTAGGATGTAACTGTAGGTATTGCCGACCCCTAAGAATCCATTTCATGGTTTCGACAACAATGCTATATATCGCACGTGCTCATATCTGGACGCAGCGGCATTTAGCACGTTGTACATAGCAATATACAACGTGCGTAGCACGTAGTAGACTGGTATTGTATTCTCATTCAATAGTATCACATACTTAATCAATCGTTCACTAAAATGGTCGACCGAGGTTTACCCGGTATCCATGTATTTAGTACGGCGCCCGCACCGTTCCCGATGAACCCGTTAAGACCACTGGGAGACGTTTGGTCCAGTCTACTCAAGGTTCAACGCGTCTTGGTTTCCGACGTGTAGCTTTGGGTTGTATTGCGTGTGCCACATATGGATAACAGATAATCGTACAGACTATCATGAGTAGTGGATGTCAACGGCTTGCTCAGCTCGGCAGTGCCTGAAATGAAAAGCTGTATCGAGGTTTTGACGCCGTCACAATTGGTAATCCACAGGTGCCGTAAATCTCCGCCGATCCGAACTCGATCTGAATGGAAAAACTTCATTCATCAACAACACAGGGGGAACTTTCGGAGGTAACAAGGAGCAGGCGGGCGCTATTTTACGGAACTATTTTAGGCGGTAATCCTGTGTGTAGGGGACGGGTAGCAGTCTTCCTCCGCCTGAAAGTAAACTGAGTCTGACGTAAGCAAACTGATATCCTTTCTACGTTAGTTACACAACTGGGAAGGCAGGGAGGGTTAAGTTTTGCTCAGTGAAGGAAAGTAGAAGTAGCATTACTCCAAGTGGTCGATGGGATAGGTGATCGGGAGGGTTAGACGTTGCTTGGCGTTCGAGTGGTGCGTCCAGCAACAGGCGGAATATATCTCGTATTGGCGCCAAAGGGGAAATTTTCTGAACGTTACCTTCGATGTTCAAGTTCTAGATCTGTACGCAGTTGATCTGGATTGAAATTTTTGTTCCTACTCGAACGAGGCATGTACGATGTCATGAACGTGTGAACATCGAGTGTAACATGCCGTGATCATTGATCTGCCAGTCATTATGTTCATGTACTATCTGGGTCGAATGGTTCAACTCCGTACTCAGTGTCTCCAATATCACACCGGCCATGCCTTGCAACCGCTAGCATATTTTTCACTACCACCTCGTAGCTAGAGGGTTCGTTGCATGCTGTTGTACCGTATATACTGGTTGCGTCCATTCCACAGCACCTTGAAATTATACATATGACGAATTGTGCGTTACGATGGCAAGCCGAAGGTGTTGGTGTGGCCTGCTCTCGGCCCTAATCCCAAAGAGGTTTGAGTCGTTAGCGAGGGTATCGAGGCCACTTTGTTGGCCTTTCTCAAGGAGTGTTGTCACGCCACGCGATGTGCCTTGTGGACCAAGAATACGGTACGGGGGGTACTCCTGATTCTCTCCAGAGCATATTTCACTCGCGTGAGTTGCTCCATGCCTCGCTAGGCGATGGTTTTCGAACTCAAAACAGTTGTGACAGGGTACTTCGTAACGCCATTGCTGCCACGCATATTGCCTACAACAAAAGTACAAAAGTTGAATATTGCTAGTAAATCGTGCAACAGTCACTCGTATGAGCCTCGGAAGATGCCCCCACCACCGTATCCATGTTCTGTGCATGTTCTCATCCGGCACATACGGAAAACTTATTGGTGGCCACGCAGGTTAGTTGTCGTTCAAAATTCCACTCGTTTGACACACGCGCCTCCCATACATTTTCATCCGCAACCTTGGGCGGAAGTTGCAAACAAGGCAGGCTGCTGTTGCGCCACTAAATTCATACAAGAGCCGCACTAAGTCAGGCGTTTTACTTATTTGTTCATGTGATTTCTAACGCGCCTGACCTCAGGTGCAGTACACTCCAGATGGTCCAATATCACTGTGCATGGTACCTCCACGTTCAGCAGGAATTCAGCCAACTTTGGAGGCGGTGAGCGCCTGCACGCCGGTGCAGATCATGTCTGAAATGCCAAGACGTTTTTGATACATACGTAGGTCACTTCAGGGTATTCGTTGGATGTACGTGTTCATCCCTCGGAAGTGCTTGCTCAGAGAAACTGCTAAGGGTTCCCACGCAAATATTGAGCATCGCCACCAGGATGCTATAGTATCCTGCTCGTCTTTCAACCCGGTACCGTAGTTGGTGGGCGTCAACCGATACACTAGGGTGGCCTTCGCAGTGACACCACGGGTCCACTTAATGCAGAGTTGGGCTGACGACCAGGTGGTTGATTTACTTATCTGCCCGTACTTGAACTAATAAGATGTCACCACGCCCTCGATCGTGCAATACATACCTGACTCACAAGTTAGCAGCTAATGCCGTTACCCTGATACCTCCAACGGCATGCATATGTGGCACGTTTGCTTGCCCGCGGAGTAGTAGATCAAAGAGGCATGCGACCAATTTTCAAACTTCGCCCAGAGTCAACCTCCGTGACCAACAGAGTGTGAGTTGCGGTTATGTATTTGTCATTTTCTTTGCGTATTGTAATTAGCACACCTGACACTCACCTGGGACAGCACTGATACCTACAGACATTTGTTTGAGCAGAATGGCGCCCTTGGACGTATTTATTATGGGAGGTACACTTCGTTAACCGGCGCACCTATTAACATGGCTATCACGGGTCATGACCCGACGCACGGATCCGACACGTGGGTCGGGTCGAGGGAGTTTCAAAATGTCGCGGGTGGAGTCGTATCAAGAAGTTTTGAAATCTCGCTGGTCGGATTGGGTCGGGTCGGGTCAAGAGGTTTCAACATCTCGCGGGTTGGGTCGGGTCATGACCCGCGAGATACAATTCAATCACCGGCGAAGCCACCATCATCCGCGTGAGCGATTTGCTTTTGGCTGGCCCGGCGGTAAGATCCGCCGATTTTGGGTGCGAATCCGTCTTTTTCAAACATACCGTTGCATGTTGCTGTTGGCTGGCCCGGCGGAAAAATCCGCAGATTCGGGGCGCGAATCCGCCTTTTTCAAACATACTGCTGCATGACTGGAGGGCCATCATCGGGCTGGCGCCCTCGCAGGTCGGACCCGCGTATCCGACCAGCGGGTCCGAAGATGACGCAACACTTACCGTTTCCTGCCCGAAATCCTCTCTCGTGTTGATACTCCGACTACTTGTCAGCATATCCCGTACAACAATCATACTAGGCAGCAGCTACATGTACCAGGCAGACAGCATTACGCGAATCGCGTGTTGAACGAAACCGTAGGTATCAGTACGGTGTTGTTGTGGTAGTGTTCGCACCCATCAATTTCCACCAACTCGCACTATTACGATGTGCACTAATAAACGCGACAGATCGCAGTTGTGTTCTTTCACATTGAACTGACATATATTCCCTCCATCTGCTCCCCATACAACCAGTGTCCTTGCGGATGTCTCCTACAGAGACGAGCTACATGGCCACTAACGAGACAGAGATACAAACTGCAAATACAGCACGATGATTTGGCCGTGAAACTCCTATGGCAATGAACGCAACGGCAAAACACACGTGTCCTTTTTATTTCCCTAAAAAAAATTACATTATCACATTGCCAAACGCTAAAGAGGCAAGAGTAGTCGTCGAAGCAGCAGCAGAACCGTCAGGTACACCAGCATTTGGTCCGAACCCTCACGGTTCGCAATCCCTGTTGACAGATACACCCTCCCAGGTGGACTCCCTTCCGGAGGCGGCTCGGCTAGGCTGCTTGTCGGAGCTGGAGACTGCACAGCTAGTCCGGGGAGTGGAAGCCATCGTATTTGAGCGGTGGGGTAGATCTGGGGACCTAGCGATTCAGCCGAGGCTTAGCGCGGATTCGTTGGGTGTTTTCACGACATGTTATGCAGTCTGAATTAACAATATCTGACGCCCTGCGACTCAGCATGAACACGTCCAACACGTTCGTTTCCTTCGACCAGGAGCGATGTACTTCCAGGGTTCCATTCTCAGCATCGATGGATTCGCGAGGTTCACGGACAACTCGGCTGCGAGCGGGCATGGAGGTAGGGAGTATACCAGCTACAATATTCCTTGTGGTGTGGGAGTGACTCAAACCGTGCTGGTAACAGCTGCATTTGCGCGCACGCCATCTCATTGGTTCAAATGCCCCTTATGTGTCCTAGTCGACTAGGATTTTACTGACTTTGCTGAGGCAACAACGCGGAAAGGCGTGTCGCTCTCAATCCTCCCAAACCCGAACAGAAGTTATGTTTACAGGATATTTTGAGACAATGCGTGGCTTTTTTTGAACTACACAGATAGCTCGTGCGTGTTATTCATCTTGGAGACAAACGGGCTTGGTGCATCTCCTGAAAGCGCAAACCATGCCGGCGCATGTGTTTTGTGGCAGATACTCTTACCGACCAGGCCCTTCATTCATTGTTCAGGTGCTCTGTACACCGACGGTACACCGGTCAATGTCCTTGGTAACTGCAGCTTCACCAGAAACTCGGCGACCACCGGAGGTAAGGAAGGGGGACCACGATGCGGGACACAGCGCGATTGCAAGATTTTGATCGTAATCGCATGCGATTCGTACTACGCGTTGATGTTGGGGTACACAGGTTCATGTTCAGTCTCAAGTAACATGTAACTTGCTCGAATACGGAGTGTGCCGCTATGCCCTACCCTTGTTGAACCTAAAAGCAACCTCGAAACGCACTTATTTGTCCTTCTTAGTAGTCGATTGGACCTCGGCGTTGGTCCATTTCGTTTCCTGATGTGTTGGTTCCTGTTGCGTTCATCCATCACCCACTAAGGCCTGCAACGGTCAGTATTCGCATCATAACGCAATATTTACAAGCTGAGTTTCTTGTTGCTAACACATTACCATCAAGCCGCCGATGTCATGGATGCCGCGCGACAACACACTCGATTCGGCGGATGGAAATTCATCCGGGCTGCGTCGATGGTTGTCGTGTGTGTAATCGCTGAGGCCCCGTCGTGTGGCCAGAGACGTAATTGCAAGGTCTACTGTGCTGTGTACAAACCGAACTCGGCTAATTCGATGTAAAATTCGCCGGAGTTGGAGCTCCTTATTAGTGCGGAAATTGATTAGGACGTACAGGCTCATTTTGATCATACCAATAATTATTAACATTGCGAGGACTATATGTTAACGAATCGTGGATGAGTGCCGCGAGATCTAGAGTCATGACCAGGCATACAAGCGTGCATATCCTGCTAGCATTTCAGGGTCCACATTACTATATTAGAAGTTCTGGACTATGCGTTCAACGTGCATCGGATAACAAAAATACTATCCCCCGAAGGACTGGTTCGATCGAGTCCAGAGGGCGTTCGTACGCCTCTCAGAAAGCAGGACATGCTCCTTGTGCAGGTGTTCGGGGTATAAGGTCTCCCAAGAAGGTAGCGTATATATGGCAAACCGCTTGTTTGTTCCCAAGGCCTACACAAGGTGACCGAGGAATTGTGTCGGAGAGGGTTAGCCATACCCGCCTTCGGGGGGGGCCGTAAATCACGCTATTGCCAAACGTCTCCGGCATCGTAACGCTTGAAACTGTCACGAAACCGCAACATACAACCGCCAGTTCTGTTTTGTCCACTTCTATGTCGACGTCGGCTCGATTCAGTATCCGCCGTGACGTATATTCGTGCGACACTGTGCCGACAGCTTGAGCACGTGTTGATGTGTTGGATGTTTGGGCTGGTGTGGTGTCCTCTCATGCGAGTACCTTCACGCTCAAAGCCAGCATCTCGTTCGTCGACGATTCGGCGAACGTGGGAGATGAGGCGACATACAGCTGTATTTCAAAATAATATGATCTGTTATGACTTCGCAGACGTAACAAAACGCGTTTGAATTATCCGATGACACCCTCAAACAGGCCTTCCCCAAGCAGCGGGATCGAAAACACGTACCAGGTGTTGAGAATGATGCGTACCTGGTTCGCGATATAATTGGGCCTTCTTGTAGTACGTTTGTAAAGCAAAGGAAATTTTCATATGCAAAATGTTTTTGTGTTTGTGGGACGTGGCGACGATTATGTAAAACATCCTTCATCACAGAAACGAGCGCGCGGCACCATCAGCTATGTTACAGGCGTTTCTTAAGCACACGCGCGTTCCATCAACAGGTCAGGACAGCCCTACACCCTACGACGACATTGTTGACCGTCTGACTGTTGCGAGTAACAACCGCGTTGCCCTTTCGATTGACGTTTGCAGGAGCTCTGTACTCCCATTTCCAAGGTGTTTACATCGACGGTAGGGCAAGCTTCACTACGAATTCTGGAGGCCTTGAAGGTAAAGGGGGGCATTTCCTTCATTGGAGTTCCGTAGTATGACACGCATACGTTGTGCTTCTGAAGCGTCCGATATTCCGATCGTTGGTTGAAGTAGGTAAATTGGTTTGACGTAAACGCGTACATTTACCATACAAGCAAGCGGAAGTGGTACACTTTTATTCCCGCCGGTACACCTGCAGATTGTCATACTTTTGTTGAATAGGACCAACTACCACGCTCGGCATAGTGTATGGGGCCAACCATTGCGGGTTTGCGATGTAATGACATTGTTTGCATGCGAAATCATTATATTGCGTTACAGCTAACGTTGGTTATAACCTGAGGCTCGATCTTCCGATGGCTTTACCTCGTATTGAGTGTTGTATAGCGAAGATGGCATGACACCGATCTAGGATATAGGGCATTGCGAGCAACAGAATCAACGGCATACGGCTGGCTTGACCATTGTCGTATCTCATGAAGCGTTTGCGGACAAAGCAACACAAATAGCGTTGACGATCTCTCCTACCCAGTTTCATCAACACGGAATGCAATACTAAGGGCAGACAACAGAAAGAATATACCGCCACCATTCAGCGCCACCGTGCGGTACAGAAGAATACGTCTGGAGTTTTGACCCCGACCCGCGACGCTGATTGGTCAACTCAGCCTCGTATCGGTTTTTGACACCGACTACTTGCGGTACATCGTACCGGGGCTTCTCCGGTCGGCCGTCACCTTTTCCTGACGCGACCCATAACGCTTTCTGTCGCAAAATACACCCTGCGGACCGACTTTGTCCGAGGCCCTTCACGGCCCATAGCCTTTCAATTTGCGACCGAATCTCAACCATGGGCACAACATCATATAGCATCCATAGAACGACGCGCTTTCATATTCCTTCATATTTCGGATTCCTCCAGAAATAGGGATTTGTGGTTTTTTTCCAATACTTTCACTTTCCAGCTTCTGGACAAGCCGTGGTCACAGGTGTCGTCCCTTCTCCCCCCGGTTCTTGCCTTCCATTTTTATAGCGCATAGGGTTCAGCAATCCCACCGCTCGTCGATTTTTCATCGAGTGTTGCTTACTCACGCTCTAGCGCTTTCCGAAACTCAATTTGTGCACAAGAATAAGTCCCCACGAATTAATACGAATATGCTCTCGGCGGGGCTCAAACTCACGAAGCTAACCTGTACCAGGAGGATAACCTGATATGCCACCGGGGCGACCGGCTCAAACATACCCACCCCCAACTAATATTGACTTTGTTGACTATCGTCTCGACAAAACGCTTCTAAGCCGGAGAATGCATCCATACCTCTTGTGTCTTCGGCAAGAACAAGCCTACTTGATCATGTATATGTCGGTAGACTGACTGCATGGCTGCAATACTACATGTAGAAGGCTATGTACCTAACCCTAAGTGATATACTCCCGATGTTTTCAAGATCCACATTTCAATAGTCGAGAGCCGTTGTTTCGTACATAACCAGAAGTGTACGACCACACAGATGGCGCCACCACTTTAGCACCTCTTTTTGGTTTAATAGGTTTTAGGGTGTGGGTAGTGTACTGCAGGTTATTTTCCGGACATCTCCAGTGGGCCCAAGTTCTTGACTACCAAGTTTAAGTGGTGGCGTCTTATCCTTCAGTGTTTTATAACATAATGCGGTGTACAAACTCTCATGGCGGACGACGGACGTGACTGATTGGGTGTATGTGTGGGCTAACAGAGTCGTGTGCGTGTAGCGGGACTGTCACTCCCTCTTTGTCCCTTTGCCCCAGCCTTTTCCCCGCCATCCATCCATACCTAACCCAATACTGGAGCCTGTCCTGTTACCACGGACTTGATCATGCGAGTTAATGTGATAACAATTATAATACGTGTATGGTTGAGCAGCGGTTCGTGCTTTGTGCGGAAGGGAGGGGTGTTGTTGCAGTGTTTGCCCTAAAGGGATCCGAAATATGAAGGAATATGAAAGCGCGTCGTTCTATGGATGCTACATAACGTGTTGCCCATGTTTTAGATTCGGGCGGATATTGAAAGGCTATGGGCCGTGAAGAGCCCGGGGCAATATCGGTCCGCATGGTGTATTTTGCGACGGAAAGCGTTATGGGTCGGGTCAGGAAACGGTGACGGCCGAGCGGAGAAGCCTCGGTACGATGTACCGCAGGGAGTTGATGTCAAAACCCGGTACGAGGCTGAGTTGACCAATCAGCGTCGCGGATCGGGGTCACAAACCTAGGTGTATTCTGCCGTATCGCACGGTGGCGCTGAATGGTGGCGGTATACCGCTTTCTGACGTCTGCCCAAATATTAATGTCCCTTAAATTACAACTAAGGCATTACAATAATGCTCATGCTCTGCCGAGCCGAACGTGTAGCTTTACCTCACTGGCATGGTCTACCGTATTGTGGTCAGAGAGGAACAGAGTACTTGGCATACTTACGTAACACATACTACGTACCAGGTACGGACTACGCATAGAAGAGGGTATGGCAACGATAACGTCACTGGAATCTGAAGAGCAAAACGCTGAAAAACTGAAGATTCCCGTTTCGACGTTACGACTGTGGAGTAGGTTGGTACGTGTGGCGCCCCGGTGGTGGTGTAGGTGGAGAAGAAAGGTGGCGTAATAGCCGGTGACCGGTAAACTACGAACTACTAACTAAGGCGGGTGTGATAACCCGATGTACGTGTGTGGTGGAGCGTGATAGCTCAGGTGTGATAACACAGAAATGGAACTCGAAACTGTGGCGTGGTAGCCAGGATATAAATACACAGGCGTGGTAGCCGTGCAGTGGTGAAGGCGTGATAGCCCTTGCAATATAGATGGGCCTTGGCGTGGTAGCCGTAGAAGAGACACAGAATAGGCGCAAGATAGAGGAAGAAAAAGAGTCGAAAAATAGAGTGATATTATTCGGGTACACAAAAAGTGCACAACACAAACTCCCGTTGCAGAAATCCATCCCACACATATACGAAACCCCCGAAATTCTTCGATCAATTTTTTCGACGGATTCTTGTCTGCAATCTGACAATGAAGTGAGTACGTCCGACAGCCCCCCTACTCGCAACATTGTCATGATTTATCCAGACTACGTGTTTAAAACATACATTCCCAAACACCAAAATACTGCAGAGTTTTTCTTTACTCAAGTCCGGAAAACCAAAAAAAAAGTTGCATTTGCAATAACACTCGAATCGATTCCCTCGCTTTCTTTTATGCCATCACACCTATCACTATTAATATTTAAACACTCTTCAGTATTTTCATCGATCACTTTGAATCCAAGTCCTCAAACCCTCATATTCATACATCAGAGAACCAAACAAAGAAACATATAAGAAATAGAAAGTAACATAATCAAACACTATTCGAGAGAGAAGTCACATTATATTCATCACTATCCCCCGGTGAAATTCAGGCTTCCTCTCAGGTAACGCCTTGGTGAGAAAGTCAGCATGCTCGTACTGCGACGCTACGTGGATAATTTCGACCTTCTTCCTTACTACCTGTTCCCCCAAAAAGTGATGCCTCACGTCAATGTGCTCCAAGTTCAAGTTCGAAATCGGGTGCTTTGCAATTTGGATGACACCCTCGTTATCCTCATACATGGCAATGCACGGCATCCTTGCCCTCGGCAAAATAAAACACCAAATCTGCTTCAAAAACAAAATGTCCTTCCCCATGTCCGACATAGCCACATACTCCGCCTGAGTAGTCGAGAGATTCACACACTTCTGCGTCTTGGAGTGCCACGAAACAGGCCCTCCCGCACACATCACTACCCCCCCCCCGACACGCTTGTCCTGTTCGTACTGCACGAAGCATAGTCGGCATCTGCGAACGAAATCAAACAAACCCCCGTCAATGTCCCCTTCTGAAAGCAAATCCCAAAATAACTCGTCCTCATTGCATACCCTAGTATACTACGTGCCGCTTTCCAGTGGATCAGCTTCGGCGCACTGCAATAGCTTGCTACGGCCCTCACTCAATTCGCGATATCCGGCCTGGTCAACAAGGCAATCCACGAAAGCGCACCGATCAACTCTCGGAAAGAAACCAGAACATTCGGCTCGTCAACATCGAAATCTCAAAGCCTTCAAGTAGTAGGAATCGGCATACCGTTGCCCCATTCCACACCATACTTCTCTCCCAATTCTTGCGTGTACGTCTGTTGCGAAATAGTCAACCTCCTTGCCTCCCTGCCTCTCTCGTAATAGCGCCCCGAGTACCACTTGAGCTCGCCCAACGACTTAACTGGAACGAGACGCCCGAGATCCTTACCGAACTGATCACACTTTTCCTCATTTCCCACGGCAAAAATGTGATCAACATGCACCACTAGGTGCATCGCTACTTCCCCCCCTTTCAACCAAACGAAAAACACACGTATCAGCCAAGCACTTCATTAAGCCCAAAGCCAAAAGACACTTCCTCAGCAACGCATACCACTGCCTGAATGCCTGTCTCAAACCAGAAAGACTCTTGCTCAGCGTCACAACCTTCTCCGACCACGAACCACACCCTTCTGGCAATCGCATGTAGACATCCTCGGCAAGATCTGCCCTCACAAAAGCCTGGTCTATATCGAAATGGCACAACTCTAGGTCATGTTCACACGCCAACGCAGCCAACAAACGGACACTGGACGAAGCAACAGTAGACGCATACAAATCTCTAAAGTCAATGCACTCCCTCTGCATGTCACCCCTAGCTACAAGTCTCCCCTTTGCTTTCGTAGGCCAACCAAATTGATCAACCTTCCAATCAAAAATGAGCATGCTGCTGATCACGTTGTCTTTTCGTTGCTCCTCGTCAACAAATTCGAACGCCCCTGTTTCGAGCAAACCGAACACTTAACGCTCAACCGCGTTCATGAACTGTACGCCATGCTCACCGTCACGCGCCTCTCTGAACGTCTTGCGTACGCGGAGGTCCTTGCCGTGGAATAGGGGCATGTCGGGTCGCAAGTGAGAGGAGCGCATCTCGCGAAGAGCTGCGTCGACATCCTCCCGCTTGGCGAGGCCCGACCCAAGGCCGAGCGGCACTTCCCGCTCCGACGGCCCAAGCGACCAATAGCTGCCCCCGCTCTCCTTCCCGCCCGTGGTGTCGTGTGGCGGTGCACCATTCCTCTCCTTCACGCCCCCCGACCCCGCATGCTGCTTGGCTCCGCCTCTCAGCTTATCAGATCCGTGCCCCTGCAAGAGTACTCGTTGCGCGTTCAGGGCCCGTCGGTTGGCCAGCAGCCACAGCAGCACCTCTTCCCCCGCATGAGATAGGAGTCCTACCCCGTGGTCGAACGACGTCGCCTCCGGCAGCGGCGTAGAGACAGCTTCTTCCGGCACGCCTTAAAGCTGACGGCGCTCCGACCTGGTCCTTCCCGGCACGCGCTCGTCGCCCCTCTCGCCCACCATCCTCGTTGCGTTGGGGGTGAGCGGCGAGGAATATCCTGTGGCGACCGGTGGCGGCTTTCTCCTCCTATACGTCCGCGGGGCCGGTGTTGACGCCGGTGATGGTGATGACGATGTCTTCGAGGCGGCGTTCTCGATGGAAGAGGGAGACCACTCCGGCATCGGCGAATAGGCGGCAGGCGGTGTGTGAGCGCTGGGCGAGTGCGCAGGCGGCGGACCGACAGCGGTGGGCAGCATAGCAGTCGGTCCGGGCGGCGGCGAGGTGTGAGCGCCGGGTGAGTGCGCGGACGGCGGGGACGACGACAGCAGTGGAGGTGGCGGCCAGGTGGCTGCTGCAGACGGCGTGCCGGCAGTGGCGGGCGGCGGCAAGGCGGTCGCGGCAGGGTAGGTACCTGCAACGGAGGGCGGCGTCGAGGCAATTTCGAAAGACACCCCCGGCGGCGTGGGCGGCGCTGGCGCGGAAGGGGCAGTACTGACCCCCCTCCCCCCCCGACTGTGGCAGCGGCGCCCATGTAACGTTGCTAGAGTAGCATGCCCGCCCTGTGTCAGCCCTGAGTACCTTCATACAGCAGTCGGCGTGGTTGTCGCCCGCGTTGAAGAAGAATCACGGCACTGTCTCCTCGTCCAGCTTCGACCTTTTTTCCCGTACCATAAAACCGTACCGAAAAAACGACACCACCGAGAAAGCACCCTACGTGCCGGTGAACAGCACCTTCGGCGACGCGCGACCGGGGTTTGAAGGGGAAGCAGCCTGGTTGAGCTTCTGCGCGGCATCCTTCGCCGATTCCGCCCAGAGCTTGTCCCCGCGAGCATTCAAGCCGCGAACACACGAAAACTCTCCCGGCTCCAAGCGTCGCTCCGAGACGCGGCGAGATGCCATGACGATTTTGTTGCAACGCTGAATTGCATTCTCCACTACCCCGCGATCCAGGGAGGGAGTGCTGCACGGCGATTCCCATGGTGGAGCAAAAGTCACCGAAGTCCTTGCTGGTCCAGAGCAAATTTGCAGTTGCCACGAACACTTTGTATCCTCGTCTCAGCCTTGTGGGCGAGGTCGACGATACACCGCCGAAAGACGGCCACGGCGTCAGACTTCCGACGAAGGGCGTAGTTCGCGATGTAGCCCGTTGCAGCATCGACAGCATAGAACATGTAGTGGTTGCCGCCTATGGTGGTGGTGTACGGGCCGCACATGTCGATATGTAGGAGATCGCCAGGCGCCTTCCCCGCTCGTCCCTCGTTTCTCTTCGGCACGTCCGCTCGCGTCCCCCTCGCCTGTATGAACGTAGGTCAGGGTTCCATCCGTCCGGTGAGGGTGCTACCTCGCTGCCGAGCAGATGGTCGGCCGCGCTCCCCAGACCCCCGATCACCAGCATTCCTCCCACCCCGGTCGCCCCGACCTACGCCGGCTGCGGTCAGGGCATGCATTGTCTCCTCTCTCTCTTCTCCTGATCTCCCATTGCGCTCCAGCTCGTGAGCAGCTCTCCTGAGCAAATCTTCCATAGTACGACTCGAAAGATAGGGAAGGAGAAGCACGTGGTCACTACATAGCTTGAAAGATGGGAGCATTCTACGGCAATATGTTTGCACATAGATGCGTCTGGTCGCTCATTTCCGTATGATTCTAGCTTGGTCCTTATGACCTTTGCCCTACCGTAAAACGATATGATGTTCTCCCCCTCCTTCTGCCTCAGTTCATTCCACTTATCCTCCACTATTTCCCTCTCATGTTTACTTTTGACACCGTAGTGGGACTCGAACACCCTCCACGCTTCTTGGGGTGACCCCGCAGCAAAAGCATTTCTTGAACTAGTTGGGCTGTGATTTTTGAGATCAGTTGTGACCATAGCTTGACCGACTTATCTACTCTCTCCTCCCAAAGGTAACTTGTGAGCCGTGACAGTTCAACATCCGGAAGCCCTACAGGTATCGACTCTCCCTTCAATACGTCCATCAACCCTTCAGCCGAGAGCCAGGACAGAACAGAACCTCGGAGAACACGGGTAGCTGATGCAACACTTTCCCCGCTCTCAAACGTTCCAGACCAAGCAACCATTTGCTTTTTCTGACGATTTTCTATGGGTCTAGACTCGTACGTGCCCGTTGGGGCGGTTTGCCCGAGGCGGTTGGCCCTCCTTCGTTGGTCATCTGCAGTACCTGGCGAAGGGGGTTAGCTGGGTCCGCGATCATGTTCGATAAAGTTGGTGATGGAGCTGCTTCATGATGTTGTGCGTTGGCGGGGAAGGACTCGCGTTCCTCTCCTCTATTGCCTACCCCGCCGGGAGGGGTGCTTGACCTTTCCCCCGACGAAGGTCTTGTATCGGTTCTCCTCACTGGCGCTTAGCAGCGCACAACCCACTCGTTCGGTGGAGATCATTGACGCTAGCATGTGGAGTAGGTTGGTACGTGTGGCGTCCCAGTGGTAATGTAGGTGGAGAAGAATAATGGCGTAATAGCCGGTGATCGATAAACTACGAACTACTAACTAAAGCGGGTGTGATAACTCGATTTACGTGTGTGGTGGAGCGTGTTAGCTCAGGTGTGATAACACAGAAATGGAACTCGAAACTGTGGCGTGGTAGCCAGGATATAAATACACAGGCGTGGTAGCCGTGCAGTGGTGAAGGCGTGATAGCCCTTGCAATATTGATGGGGTGTGGTAGCCCTTGGCGTGGTAGCCGTAGAAGAGACACAGAATAGGCGCAAGATAGAGGAAGAAACAGAGTCGAAAAATAGAGTGATATTATTTGGGGACATGAAAGCCCACAACACAAAATCCCGTTGCAGAAATCCATCCCACACATATACGAAACCCCCGAAGTTCTTCGATCAATTTTTTCGACGGATTCTTGTCTGCAATCTGACAATGGATTGAGTACGTTCGACAACGACCCTACGGTGTGACTACACAATTATTGATGTATGCACTGCTATTGCCCCTCATTAGAGATTCGCCTGCTTGGACTACTACATGGGACCGCAATACACGTGGTCTCGAAGGCTGTCGAAGGAAAACGCATACCCGTAGCAGCAGTATAGTAGTCGGTAACACACCGGCATGCCCCCGCAACCAGCACAACGTGATCTTGCAGTTAAATTTGCGGCATGAAACGTCAAAGAGTCTGGCCGTTGGAGCCAAGTTGTAGATATAGACTTGACAGCACACGCTGCCTTCATAGATTCGTTCCAAGAGAACCTCGGTCTCACAGCGGTAGCGGTGGCTGGGTTTGTGTATATTTTGTTTACATTACTGCACACAGTATGCAATCACTGCACAACAATCTATGAAGCGCTGCCGGTTTAGGCCCACAGCTCAAAATAAAATGTATGGTTCCTTCCACAGCTGCAAGATTGATTGACATCACTCTGTTGACCCTGGTACAAGCTACATTGTAGTTCCAAGGGGAATCGAGGACCTACATCTTTAATGAAGATATCCACCCAGCAATACACGCGATCGGAGTATCACACACAGCTAGCACAGATGGATTTCGACGAAATCTTCGATATCACAGCTGGAGTGTATTTTTAGTTTTTACATATTGAGCGAAGGGGCCAGAACAAACGTCGGTGCTGGGTTCCTCGCAATATTGTAGTTATGGTGGACGGATCGGCTTACTAATGTGCCGAGTTATCTACGATCTTTTCAGTATTTTAGCACACTCCAATCGACACACTATCCGGCTAATTTCTCCTGTGACCCTAGCCCTGACCTAGAGCTCTGCCAACCGAAACAAACGTCGATAACTGCTCATTTTCGTCATAATGTTGTTAATGTTTCCGATCACATGCATACATCCATCTTCCACAGCACCACAATACCTACAGGGTGGTTCTCTCTCGGCTATCAACCCATACTCAGTCATGCATCACATTACGCCTCAAACGTGAAACTATCGCTATCTCTATGTAACATGGTACCGGTACTGAATGACGGCCCGTTGGAAATATGTTACTCTGTAATTACAAATGCTGCCCCCCCCGTCGTGGAGGCGAAGTGTGCGGTCCTGATCCTAGCATATGCAGTCGCTAGTATGCCATGTAGGACGCTAATTGAGGCGTTGCTCGAAGACCGCGAGCTTTTAATGTCCTCCCTATCTTCGTTCGAGCAGGAGGTGCTATTTCCACTGACTTCGCCGACATTCGCATCGGGGGCAGGGCGACCTTCGACAACAACACTGCACTCCGTGGAGGTGAGTACATCATGGGGCAACCGTCCTGTGATTTGTGTGAATAGTGTATCGTGTGGTTACGGAGCATTCGACAACAACACCGCAATGCGTGGAGGTGAGTACATCACAGGGCAGCCGCCCTGTGATTTGTGTAAATGGTGTGCCCAATGGTTACGGAGAATGTCATGGTCACAGCGCAACCTTCAGCGGTGTGATTTAAACACCGCACCCTATAACAGTTCTGTGCCGTAGCCGGTGTCAGGGCTCGCCTGCCGCAGAAAATGCCCACGCGGATGAATTCATCTTGTCCTGCCTCTGCGGCTTGTTTCACAATGATGGGCAACACACAAGCGCTAGAGAAATAATTTACGCCGCTACGGCCTCCAAACGATCTCGTGGCGACCACGATATAAAGACAAATGCTGACCGCGCGCACCTTTCGTAAGTCGGCAGCACTATTCAACGGGAGGTAGGCCAACATAATGGGGTATGTGTAGAGCACCGGGTACAAGGCTATCTCTCTGAACATGCTACCGATACGTATCGGCCCGAACTGAGTCATTCACGTGCTCAACATGGAGCCGTGAGGGCCGAGGTTGCACCGCGTTCATTCGTTCGTTCACATTCGTCTCCGAGCGGTATTTACCGTTGTAAAAAGGTTGAAGGCTGACCTGGTTCGGCGTGAATCTGTATCGCCTATGTTAACGCTCCGCATGCAACAGGGCAGTGCACACGTGGTATGTACTGCCCACAGAGCGCCAACGCTAACATCACATGGTGGATGCAGGCTTGTTACCCCACTCTCACCACTTGAATATGTCACCGCTTATGCGTCACTTGGACACACACGACTGCTCGCACGAAGGTGAAGGCAAGTGCAGTCAGACCTAGCGCACAACGGCTGACGTTTGGTGCTGTCGCTGCAAGGTGTTGCTAAATAGCACAGCGCTGTACTTTCATCTGGTGCATGGTAGTTGTGCACCTTTGGAGATTACCGAAAAATGTGCAAACCGTGATGTATTCAATTGATTTTCCTCAACAACGTTTGGCTTGGCTTGTCTGAATTCAATAAATGCATTTGTTATTGAGCGCTGCGCACGGCATATTGTCCCTGGCGGATGCGTGCCAGTAGATTATATCGTCGGTAAGCGTTGGCGATAGTACACCTTTCGATAGGGACGGTCGGCGTGCACAACGTTGCCACAGGGTATTTGTTCGATATCCGGTGTACTCATTGCGTTTGAGCAGGTGCCATATCATCCAAACAGGGGTCAACGCTCAACATCAACGGCAGCTCACTATTTGCGTCGAACTCAGCGCAACAATACGGAGGTGGGGTGCCACCGGTTTGACCGAACAGCAACGTATCTGTCGTCCTGCGTGCATTGCCGAGAACACATCTGAGAATCCCGCTGGAAATGTTGGCTGGCGAGCGCGCCTTGGTAGCGAGGTCAAAGTTCTATAACTGCCTCACCAGCAAACAAAACAGCATAACCACGCCCGAATACTCCCACACGACGTGGTAGGGAAGTTTTTCTCCCCTGGTGGCTATCTCCACCGCCCCAGATATAGACTATATGCAGAGGGATGAACTGGGCGGGTCGACTTACTCAGGCGGCGGAAACCGTGTTTTGTTGCCGTTGGGCCCAGCTATGAACATTGCGTCTGTTTCCTTGTTAGAATTGGCACACGACACGGGTGTGGTATTATGGTTTACTGCAGTCGGTTTGTCACCCCTTCCACGAAGGTCACAGCGTGGATACGTAATCATGTAGGCAAGCCTAAACACATGGCGTGTCGGCTTTCTACCTGGAAGTGGGCTGTGCTTTCAAGGCCGCCAGCCAATTCCAAAGCCCGTTGAACGCGTAAAGGGTGCACAAATGTGGTATTAGATTGTTACCCCAAGTTCCTTGTATCTAAGGCGACCCGCCTTCGATGAGTGTAGCTGTTGCATCCCTCTTCATGTCAGCGTGCCAGTACAACTAAGTAAGGGATATTTTTTGAATACTCCGCTCAGCGTCTTGTGTGTCCGGAAAATAACGCGCACGGCCGACGCAAGGACCTTACATCGTAAATTTTGCTGAACATCGTAGGCAACGATAAAACGGCAGTAGACGAGCTTGTTTATATCTCTACTATCCGGCAACCTTGTTACATTTGGCTAGACACACACTCGAGCCCTTCTCGTGCGAGAGCCCATTGCAAATCACGTACGACCCGCGCACAGGCAGCAAACGAACATCGTGTATAAATTAAAGACATTACGGCGCACAAGGAGATCAACCAACTAACTCTGAATAGGATCGTTCTGGACGGTGTGCACCTTGCTTGGGTAGTCGGGCGCCAGAGGTGTATGTCGCTTGCATGGGGTGACCTTGTCGAGTGTGACGATGCTATCATTTCATCCTTCTGGTGTTTTTGTGGACAGGATGAGTCTCTAAGCGAACTATATATGCCGCAAGTTTGACAGTTTTCTGTTGCTGTTCAAGTTCTAACATTATCTAACCCTGTACATATTTGATCACCGCCATGTAGTTGATGCCCGATTTCGCACGGAATTCTCCTGCCGTTTTGACGGTGAGGTTTTGGCATTGCTATAGCCGTGTGCAATGATGCATTTGGTGTACTCATCGTCTGCTTGATCGCCGGTCCACAGGTGCTATATACTCCTCTGACGTCTCCCAGGTAGACCTGAGCGGGACGTCAATTTTCTCACGAAACCTGGCGCTCGACGGAGGTAGGAAGGGGCGTGTATTTGATATCGCAGCTGGTGCAGTGGTGTGCCCACTTTAAAACGACCCCGCGACAAAAGAATTTAAGTCGCTTATCCTTACCAAGGCCGTATGCCTTACTACTGCAAACAAAATCCCGTACTTGTTCCAAGTAGTTTTGGCTTCGTAACAGGCCCATGTGCCCCAAGCTGGACATATTTCCCCAAAATAGTTGTCGAAATTAGCAAACGAATGTAAAGTGTGTAGGGGCAGGCAAGCAGGACGGTTGACGCTTGCGTGCTTTGTCGGTCGGAATAACAGCGCCGACTGGTAGAGGTACAGATTTTTGGGAGTATAGTATACACAATAGTGAATTTGTAGGGGAGAGGCAAATAGGTCAGCCGCAAGAGCTGTAAGAGCCTTGTTGAATACCTTTTCCTTGCTCGGGACACTACTGCGTTTCAAATCAGCATGGTGGAGCCGGCATATCGTCCAACTACAACTGCAAAGTACTCATGCATGTTACCAGTGTTAAGGAATTACATCAGCCTGTTAGGGGTGCGGGTGGCCAAATGTTGAAAATCTTGTGCAACGCGGAAACTGACTAGATGGTGTCAATATATCCAAACCATCGCATAGGCAATCCCGTGCTTCGTTTCCGGCTGGTGGGGTAAGTTGTACACTCTTGCCCGTGGATTCTCGATGTACTGGTTACCGAACACTCTACAACACTACAACCCTCACTGTGACGGGGGAGGTTCGCCATTCCATTGACGATATCATAATTTCAGTGAATCTACACGAGAGTATTCGTCCTGTGTTGGGCACATCCAATGTCCGTGTGCTGTCTGTCCACAGGTGCGATATTTTCCCATGAACTCTCCGCTGTCAACATCACCGGGACATCAGTGTTCACGGGCAACGCTGCCGGGGGTCAAGGAGGTATGGACGGGTGCGCGCACTTCGTGTTGTACGCGTAGTGGTTCTTGCAAACCTCACCAATGCTAAGAGCATGTGCATAATACGCGTTGTTGCCAAATACCAGGTAGTATAGAACACCTGGTACGAAGAACGGGTTCGCTGGGCCTAGACCGCGAAATAGCTGGGCCACGGACACGCTTTGTCAACGATGACCCATTGCACCGTGTGCAACATGCACCGTTTCGTTTGCCCCACTCGGCAGAATTCGGTTAGATACGACCGACATGACCGCATGTGGTTGACCAGTTGGCTTATGATAACTAGTTCTGGATATGAATGAACTGAATACATAGAGAACAACTGAATACATAGAGAACCTCGCGCTTGGTTTTCTTAGTATGGCGACCAATGCGTCGTACACCACTGATACCACTGTGGCAGCCAGTGATGTATTCGTACCTGATGCCATACTTGTCTCACAAACGAGGCCGGTGCACGGGATATTTACAATTCTAGTGTGCAGTTGTTGTGTGCAGGCAATTTACCCCTGGTGACAGGTTAAGAGATATATTGTGGTTATGTGGTAGTGTGGAAGTGTGGTAGTGTGGTGGTGCAGTGCTTACTATTGTCGGGGATAGAGCCCCTCCTTGACCCTCTGGCGTCTCGAGCCCAGATGAAGCTCGCTACGATGGACGTGAACCGACACAAAAATTCCTGAAGCTCCTCACCTCAAACCCCATTTTGAACAACAATGTTCGAATCCATGCGACGAACAATCACACGGGCTGGGCACTACAGCGTCATTGAGGGTATCGATTGTTCTCTTCGCTGACGCCAGCTGTCTTTTTGAAGAAACCAAGACATCAATTCACCCGTCGCTTTCCCCAACAGTGCCGTGAGTGTAGCTGAAAATGGGTTTTGAGTGTTGTGTTTTTTAAGTTGGTTCTCCTTGGCGGTAACCGGAGGAAAACGTTTTCAGCAAGGACTTCAAATGGCCATCATGAACATGAAAACCCCACACACTCTGGAAATCACGCTCTAAACACCCTATTACCAACGTACTTCCGGTAAACGGGTTTTATAGGCTATGATATCGTCTTACAATTTAGGTTTAGAAAAATTATGTATTTTTCAATGCGTCGATATTGTTTACGTGTTAATGAGTGTTTTTCCGTCTGAGCGGTAACAAAATAATGACGAATGAAAAAAAACAATACAGTGAGAAAACTAATGTGTTGTACCGACACAAATTGGAATACATTATACCAGGTATAATGATTGTATGGTCCCGGCTCCTACCAAAACAGTTATCCGGGGGGGACCATTTAGTATCGTGTCTAGAGTTTACTTTTTCGGAGTATGTGTAATTTTAAAATCTTGACTATGGCCATTGGGAACCCTTACGGAGAACGATGTCGCTAGGACAGTACTCCAGAGAAATAACGAGCAATGAACAAACTCGTCGAGGAAACGAATTCTTATACTTTCTAGGCGCATCGTTCGAAAAAAGCGACCGGTGAATCCACGTATTGGATCTTGCGATACGACAATTGGCAACGCCCAAAACGAAACTCGATCATCGACGCATGCTACCACGGTAGAGGTAGCAATTTTCGTCTGAAGCATTAGGGTTTCTGAATCACGGAACTCCTTAACCCGAAAACGTCGGAAATCCAATACACCATATTTTTGGGTGATTCTCGCCTCGTGTCCCTTGGCCGTGGGAGGTTTCATCCGGTAGCAATTTGTGCCAAATCAGTTATCGGGGACTGAGGAATACCTTCAGAAAAAATGTGGTGCGCCTCTACCATACATACCACAATACCAACATACCAACATACCACCTCACACCGAAGAACGCCTAAAATAATCGAATCACATTTCTGCGATAAGAGGTAGCTTCTCAGTACAGGAACTTCTTTGGCTATGAGGTTGAGCCCTCTCCTTATTGTAACACGTCGCAGCGGAAGGTAATGTCCGAAGTCTTCCAAAATCGTACTCAGTTCCTACCTGGTTGGTCTCTTTTTTCGGCACCCTCGCCTTAGTGTCTACCCGTGCTCGTTGTGGCGTGGAGCAGGTGCAGTGCACTCCTCCGAGAGTCCTGTCTTCATTGTCTCGGGGAGCACCTTGTTCAGCGGTAACACCGGCCAAACCGGTGGAGGTGCGATGTTCCTGTCGTCACCTGACGCATTCCTTGTCACTGGAGCAACCTTTACGAGAAATGAAGCTTCCTTCGGGGGTGCCGTTGCGCTGGCTTCTTCAGTAGAAAAACAGCGGAATTTTGTGGGGTGTATGTTTCAGGAGAATCGGGCCGACGACGGGGGCGCCCTGTACTTCTACAGCAGTGCTGGGCAAGAAGCGGTTTATAACTCCGTCTTCCGTGAAAACCATGCAGGCAAGTGGACCGTCCCCAGGAAGGTCAAGGGCTAACCATCTGCGACCTTCTTTGTAGATTGTAGACTCAATTGAGCCGGGCTTACAAAGATCAAAGCAGTCGCCGACGGCTCAAGTACCTCGTACAAACCGCCGTCAGCCGCGATTTACCGGCCCCCAAGAACATGAACTAGCTTCCAAACCCGCCACCCGAATTGCTGTTCCTTTTTTGGTATTCAATTAACATATTGCGTCGACGGGAATCCAACGGCATGCTTAACCTGACTGGTTGTTACCACAATGTGGTTCTTCCGTTGAACACGCGTAACACATAAACCGGAGAGTATTTCATCACCATTCTATCCAATTTGGGTGCTGTTTCCTTCGCCCTCCAGAGGTGTCGGGAGGAGCAGTGCTCTATACGGGGGCTCTGATAGTTGAAGACACTGTTTTCGTTGCGAACGAAGCCGTCACCGAAGGCATGGCCATCATGAGCCTAGGAGGAATTGAAGAAGGCGCGTTCACCAATGTATCTCTAATCGGGAACGTCCTTCACTGCCCTCTAAACCAATATGGCGACGAAGAGCCTATTGGAAACTCGGTGAGGAGCGTCTGACAGCACGAGGCTAGCCGTGCAGTTTGTTATCTACAGTAGATGCTACACGGGCGGGCATGGCCCCTTGCTCTGATGTCCCCACATCATCCAGCAAGCATGGCAGTCTCGTCTACTGTTAATAGCCTACTTTGTCGAACCGTTAGGTACCAGTACGAGCCGCCCCCCTCCCCCCACCCTGCGTGACGATCGAAACGCGGTTGGCTAAATGACAGAATGTCATACAAGCCTACGGTAGAGGGGACTAGCCAGGTCAGGTGACTAGCGCGAGTGACTATGTACCTTTCTCGACCATGGGCTTAAGAGGTCCTTCTTTCCTTCCTTCCTTGTTGGGGTGGCATACCAAAACGTTTCGTTTTGGAAGTGCATATCGCGTAACCCTAACGTCTGACAGGATTATGAAAGGAACGGCTAGCCACACGGACGAGAATAATTGCCCCTCCCTACCGTAACGTTCGTGTAAAGATCATGCACGGATCATGTACAGACCATGTACAAATCATGTACAGATCGTGTACAGATCATGTTGGACGAACTCGGCGGGGTTTTGATAGTTGGAGACGGTGATTTGTACACAATAACCCCCCGTGTTTATAGGTTCGCTAAGCAAATCTTAACTTAACCGAAAGTGTTTCAATCTGCTCTCTTCCCCTTTTTCATCTGATTCGCGTGCTCCCCTTTGTACACAACAGAATGACTCTTGCCGGTTTGAGCTGGTATGCGCGAGATGCTCGGTAGGCTGCGACAAAGTACCTCTTGGGGTTTCTGTTGAACCGGAGGACACAAAACCTGTCTGTGTGGATTTACCCGAGGGTGCGACTGCTGCATCAACTGGAACTAGCCTCGCGACCTTGACCCTCGAGGAGGGATACTACCGAACTTCTGCTGAGAGTCGAAATGTACTGGAATGCTACCAAGAGGATGCATGTGTGGGTGGAAACGCTGACGACGAAAACTGTGCTCCCGGCTACAAGGGTCCCTGTAAGTGCAACACGTGGAACACTATGAGAGTTGGCCATTCAAACCCATGCCACGTCTTGCTATGTTTGTTCTGAATAGCGTTAGTCGTCGTGTTAGCGGGTTCAGCGCAGTTTCAACCATGACTAACATACGCCTCGGCATCCAACATTCGCACCTAACAGGCAACTGCTCTGATATGGTTGGATTTGAATAAGGAAAAGAAAGCATATAACATTGTTTTCGTAAACGATCCCCCCGTTCTGTCGTTGAAGACTGTGCGGTGTGCTTGGACGGGTACGCGCCTGGAACGTCCTATAGCTGCACAAAATGTGCGGGAGCAACCGGACAATCGGCGACCTCGCTGGCAGTGGTGATGTTGGTGGTGGCGGTTCTGGTCGCCGTTGTGGTCATTGCGGACCTTATGCGCGTCGTGGACGAGCGTAGCGACGTGGGGGAAGATGGAGCTCAAGGTATCTGGGAGCATAGACGTTCATCTTGCCACAAGGTTCTTCTGAGGGCCTTCCCGATTACGACCATCAAAACGGTTGTGGTGGTCTGGCAGATCGTTACCCAGGTAATAACCAAATAAGCTATACAGGCATGTACCAATACTGACGGAAGCTTCCAATGCGCAGCACAGGGGATTCACAACGGAAATTGCGGAAGTAACCGCTGCGAACGGTATTTAGACTGTAATATATAGACCGCTCCGACGGAGGCATTGCTCATTACCTGGTAGGACGCGTGGTCAACAAAAAATGTTGAAGGTTCCGAACGCCGGTAAGGAGGGTATGACGGCGGTTTCACGCTTATATAGAGAGGGTATCTTGCACTTGCTTGGTATATTGTTTTTGACTCGCGTTTGAAACCCCAAGGTCGAGGACAGGTACTTTTGTGGCGACGCATTTCGCCACCAAACAACCAAAGAACCGAGAAGAGGCATTGTCGATGCCACGTAATTACTCCATGCAGCAACCATGAACTATTCACGAGCATGTGTTCATGCCTGTAGGAAGGTTCGTACCCCGCGAGAAAGCGATACCTTTTTTGTGTAGCTGGCCTTGTTCGTATGTCGAATATTTCACGGACTGCATGGAATGCGTTTGGTGGCATGCCAAGTCGCATTCTTAGCTGAAGATAGTTACAAGTAAGGCGCAAGAAGACGGTCACAATGCCTCATTCCCACTTTCTTTCACACAGCGGTCACGATACTAACGTCTCATTCCCCTCCCTTCCTTTCTTTCTGTTGTGACTCCCCACAGTTTTCCGCCATTGCGGGAGACGTCTACCCAGAGCAGTACGAGTACTTCATATCTTATCTGAACCCTATCAACCTCGACATCGGATTCATCCTATCGTACGCGTGCATAGTGAAAACCAGTTTCTACGACCGTCTGATCATGGCTACAGTCGGCCCGTTTGCTGGCCTTGGAACGCTGGCGGTTACGTACTCCATCGCAACCTGGAGAAACGGCCACACCGAGGGTACGGAGCGCACCATTCGACGCAAGCATATTTCGGTGGCGTTATTCGCCATGTTTTTCATCTACTCTTCCGTCTCCTTTACGATATTCCAGACGTTCGTCTGCGACAAGCTAGATGATGGCGTTACCTACCTCCGGGCTGACTACAGTTTAACCTGTACCACTCAAGAGCATAGCGCGTACAGAGTGTACTCGAGCATAATGGTGTTCGTGTACCCGGTTGGCATCCCGGCCTTTTTCGCCTGGTGGCTCATCCGCAATGGGGACGATCTCAAGAGACCTAACAGGGAATCCATAAGCCGTCTCGAGCCATGGAGCGGTCTATGGACGGCGTACAAGCCGTCACGGTTCTACTTCGAGATAGTGGAGTGCGGCCGTCGAATTGCGCTCACTGGAGTCGCCGTGTTTGTGCTTCCCGACAGCGCCGCCCAAATCGCAATTGTGCTATTGCTCGCTGTGGTGTTCTTGTTTATTTCGGAATCGAGTTCCCCCTTCAACGACCCCATCGAAATGGGGTTGTATCGTTGGGGAAACGGCGTCGTACTGGCCAGCATGTACGCGGCCCTCCTGCTGAAAGTTGACATTGCCAACGAGGACAATCGGGCGCTATCGGCGTTTGTGGGTGTGCTAATCGCAGCGAACGTTTTCATGGTGATTACCGTGATTGTGCAGTCTTATCTGCTTGTTCAAGAGTATCGTCAAAGTCAAAAATCGCTCATGGTTGTTGACCCGGTTGTGCGCCGCACACCTTCTACGGCTTTGCATCCTGTTGGGGCTACAGGAGCACCTGATGTTGGCGAATGATGATACTATCCAGCCAAGAACGGAATGTGGTTGGAAACGTTCTTGTCGGACCACCCATTTTAAGCCACCTCGGGGCATCAACACAAATCCTCCGAAACCAAAGGGAGGACAGCAACCGTTTCACCTGGTTTGGCGGCACCAAACAGTACTTTTCCTCGAGTGCAAAGTTGTCGCCACCATGGTGAGACCTGTTGTGTTAAGGCTATCAGTAGTCGTAGCGACCCTTTTAGTGCTTCTATTATGATACGTTGATAACAGAGACGGATCACAGCGCCCAGTGAGCAGGGTGTGGCGTCACAGCGGAGTATATGCCCGGTGCGCTACAAATCGAAATTTTTCTAGAGCTGGTCGCGAATTGTATGTAGGAGGCGCATGCAGATTGGGTATACCGTGCTGCGCCATATCAGACGGCCTTCGTTGGTGATCCTGCATGTTGCATGTAGTTTGCTATAAGTAAACGCGAACAATCCGAGCGCGAACCTGGTTTGAAGCTTCAGACAAATCGATGTAATGCCGCATTGCACCAAACTTGTCCGAGTAGTTGAGAGGGTAGAGCGCATTACATGGCGTTTTACCAGGAGTAAAAGGCAAACCAGAAGACGAGTCTGAGCTTCCGAGTATACATAGCGGAATAAGTGGTAGACTGCCGTTTGCACAATCACCAACTCTCGCAGCTTTACAGTATGTTCGGTTGATACTGAATGCATCTTGGCTGTGGGTACTGGACAATCTTCTGGATGGTTTGTCCGTTCATTACCTGCACAGGGACAATTTTTGAAAAACGGGTGCACAGTACAACAAGGGAGCAAGCTAAAACTTTCGGTTAGTTTTTCGAGGGTTGGGGTTGATATTTCAGCAATGATATTTTCGTTGGAAAGTATAACATTCCGACGACGAGGATTGAGGTGTGTTGGAGGGGTTGGACACACAGCTGACGAGTAACGTGTTACGTGGTTCAGATTTGTCATTCTTGCGAGAGGTCGGACAAGATGAGGACCCGGTAACCAAAAAGTTTCCGTTGGAACGCCATGACGGCGCGATGCCAACAGCGTAATAGTTGTACCAACCCATCTGAGTATTCGATGCACTGCATGCATCAATGCTCGCGTGGGCACTGATCTCGTGTAGTTGGTGTTGAGCTTCTTGACCAGATAATGCCTTGCCACATATACTGTCGGGCTGCAGCCGATACTTTTGCAAGCTACGAGACGGCGTAGTTTCAAGGCACACCTTGCCTCTTGAGTTTCTTGGTAGCGAGATTATGGATACTTGGCAACCGGGACGTGAAGTCTACGTCAACGCCGCGAACCGCACTCCGCAAGCAGTAGGGTTGGTTGTGAAGGAGTTCATAGTCAAAATACACGTGCGAAGTTGCAACCCAATGTTAGTTGTACGAAACCTTCGACATGATAAGCAGTTTAGTTTCGCGCAACTTGGTCACGAACAACATGGTGTTTGCACATGATTCTGGTGTTCAGTGGGCTGGGACGGAGGAAGGAGAACAATTTGCATTGGATCGAAGTCGATGTAAATTGAAGGTTAAACAACGTTGTGAATGCTATATTGTTAGAAATGTACACATTGCAAGCACAATTTGAGTAGACAAATGACATGGTGCCCGAATGGGGCGATTTTGTGAGGCAGATAGATAACGGGGGATAGGGTTGTACCTTCGAGAAACATAGACCTTGCCATTTGGAGAATGCAACGCATACGGTGTCTCTCTGCGGCGTGTTGGACAGGACATCTGAACAATGCAGGACAAGTTCATGTTTTAGTGCAACATAAACCCAGCCAATCAGAGTACAAACCGCATGAGCATGGGTCCGTCCAAGGCATATCTGATGGGCTATCCCTAACCATAAGGTGAAGAACGCGGGATTTTTTTTGTTCGAGTAACGTAGACCTCGTTGCAAATTTTAATCGAGGAAAAAAATGTGGTGTCCGTCTGATGCGTATTTGATCATTTGATGAGGTAAGGGTTAGTTGGATCATGGCAGCGTTGCCGTACATGCGTGGGCCTCTCAACGTCATCGTGTTTCACTAGATAGGGAGATTTGGTACAGACACATAAATTCCATTATTAACTAATAGCGCACGTTCGAAGCTTGTTGCGTCTACGATACGCTCGAAGTGTAGTGTGAGTTTTGGGCGCTGACATGGATCACTTACTTTTTTGGCTATCATACGGCCGTTTTACATTAGCAGTGAGTGGTGAGTTCCAGGGTTTAGATTTTTTGTGTTTGGCTAATGGCCGTTTTACCTGGAGATGGTGGCAATGTGTGAATGGATGTTATTTACTTGGGCCGTCCAACAGGAGGTTCTGGTGATTGTGTAATTTTTTATGTTAAGAGGTTTCTTATGCGGTTTTCCCTTCTTGATTATGCATGGCCCTAGTACGCAGTGCACTGAGCAGGGGGGTGTTGACTATGCTCGATTTACAGCAAGTCTGTGTGGCGCCTCACTGACATGTGTAGCGGGACTCGTGTAGATGGCGTATATGCTTGCTTGTCCTGGAGATATGAAGCCGAGGGGTATGCAAGGACGATCGAAATCGATTACTCCCGTCCGAGGTGCAGTGTTCTGCACTTGAAAAAAATCTAAAATAACACCGTAAGAGCCCTTCCAATGGTGAACATAAGTGTCTCGTCTGACTGCGTAAACCCTCTAACGACCTGTTTGTTGACCCCTACGAAGCGTAACGGGCCTACCCGTTGAGAAAGCAGTGTGGTGGGGTAGTGAAGTAACCGGCGTGAAGACAAATAAAGGACGTGTATGTATGATGTTGCTCCTGGCCAGGGCACAGCGTGGAGAGAGTTCGCCAGGAAGAAAAGGTGGCTAAATAGACAGAATATTTTCACCATCCCGATATCCCACTAACATGTAGCGAACCTATCATTGGAAGCCCTTACTATACCCAATCGTCATTATAGCCGTATTTTACCCAAGCATACAATCAACTGGCCCCCTGTTTCGTAAATTATACGGCATGATGCTCTAATGTCATTACTTGATCTAACAGCCAAAGTGTATTTTTCATTTATAAAATAAATCAATCCCTCAGTTCTAGCCCCAAGAAGTAGTCTGAGTGTCCCGAGATAACTGATGGCCATGTACGGCTCACGTATTTAGTGATGCTCGTTTTAACACGTCCACTCTTCTGAGGGTTCGACCCATCCGGGAAATATCTTGTTTGCTGTAGCCCCGATTAACCTTGAAACAGTTCAATTTTCTTGAATTATGGAGGAAGTCGTTCCGTGGTTTTCGATATATGAAGTCTGACTTTCCCCAACACCTTTACACAGGTGAGCTAACATTTGTGGCCTGCGGGTGCTCCACCCGGAAATGACCACGGAGGCTCCCTGGATTATCAAAACAAGTCGACTATTTGGCGACACGCACCTTTATCATTCAGTATTAGCACCAGTCAGTGCTGACATCTATCTGTAGGAATGCAGGGGTCTGGCGTTTTGGATCCACGCTTGAGTTTATGTACTCCCTGGTAGTGTGTGAGATAGGGGGTTGATAGGCTTTAGAATCAAGTGTGCACGGCCCGATGCCTGATGCAGAACGCCAGATTCGACTCGTCGGTCTTCGTTCGATCAATACAGGTGTGTGAATGTGCCTTTCATTGACATGAACAGCAGAAGAGACATCACTTCGGAACAGTAGCGATCGACATCCACCGCATGTTCCATCATGACTCGACAGCACTAACAACCCGGCATCAGGCCTGGGCTGGGCCCCCGCCGGCCTGCCACATGCACAGAGAGTACACACGAACTTGCGTACGAACCCGATAGACGGATAGACGCAAGCAGCCCACTCCAAAAGTTAACTCACAATATCGCACTTATTGGTTCATGCATATTGAATTCCATAGATCAGATGTCTGGTTCTGTCACCCTCAGTGCGGGTTGTGCAGGTTGCATGCGCAGAACAGGGTTGAACGTCTTAGTCATGTTGACCCTAGCTTTAGTAGGGGAATCACCGGTCTGTATCCTTAACGAAGGTACACACCCCCTGTAACACACGCGATCGAAGTATCACACGCAGCGTGCAAAGTAAGTTTTGATCAGAAATCCATTTTGGTCCATCTCACAGCTGAAGTGTATTTTTCACACGTAAATATCATATCATCAGGGTAAAACGATTCAATGAAAAATACGATCAATCAATATCCTCCCAGCACTATTGTGATAAAGAAGAAATATTTCAGCACCACAGTCCTTGAAAAGCACTACATAAACCTAGATGCACAATTCAGGAATAGTGTCAAACATCAATATTCATTCGCGAACCTAAGATCCAAGTTATCAAATCCTAATTCCGAAAGCAAAGACCTCGAATGAATCAGAAATCTATAGAACGAAACCTAAACTCCGAAATATAGATTCCAATTCCCCAAAACTCAAACATCGGTCCTATGATCAGCACTCATCCTTGCTTGTAAAACAGCTATCAGCTTATTAAAATAGGGCTGTCAACAGGTGTGATCGGACAGCAGTCTCAAAACCTCACTTTCGATTTGTACAAATGCCTCCCGGCTCGGTGCATATCAAAAAACTATTCAGATCCCAAAATGCCCAACTCCAGAGCAAAGTATTGTCATACTAGACAACGTAATAATGAAAAAGTATTATTATTTCAAAAGTCGATAAATACTTGCCTCCCAAAATACCATGCAGTCCTGCAAGTATAAAAGAAACAGCTAATATATCCAGAATCCTCATCCACTTTCCAAAGTCAAGAAACATCAATACTCCAATCAGCTCGCGAAAACGCCAGTCGCCCTCGGGTTCAAATGTATCGTCGAGTTTGAGGCCATTTTCGAAATTAACCAGCTTTCCTGAATCTACTACTACGCGGTCAAGCGAATCCTACCCCGCGCAAGCGGTAGCAGGTGGGTGTGGCCCTCCTCGCACGAAATAATCAAACCGAGCTGGCCCAGCTGGGTCTCACTGCTGGACTGCGTTGAGAAAATCACAGATTATTTACGCAAGGCTGACCCCGGGTGGTTTACTAACATGTTGCCACCCCCAAATCCCAAACGCTCATTATTCAAATCCCAAAAGCTCATTATTCTGGCTCATAATATACTTCGTATCATTCATCATCAGGGATCCAATGCTGAAACGAAAATGAAAAATCTCGGACATAATCCTCAAACTGTAGAAAAAACGAACTTCGCGTACTAATTACTAGATATTTCATCATTGTCCAAAATCAAGTGTTCATCACAAAATGCCGGTGAAAGCCAAAACCTGGACCGGCGAGTGCCTTCGTAAAGAAGTTTGCGTGTTGCTGCTCTGACTTTAGGGCGACGATGTCAAACACTCCGCTGAATACAAGCTCTCGCAGGAAGCGGTGCCTAATGTCGATGTGTTTCGAATTCGACGCGCACACCGGGTTATGATCCAGGTGCCTTACCCCTTTGTTATCCTCAAAAACCGTGATGCATGCAGAACCGAGACCAGGCAAAATAAATCTCCACCCGTACCGCAAGAAGATCACCTCCTTGATGGTGTCTGCCAGTGCGACGTACTCGGCCTCTATGGTAGAAAGCGTCACGCACTTTTGAGTCCTCGAAAATCAGCACACGCATGCCCATGCGCACATGACAGCCCTACCGGTAACCCACCTCCTATCAGTGGCCGTGCTGGCCTAGTCGGCATCCGCATATGCAACCAGCTCCAGTCCACTGCCTCCCTGACAAGAAATGTCAAAATCACCCGTGAAAAAACATACTCTAACACACCAACCGCCGTCTTCCAGTGTACCTCCCTGGGCGAGTTAGTGTGCCTGGCTACCGCTCTCACTACGTTCGTAATATCCGATGCGTCTGGTTGGCAAGACACATCAAACACCCTACCAGTTCACGGAGGGTCCAGTCGCCCCCGGGTTCTATCTCATCAAACACTTCGCGTGTGAGGCCTTTTGCATGCGGGCTTCCCCTACCCGAACTAATGCCGAACTTTAAAGCTATGTTTTCAAGAAAAGCTTGCTGCGAGATCGTCAAGGTGCCAGTACCCCAATCCCTGGAATACCGGCAGCCAGCATACCACCTTAGCTCCCCTAGGTTGCTGATCGGCACTAGGCGGTTAAAATCTTCGCGGAATTTATCGCATCTAGCCTTCCGCCATACCGTTAAGATATCGTCCACATGAACTACTATTACTGTGGAGGCAGTTCCAGACTCGACCAAGCGCATGACACACGCCTCAGCTAGACTCTGCTTAACACCAAGACTCTTCATGTGCGATAGCAAGTGGATGTGCCACGATCTCGAAGCTTGTTTCAAGCCGTAGAGACTGCGGTTCAAGCGTACTACCTTACCAGACATCTCGCCACAACCCCAGGATAACCGCATGCGAACATCTTCGCCTAGGTTTGACTGAACAAAAGCCTGCTCCGCATCCAGTTACAAATATCCAAATCCAACTCGCAAGCAATGGCACCCAACAAACGGATGCAGGACGTTGTAGGTGTCGGGCTAAAAAAAACCAATACCTTCACGCTACCCGCAACCCCTCGCTACCCACCCCGCCTTCGCCCTGGTCGCAAAGCATATTTCATTCGATTTCCAACCGTACACCCACTTCACCGAAAGAACCGTCAAACCTTTTGGTTGAAAAATCAACATGAAACTCCCGCATTTTCCAGATCACCGAATTTTTTCTCCATTGCCCGAAGCCGAAGATCGGAAAAATATTCGTCGGTGAGCGCTTACGAGTACGAGCTCGGCGTGAAAAGCCCGCTTACCGGACGCGTGGGTAAGGGAGGTTTTCGTGAGGTAGGGCTTGATGGTATAGTACATGACCGATACCCTCCCCCGCAGCCATCAAAGACAACCGCCCATGTTGTATACCCCCCCCGATTGCGCGCGGTTTGCTCCTGGTGCGTCCCAGTTGGGCTACGATATTATTTACACTTTGCGGTCTGTCAATCCCTGCCTGGTTGCGAGCAGCCTGCGCTCGCGTGCGCCCCAGTTGCTGTGGCTAGCCACGATCAACAGCTCCGGAGGAATAGTCCATTTTCGTCCTCGGGGGACTTGATGACCCAGAGTCGGCTGCTGATGTTGGTGTGACGGCGGCAACGACGGTGACTGCGTCGCTTGTGCCGGGCCCGGTGACACACTTCACGGTACCGTTGACGACTGTGCCGTCCCCGGTGACCCCCTTGACGTCCGCGCCGTTGACGGTTGTGCCGACTCTGGTGACCCTTGACGGCACCGGTGACGGCTCTACCGGCCCCGGTGACGCCCTTGACGTCCACACAGGTGACGGCTGTGCCGACTCCGGTGACTCCCTTGACGGCACCGGTGACGGATGTGACGGCCCTGGTGACGTCCTTGATGGTACAGGTGACGGACGTGCCGGAAACGGTGACGTCCTCGACGGCACCGGTGAAGGCTGTGCCGGCCCCGGCGACGTCTAACTTCCCCGTCTTCGGGGGTTATCTGCACCTCCGACAATCTCGGCGTATGGGGTGTCCCTGCCCCATTGCGCAGGCAACACCCTGCAAAGGCTTCCTGCGGGTGCTCACAAGTGACTTCGTGGCTGTACGTCCGGCGGCCGGACACAAGCAACACCTTGCAATAGTCCCTCGGGTGGTTGCTACCGCTGATCAGGAACAAGCTGGTCTGCGCCTTCGGCTCAGATTTCAGCGCCCACTTCACATGGTAACGGCCAGGCTTGAGAAATGGGAGCAGTGCCTGGAACGGTGCCTTACCGTACATCTTCTCGAAAGGCGACAACATGTCCGGCTTGTCACTCACCCTTGCCGACACGCTGATGGCATCACTCGCGTGCACGCACGCTTTGGCCCCAGAAGGCCCTGTTGGTGGCAGAGGCACTCCGCCGAACAGACGGAGGGCCTCCAGGCAAGACGCCATCGCGGCCTCCAAGACTAGAGCGGTCCTGCGCTCGACCACGCCGTCGTACTTTGGAGAGTCTGCTGGCGTGAAATCTCGGCGGATACGGCGGTGGTTCAGCAGCGTCACGAACTCGCCCTTGGTGAATTCGGTGCCGTTGCCTGAGCACAGGCACTCCACAATGGATGGGGTGCCCTGTGCCCGAATATCAGCCAGAGTATCGGCGAAAACAGCGGGCATGTCGGACTTCTCTTTGAGGAAGCAAGCCCATCCAAACCGAGAAATATCGTCCACAATCACCACCAGGTAGTGGTGGCCACCAGGCGACGTGGGGCGCTTTCCAGACTGGTCTACAAACAGGCACTCTGAGGGTTTAGTCAAGCGACTGTTGGTATAACGCGGGACAGGCATCCTCCTTGGCTTCGGAACACTCAGTACAATAGACCAACTCTCCTAAGACCTATACACCCTGTTCACGCGCCGTCACGCTTAAGGTTTCAGCACATGGGTGGGCTAGCGCAACGTGGAGATCGTTGCTATCGATCCGTTGCTGTTTGCCAGGAGGTAATACTGCGTTAGCCATGGGGAGGTCGGTTATGCTAGTCGCAGAACAGCATAAGCCAGCCTCTCAGCGCACGAAACAAACACTCCCCCCAAACCTGTGAAGTCCTCTGTGTCCATGGTCACACGGCACTTTGATATCACAGCGTGAAATGAGAATAAGTTTAACTGGACTCTAGGCACGTATGCCACGTTCGTCAGTCGTACATGCGTGTTACCACCCGGGCAGTGCACCAGCAGAGACAGCTAGCCAAAGCACTCGACACCCATCATCGTCATGTCACCTATCATTAACCTCTCCTTACCTACCGGAGGGGGGGTACTGTCAAACATCCCAGTGGGGTCGCCCGTGACGTGGTACGAAGCACCACAGTCTGTACCCCACTCGTCTCTACCGCTGTCCCCAGAAAGGTCACGAGGAGTCTCATTCTTATCGAAGAGGTCTCTGTCTGGGTGAGCAGTCTGGGGTGTGAGGACGTCGGGGTCGTCAGACGACGTGCTATTGCTGTGCGTTGTGCCACTGCTGCGCGTCGTGCTACTGTTGTGCGTGGATTCCGCTGCCCGTGAGAGTCTTATGGGGAGTAGACGGTAGGGGGGGCGTTCCTCAGCTCCAAAGTGACTGGAGCCTATCCTGTGACCACGGACTTGATTATGCGAGTTAATGTGAGAACAACAACAACAACGTTGGTTCGTCAATGTACTGTGGAGCATAGCTAGTCGGAGCGTAGGCACCAAATCCATTGGGCTCATGGTATGCTCCGACCTGCCAATGTCGTCCGAAAGATGCTCGGGGGGGTTGAAAAGATACAGCGTGCGCGGCGAAAGAACCTGAGCTAGGTGGGTGATTGTGCGCGACGTGTGCGTGTGCGTGTGCATGTGGGTCAGCATTGCATTAAGCGGCATAATGCCCTGGTTGCGGCCTCTTGCAGCCCGACCGGGGAGCCATCGGGGTACCTCTACGTTGCGGTCCCGATCCTGCCCGTGGCGGGGGTCTCGTGGGTAGCGCACAAGGCGGAGGTCAAACTGGCATGTATCCCATCGGGGGGACATCACCAGCATTCCCAAAAGAGGCCAACCTCGTGTCATCCTAACGCCACTGCCCATACACCGGATATAAACGGTACGTTGTGACCACTGCACCGCTACCACCACTCTGGTGCTGGGGTTGCTGCTGATGCGGCTGCTGCTGCGACTGCTGTTTCTGCCATTTCGCAGTTTCCCTTTTGGGTTGTTTCCCTTCCCGTTGCGGCCGGTTGAACACCGCCGGCGTACAGAGCATGTGGGTAATCTCCCTTCGTCTGTCCTTTACCGTTGCCAACATTTTTCTTGTGTGACACGTATGCGTCTCTGGCTATCTCTTGTATGTTGGAACAAGTCAGGCCAGGGCTGGAAAACATAATTTTCTCGTCCACGTCGTACCACGCCGACAGGTTTGGGAATATGTGCACACTCATGTCGTCGTTTTCGTTAGTTCCTCCTATTAATGACATTGCAAGCTTTCGAACTGTCTTGCCACTGCGGCTTAAGTATTCTCCAGGATTTTCACCCTCTACGATTGAGATGGAGTCAAGCTCCTGTTATACCATGCGCTTCTCCGTTATTGTCTCAGGAGCATAGAACTCAGGCATGCCTTTCCATGCTTCGTTATGTGATTTGGTCCTCATCATCTTGGTCAAACACCGGGGGTCAGAGTCAAAAGCTTCAACAAAAACTCCCAACCCATCCTAGCACGCACGATTGTCGAAGCCGAGTGCATCAACAGCGAGTCCTCGTGAGCGAGGGAGTCATCTGCTACTCGCACAGGGTTCGGTGTGTCTCTGTACGCGTCTCCGCATCATTTAACACCAATAAAATATGTGAATTTCGCCTGCCGGAAGGGCCAAGTGTCCCTGTTATTTTTTAACTTGGGGGGACGGTTGCTACCTAAATACCCGCCCGGATGGGCCATGCCTTGCATTATATACGTAAGCGAAGCGGACGAAGCCGGGGCCTTGCGTACCTCAACTCTCTCTGTGGCTCCTTTCAGGAGAACCACTCTCCTCTGGAGGTCGGCCAGCTGCTTCAAAATTGGGGGTGTAATCCCGCCGCTGCTCCCTGGGGCTTCACTCGAATCGGTGTCCCCCATAGCTCCGGTTGATATCTCCAGGTTTTTCTCTTTCGCAGAATAGCCCACGTCACACCACAACCTTATCTTCGAACAGGAATAGCACCGCACACGCGATAATTATCGTGTTTGTTAATCCCTACGAAGCACTCGAGGGCTTACCCGATGAGCGAACAGTAGTGGGGTAGTGAAGTCACCGGAATTTTGACAAATAAATGACGTACAAATACAATGCATCATGTTGCTCCTATCCAAGGCACAGCGTGAAGTGCGCTCGTTAGGAAGAAACGGTCGCTAAATAGGTCTATAGGGTTTCCACGCAGAAACAATTGCAGGTAAATTGTGCGTTAGCTTGGACATTTTAACCGGAATATATTGCACCGCGTTTTTTTGCCGTGAAAAAATCCCGAGTTATTCCGAAAATGCGGAAATAATTCAGTGGATTCGGGTTGATTTGACAATTATCCCTTACGAAACAACTTTCTGTTGAGTGTTCAGCAGTGCGAGTAGCCCGGTCGCTGTGGCATGCGGAGCACGTGCGAGGTACTTTGCTCTTTGTCAAGCAAAAGCACAGCAGCACCCAACAGCAGCAGCAGACAGCACACATCACTAGGGCCATCATCGCACTCTCAACTGAAACTCAGCAGCGTATGGCGCCTGGTGCTCGTCATCATGCTTCGCTGCCGCAGCAAGTGGCTAGGGCTCGTCTCGTTCTGTGTGTGGTGTTCGAGCGAACTCCGTTATTCTGAAAATGGTCAGTCAAGCTCCTGGGATCTACTGTGCTTCGCGGGGTGAAATTGAGTTTCATCCTGAGAGGTCACCACACGCCGTTGACGACTGCGGTAGCTACCGGGCCCGCCACGGTTGCATACAAGCAGTCTGGTATGTATACTGCTCATGTTGCCGCCCTACCCCCCCTTGATAAGGGGTGTGTTATCGTGTGCATGGAGTGTTGGAGGTTCTCAAAACATAATCAGACTTTGGTGGTGTTAGGCGGAATACGAGTATGAGGGGTCGCTTTGGATGGAAGCCACAGCTCACGCCATTGAGATTAGAGAAGCTACCGCCCCCCACAAGGCCACAAACTAGCAACATCAGTCTTGCACTACTAATGCCGCTGCATTCGGGTAGGGATTGTCTTGCTCTGTGTGTAGTGCTCTAGACAGCTCGGTTGTTTGAAATCCACAGCAGTTTGGTACGCGTGAGTCCTCGCGCTCTCGCCTCTCGCTTGCGACTTGCCTACTACGTGGCTACCTGGCACCTGGTGCAAACATTTTTTGTTATTTTTCGAACAACCCGTAAGAGCCGGGTGGAAAACAAAAAAACGGAAGGAAAACACCATATTTATGTTCAAAGTATTTTTCTGTAAAAAACTACGTGGAAACCCTACAATATAGAGAAGATTACCGTCAAGTCCCTACTATACTCAACCGTCATCATACCCGATTTTTATCCAAGCGTATACCCAATCAACACGACCAGACGGCTATTCAGAGAATGTTGAATCCGCGTGTGCGTAGTAAAAGGGGGAGACGGCAGGCTAACATCAAGAGCGTGATAAGGTCTCTTAAGCATGTTGAGGTGAAGAACTGTATCTTAGTTGCCTCGCATGGAATAAAGTTTTCCTAATATCTCCTGTGGTGAAACCATGACAACAGTTTACGGGTTCATTAGTTCAAACGATGCCGCCGTACTCCTGGAGCCTAAACGGTCACGGCGCCTTGCCGCAAGATTTAACGAACATTGATATGATCAGACGTCGTGTCCGCCGCCGGGAGAAACGACACGGGCGAGACAAAAATCACTATTCCAAACGTAAAATTAACATGGCAACCTGGTCACGTCTAACACATCCTAAATCACACAGGAACCAAACGAACCAAGACTGGGGGATATTTGTGACACCGCGTTGGGGTCCTTCTGGATATCTTCGGGCTCATTTCCTGGTGAGGAAAATCTTTTGAAAAGGAATGCGTGCCCGCCCTGCTGGTCTCGACCAACCAAAATTGCTATGCAGTAGGCGTCGCAACCGCGGCAGTAACAACAGCCCGCGAAGACTCAAGGAACAGGGATGCCAGTGGAAGCTTCCTCCTGACCGTAGGTGCTGTCTAGCACTAGGACTTCACGAATTGTATGCGCGCAATGCATGTGTGCATAATGATGTCGTTATTGGTTAAAGAGCTCGCTATGATAGGCTATTGATGGACCAGCCTATTTTACAGTATGTTGAAGGTGGTGTGGGGAAAGCATGGGATGTTGACCGCGTGACGTATGAAAGGGAGTGCCCCTATATATGCATTCCCGACCAACCGACAGCACGCTTGTGATCCCATTTCCCCCCCCCTGGATGTATCTATGGCACGCGTGTTAAAAGTGAAAACGTTCGGGCGCACCCCCCAAGAGTGCCGGCACGCGTTCATTGTATCGGCATGGACCCCCGCCCCCCCCCCCCTCGTACCCCTTCCTGTTCAAGAGCACCACCTCTTGTTAGCACGGGAATCAACCTCTAGGGTATAATACCACTTGGCTTGTCCAACCGAGGGCTACATAACATTTTCTTGGAAATTCCGGACGATCGACAACACGAACATGGACCTCGTGTATGTGGTGCGTTAAGGCGTGGAGAAAGACGGGTTTGCCATGGCCCTTGCAGTACCTCGTTCGGCAGTGAAACGCGTTTGGCGGGTACAATCCGACATCTCCTGGAACTCTGGTTCGAATCCCCCCATGGCACCATTTAGGCACCCGTTACTATTTAGCACGCTCACCCGTAGCTGTTTGTTTCTTTGTTTTGTGTGCAGTGCATTTTTCATTATTTGTCAACAGCAACTGGACAGTGATTATTTATGAAATTTAACGTTAAAATAGCCATAACCACAGTGTCGGAGAGTTGACCACATGGATCGTTGACACGGCCGCTGATCCTGGCTCGTCACAAAGACGAGGATTTTCGTATCCAGCTGTCCGCGTTATCGTGCCCTCAGCGTGGGTCGACTCGGCCGTCGCCGTCGAGGCCCGTGGCAAACGCGAGGGGCGCCCGTACGTGATGTAGGGTGAGGCGGTCCAGGAGTTTGAGCGGTACTTCCAAGAAAAGCACAACAAGCTTGTAGAAGACGCGGCCAGCGATATCATGCGAGCAATACAGCACCGAGAGGCGGAGGGGGCGGTGATCCTGCTGCTGCAGGAATAATTTGCGCCTGCTTGGGATGACGTTATACACCTGGACCCTCGGTGGCTCATCGAGCTTGTGAAGCGCGTGACAGAGCACAACCTCGTGGAAAAGAGCAAGCGAAGCAACATAAAGCAAGAGCTGCGCGCGTATTCTGCCACGCGGTCGCCCTCTCGAATGGGATACAGCAAGCTGAGGGAGGCACACAAGTGAGTTAGAATGGCACTACACTACATGCCTCATATGCAAAGGCGACAAGCCCAAGTTTTCATGCGGACGCGAACAAGCGTTACTATTCAGTGCAAACTATTGTAAGGGGGATACGGTAGCTGCTCACCTGGTCTTCCACCGAAACTACCATAAAAGTCGCGCACAGTCAGAAGCGGGCATGATGTTGCCGTACTAGTTTGGTGGCATGGGTGTTTTTACCACAGATATAAGCTTGGTTAAGATGTCGTGAAGATGGTTTTAACGATGCGTTGGTGACGTACGGTGATGGACCTCTCCAAATCCCTCCTCATAGTCGCTTCCAGGGTACTTTCGAGCGGAGGTTCTATTAATATCGTGCAGTGAAGTTACCCCGACAATGATCCCGCGTAGTTCCCGTCGACAACAACCTGGCGCATTTCCTTTTAAAAGGCGTATTTTCTTCCGTCGACAGCGTCGAATCAGCAACCTACTGCTGGGTGGTAGCTGGACCTGGCCCTTACTTGATCGGAAGTAGCTCCGGACAGATACTAGGCGGTGCTCATGCGATTGGATAAAAGCTGCATTTCGATGCTTAACTATTGTTCTTCGCAGGTCTTTCATAACCCAGGGTCGGCTGGACCGGGAATATCGTTGGTTTTTGTGGCTGTACCGTACGATGGAAGACAAGGACACGTACTCGGGCGTGAAGCTAGACGGCAAATATTTCGAGCACATGCTGCCGATAATGATCAAGAGTCTTTTATCTATCGTTCTCATTCAGTGACCGGGGATGGCCGGGAATGGTTTGTGGTTCCGGCGAGATTGCCGGAGTATGGCAACGAGACGGCTTTGGAAAACAAGACATGGTTTGATGAGGTTGTTGTTCAGATCATGGCAACATTCCAGCGTAGCCACGCCCCTCGGAGGATCGTCGGTCGGTTTCTGCCCTTCAGCGACAGCAAGATCATGTGTTCCGGCGAATGCTGGCAGCACGGGGCGCACATTCAGTGGGAAAAAGGGCATGGATTTCTCGTTTGTATAACGTTCTTCATCGAGGAAGGCGGCTCTTTCCCCGGCATTGCCATTTGCGGTAAGGGGAGCACGGCGGAGGCCATGTGTGTTCGGAAAGACGTCAAGGACACCCTGCTGAGTCTAATCGAGAGCGATGTTCACGGGTATCCGGGACTCTGCTTTCCCGAGTTCCACGATAGCGAGCCGCTGGTTCGCACCGAGTTTCAGCGTGTTATTCGTCCGTGTTTGGACATTACGTTCGCGAGCTTAGCCGAGACGTCAGAGAAAATTAGCCGCGACTCTCATCGGATGTTTGACGCCACCTTTCCGTCGTGTCGAAACCGCACCGAGTATCCAAGGCTGGTGTTACTTGTATCCGACGGGCCCGTGGGAGATTCGACTGGGAGCCCTGAGAGCCCGACTGCCACGAGGGGTGTGGTGTTGCTACGCGAGATGTGGGATCGGTGGATGCATCTGTGCAACAGTGGGAAACGTTCATTTCACCTCGTCTTCCTGTGCGAGTACGATCTGTCGAAAGTTCTTTGCGGACCAGAGGGGAAGGGCTACCCAATGCAAGATGCGGCCTCGCTCTTCAAGGCCTTGAGCCCGCTGCTCCAGGTGATGAAATACGTCAAGTGCCATGTACTGACACAGTCGTGCACTTGCTGTTTCTTCGTGCGTGAAACAGTGCGTACCACCAAATGTACAGAGTAGAGTTACAAATCGATACCTCAGCCCAAGTGCCGGATCGTCACCTTGATGGAGATTCGCGCAAGTGCCGTGTAAGCGGGGGTTGCTGTGACCCCAAAGGTTGATCTTGCGTCAGGTGCACAATAATCTCGCTGTACGACCGAATAACACGTCGTGCTTAATCAATCGATAGTTCAATCGTAGTCGATTTGTCGGTGTCACGCTCCGTGCTACGGTGTACCGCACGGTGTATACAATGTTTCATATTACACGGCATGTTGGGGGACTACGCGACATCTAACCCTGTACGACTTGTTTTCTCATTTCGTTGTCGAGAGCGTCCTCGCAGCAATGCTTAGCATGGACAACAAAGGCAAAATGACCAAAAAATCATCTTTGTAAAGGTTTCCTTAGACGGCATCTGCGTAGGGTGCTTGCCATGATCAAGCCCGACATAGGGCTACGGACCTTGCTTAGTGTTTGCCATGATCAAGAACGACAGGCGGACTACGGACCTTGCTTAGGTGTGTAGTATGTGCATGGTTTGCTAGGGGCCTGCACCAACCGTTTTGTTTCGATAACATCTCAACCTCAACCTTCATCATCAACCACGCCATTTTCGTTTCCGCGCATTCGAAATGCAGTGATACTCCTGTAGCGACAGTATAGTACCATAGTACCCCCCCCCGAATCTCATAGGTCCTCGTAGTTGTCTCTCGATATCTGAACAACAGCTACATGTCTAGTCTAATATCGTTTTTGAGTGCGCTCACTTGCTGAACGACAATTGTCGATAAACGCTATGAAGTGCACCCGCTTGCCGCCGCTCGGGTGTTACGCAGGGCACTCTATGGCTGTTGAGGGTAGCGGTTGGTTGCGTCGCGAATGTTGAGCTTCCTCTTCACGACATGCTCAATGCTCTCGTCATGGCCACTGACGCCGAAGGTTTAGACAACGTAGCAAGCGTGACACCTATCCCCGACAGCAAGCAATCTGTGTTAAACGCAGATGCCAAGCACACCAAACAGCAGATTAAGGGGTTTAAGGACTTGCACGGGCCGGCGTACAAGTCCTTGTGCGCGTTCATGCGTGAACAAGAACGCGAGAGCGGAGCGCGGTGCTGAAAATTCTTATGTTGCTTCTCTGGGAAGACTCCCAACCCGGCCGGCGTGGAATGGAGAGAGCAATTGGTGCAGGTTGAGAACGGGATTGGGGGGTGGGCGTGGGTTCTGAAGGATAATTAGAAGAACTATCACCGTCAAAACCTTAGGCGCTAAAGACCGGTGCAGTAAATAATTTATTATTTTAGCATTCATAACAGCGAACGTGCTGTAGACTAGACTATACTATACTATACTATACTATACTATACTATACTATACTATACTATACTATACTATACTATACTATACTATACTATACTATACTATACTATACTATACTATACTATACTATACTATACTATACTATACTATACTATACTATACTATACTATACTATACTATACTATACTATACTGTACTATACTATACTATACTTCAAAGTATGCCTTACCTGCATTGGCCCGCGTAGTCCACCAGCAACACGAAAGGGGAATATTGATTGATCCTAATTAGTAAAGCAGTGAACACCTGATTTTCGGCCGGGTGGCTCCATGCGCATGGTGGCCGTAACGTACGTTCGTACTCCACTTTGGTACAAGCTCGCACAAAAGGTGAGCACGGGACGCGATGATGACGGAGCTGACGGAGCTGACGGAGCTGTCTTGTTGCGTGGTTAAAGTAGTGGTGCATTCCAGCGCGCGACGTGTGATCGTCTTGATTTATTTCAAGTGGACGATGAGCGCTTGATTGGCCTGTTGGTTGGAAATCAAGCGTGAGTCAACCGGGCCCCTTCACCTTAGTATTTTATTATTTCATTCCTCGTTGGATCCTAAATTATGGGACACCGTCAAAAACAGGACATCATCGGTCACTCGGTTACATATTTCTGCGTTCGAGACATTGCGGCGGTGGATTACATGCAGTTCGATCCAACTTGGGGGTCTCGGAAAAGCAGACACAGGTCGGAGAATTTCCCAGGCAAATATTGGGAAGCCGTGCATTTACGCTGGAAACATGTCGCGTTTGTTGAAGGGCGTTTTGAGAGTATGTGTCAGCTGGTATGTATGCATGCAGTTGCCCTACCCGTGGCGACGGTTCTGGGAATTTCATCCATTGTTGTTCTTGTAGTTTCGCTAGGCAGTCGGTGGAGTATCGTAACATTGTCGCCCGTTTGGCGTTAGGTTAGTCTCTGCAATCTGTTCTTCGTTCTTCGTTTATGTGTAGGTTTTGAGTACGTTTCCTTTAATTTAGACTATGTTTAGTGTTTGTCGCGTGATGTGTGTGAGTTGGAGTTGTTCGTAGTGTCCCTCATGTCATTTTTGTATAAAGTAATCCTGGGATTGCCTTCAACGACTGATAAACGTGGCTGCGTATCTCTTACCATGTGTCCATGATAGGGATTAAGCGCCAGATATGACATGTTAAGAAGGTAGCATGTTACCAACGGACGATGCAGGTAGCAACGGCATGCTGAGCTATGCGGTCCCTACCTAAACAGTTGTTATTGTCGTACGGAACACTGAGGCAGATTTGGGGCCTGCGGTAGTCGTTACCGTTGGTGGTAGCCTGCCTTCTTTTTTGTGAGGTCGTGTATGGCTCGCAATTTTACCGCTTTAGCTACGGCTTAGCATAGTTACACCCGGCCTCTATATATGCTTGCGAACGGCGAATATAAAGTCAACTGTATCCATCATGGTAGTATGGGCTGCAGTCAACTCTGAAGCAGGACGTGTCTTGTACGGTCATGATCGTCGTAGGTCACAACCTCCCAACCTTTGCGTACGTCTTCCCCGGACGAAAACCAACGATGATACTGTGCGCACAGCTCCGTGGTAGAAACGTGCTGACCTAAAAAAGCGCTGTTGTTAATTAACAGTGTGTGCAGTTCATCTTCACCCTCTGAATTTGCTTGACTCGGCTCAGCGAAGCAGAATGGAGTTTGTGCGACGGCGTTGTCAGGGAGGTGGTCAAAAACACTCTAGGGTTAGGGTTAGGGTTAGGGTTAGCCTAACCATAACCCTAACCCTTGCCATGAACACGCTAAACAAAAACCCTCGTAAGAAAATTGCACGGAACGTCATCACCATCAGAAGATAGCTACGCCGTTTGGATTCGCGGGGCAGAGGCAGTTGCAGCGCGACAGTTAGACGGCCGTTCACGCAAAAATGGTAGAAATAGCAGGGCCACGACAGGATATCCACACTCCTGTGCCGAAGAACGCGACGTCGGGTCGACAGTAAGCCGAAGGGTGGGGGGGGGGGCACCTGCACTATCTGCATGTTTGGTGAAAGCTCATGAAACCTTCCATGGAAGCGTGGAAGCTTCCATGGAAACTTCTACAGCATGGAAGCGTGAAAGCTTCCGTGGAGTAACTTCATCGGAATTCTGTCGTGGAAGCTTCCACGGATGTTACTTCCACGGAAACTTCCACGAAACTTCGTGGAAGTAAATTGCTTTCACAGAAGGTTTCGCGGAATCTTCCACGGAAGCTTTCACGGACGCTTTCGCGGAAGCTTTCGTGGAAGTAAATTACGTTCACGGAGGCTTCCGTGGAAGTCAATTTGCTTCCACGGAAGCTTTCGTGGAAGAAAACTAGCCTCCACGGAAGCTTTCACGGAAGCTTTCACGGAAGCTTTCACGGAAGCTTTCACGGAAGCTTTTACGGACTTAAATTTTCTTTTACCGATTCTTTCAAACTGGAGCAAATTTGCTTCCACGAAAGCTTTCACGGAAGCTTTCACGGAAGCTTTAGTGGAATTGAGTTGCTTTCACCGAAGCTTTCGCGGAAGTAAATTTGCATCCACGGAAGCTTTCACGTTACCTAGCCCTGACCCTTCGTGGAAGCTTTCGTGGAAGCTTTCGTGGGTTGTTTTCCATGGGAGCTTTCATTGCTTCCATGAAAGCTTCCATGGAAGCAGTGAAAGCTCCCGGAGAAGCTTTCATGAGCTTCCACGCAAAAAACAATAGGTGCAGGAGACCAGGAGGGTGGGGGATGCCGGTTATTAAGGAGATAATTATGTACTTTGAAAGCACAGGGGGGTGCCAATGCTGGCGGCAAGCAGGGCGAGATCCTCCAATTCTCAGCTTGACCCCTCCGGGGTTCGGAATTCCTGCTGGAAGACGCACTTCGGCCGATAGCCGGGGAAATATTTATGGTAACATTTATCCTGGTATGTAGACTAATGCATTATCATGGACCCTTGCCTCCACAATGCCGGGATGGAGCACGTCTCATTTTCACCGAACAGGGAAGGCGGTGAGGTGTTAGGGGTCAAACGGAAAATTGTTAGGGTGGTGACTGAAGACAACAGGAGTGTGTATCTCGACACGATAGAAATAGGGCAGCCCGTTCAAGCACACAGCACCAGCTCCACAGCGCACAGCATCAGAGCCACAGCAGACTGCATCACACCGACAACAGAACCGCAGCGAGATTGGTTTGTGAACAGGAACAAATTTGAAGCGAAACGGCAATTACGTACCCCACGGATACTCGCAACAGATGTCAGGAGACACGTCACGCGAGAGAAAACGCGCGTTGACAAGGAATCAAGGCCACGGTAGGGGGGTACCCCCAATTTTGGAGTAGGTGTACCCTTATTAGGCTTTGACCCGGGAGTGAAATTGGGGGTGCCCCCCCTACCGTAGAGCCTTGATCTCTAGAGGTATACCCTTTTTTCAGGTATACCCTTTTTTGGCTTTGACCCGGGAGTGAAATGCAGGGTACCCCCCCTACCGTACCCTTGATCAAGAGGTATACCCTTTTTAGGCTTTGACCCGGGTGTAAAAATTGGGGGTACTCCCCCTACCGTAGCCTTGACCTCTAGAGGCATACCCTTTTTCAAGGTATACCCTTCTTTGGCTTTGACCCGGGAGTGAAATTTCGGGGTACCCCCCCTACCGTAGCCTTGACCTAGAGGTATACCCTTTTTGGGCTTTGACCCGGGGGTGAAAATGGGGGGTACTTTCCCTACCGTAGCCTTGATCAAGGGTGTAGGGCCGAGTGTACCACACAAAAAACTGTTTTTATGGGGTGAAAGTGCTTTTCCCTGGCGTATGTTGTTGTATATAGCATCTGCAATCTACAACGCATGGTGGTGGTGTCGTCCGAACGATATGCGGCGTCCAATACCACGAGAGCTTGTGCTGAGAAAAGGCCTCGTAGTCCAAAGCAGCAGTCGGGAGCTGCTACAAAACACGTACTCCATCAAGCCCGTGACGTGCGTTTGCCTCGATTTTCCCCTTGCAACTAGTATTGCTATTTGGTGCACTTGTACGAAGGATACACGCCGTCCGTTACAACGGGAACTCGAGCTGAAAGTAGGGTGCGTTGTCCACGACAACAGGGCATCATGTTAAGAGTAGAGCCAATGCTATGCTCTCGCCGTGAATGCGACGATGATGATGTGTAAGAGCGTACGATGGCGTAGGGGTTGGGTGTGGAAGGTGAATGCGTTACGTCTCATTGTTCACCATCGTCTTGGAATTTGACTTGGACCCGACCTCAACAGTAGCCTCGGTAGGGTTCTTCTTTGAACTAAACTGGGAGTCGACCTCAAAAGTCGTCTCTGAATTACACTGGAGATGGGCCTTGAAATCCCGAATCAGCAATCGTCTTGGAATTGCGCTTCAGACGTTTAGCCGATGTTTTTGCCCGAGAGGGAGAACCAACGACTAACCCCTCAGGAAATGGTCGCCTGGGAATGGATAAGAAAGTATAACACAAAACGATGCATGAAGCATATTCGTATCGTATGCTTCTCTATCCACGGCCAGGTGTGCGTGTTTTCGAGCTAAGTATCCGTTAGAGCCAGCAAAAAACACACTTAAGGAAATCAACGATTTACACCTACTCCTACACCTATACCGCCCTTGGCTCTGGCTCTCGTATATCGTCTCCCATCTCGTCGTATGTAAGCCAAAATCTCCAGCGCAAGACGCGCTACCCAAACTACGGACGAACACCTTTTCCGGCGCCAGTGAAGCTTCCACCCACGTCTTAGTCTTCGGATCGTGCAGAATACCGTCCAATAGCACCAGCTCGCCATCAAGACTGCAGGCTCTAGCGGCGGCGGTGGACGTGGTCCAGCTATCCTCGCCCTTCCCTCGGCGCTTCGTGCCCGCCAAACCTGGCCGTCTTCAGGTTGATCTTCCGCGCGGTTTATTTATTGTGCGGATCCCCGTTACTCCTTCGCTTCTCGAGTTCGTTGATACATCCGTAAACGAAACCGCGCCGAACGTGTCCGGGTTGCTGGCGGTCGAAGCGGAGCCCCAAAGCGGGCTCGCCTGGTTCTCCTTGCCCGCTAAATGCTGAGTGGGGGTATGTCCTTTGAACGCTGCAACAGACAGTTCGGTTCCCGTCGAGGCCTTTTCCTTTTTCGGGTAGCTTCCATCGACCGAGGTACCGTCAGGTACATCCTCGGGTGTTGTCTTCAAGATTGCCGCCGCGCTGGTGGTATGCGCTCGTGCGAAAAAAGAGGATGCGGGTTTTCCGTGGAGCCTCGTTTTAGCTTGCACTACATCGGCGCGGAGAACAATACCCGAAGTGTTTGCATCACTTTTCCTGTGTTCCGCGAGTCGCGTTTTTCCTACACCTTGGTCGCCGTCAGCGTCTTTGTTGATCTTTGCTCCACGTGTTGAACCCCTAAACGCAAACGATAGCAGCGGGAGGCGGAAAGGGTTAGTGTGGGTTCTGCGGGGGGTAGCAGTTGTCGATGTGTGCAAAGAAGACCAAGTTCCAACGGAAGGAGGGTTACACGGGTTGGCTTTCAATACGGAACGTGAACGAATGTTTGTACATATTTCATGTTTTCACCTACAACAACTTGATCGTGGGACGTAGACCTGAAAAATTCACTCGCAGTTATAAAAAAACCAAGCCCACAGTAGGCTTAGAGCAGCCAGACTGATCGGGAGCGCCTCATCAGTTGTGGATGCACCATCCGCATAGATTAAGGGAAGGTGCCGAGACAAGATGGACCGTTTTTCAACTGGAGGCGCGGTCGTTGGGGTCAAGGTTTGACGTCCTGTTCATTTTGAACCGCCGGAACCCCAATCCTAAAGCACAGGAAACCTAAAAAAAAACACAAATACTGACCCAGGTCGGGTTTCTCGTGCGGGAGAGGATGCGTTTTACATCAACTTATGTGGCTCCCAGACTTCTTATTTTCCCGTAGATAGGAACGCGCCTGTCTCCTCACCCCGTGTGCTGTTAGGTGCCTGCATCTCACATGTAGGGAAGCATTCGAATATCTTCGAATAACGTAGCGCGTTTTCGCTCGATGTTCATTTTCACTCGAGGTTCACGTCGCAGCCCTCCACCTCCTGCAACCCCGGACCCGCAACGTTTGGCTCATGCATCTGCCAATGACAAACCATCGTTAACAAGCATTTTTCCCTGGGACTCGACGCCTGCATCGTCCAGCTTCTGCGTGTTACCGCGGTCTTTTCCGTGCCATCTGGGACTCCAATTTGCAGAGCACACACTACTCGGGCCCGATGATACGGAGGCATCTTCCGTCCGCAGGAGGTTTTTTTTTGCAAAGCGGCATCTTGCGCCCGCCTCCGTTTGGATTGGCTGTTGTACCCAATCGGCGCCATGCCATGCCATGCATTCAGAGCAAGAGTGACAAAACGTTAGCGTTCATAAATCATATTCATAGGGCCTTAGTTAAATCAGAGAGGCACAGTGAGAATAAGGAAATATTGACGAGATGTGTGGGCACAACGACGATTACAGCATCGACATCATGGCGCGCGTGTTTAAGGTTTTGACCGTGTGGTTTGTTGCAAAGAATTTAGACGAGCGTAAACATTTGGCGCGGGGGTATGCAATGAAACCGCAAGGTCGATGCAACGCAATCAACTGTGATGGACAAACTTCCCTACCGCATCTTGTTGCCCAAGGTAAAATTCACGAAAGGGTAGTGCGGTGCGATCATCTGTGTTGAGCAAACTTCGCGCCCGCTTCCTCTGTCCCAAATCAAGCTTGCATTACAAACAGCCTTGGTTCTCAGCTTCTATTATTGCCTTAAAACAGCGTTATCCTAGGTTCTTATCCTGTTACTTTGATCTGCTTTACTCCCAGGTACAACCTTGACTCTTGCCTTCTCGTTTTGATGCAGCACGGTGTTACCCTCGTACCCAACCCGACCCTACAGCAACGGCGGCCCTTACCTTTTGGTTTTGACGCAGAACGGTGTCGCGAGCACATAGGACAGCCTCCTTGGCTGCTTTTCTGCGACGGGCGCTATTCGCGGCCCTTTTCTTCAACGTCATCATCTTCACCGCGTGGCCTATATGGTTCAGACCCGCTTGCATCTGGTTTGTCTCTCCATCTTCCTGCAGCCGTTCCCTCCAAGCCGCACCGACTTCGAACCTCCTTAGACTCTGCTGCTCTGACCGTATGATAAAAGTTTGTCCGAATCATTCGGATGCGCTAGTTATTCCACACAATGGAGGGGTCGACACCAGGTCGTGTTGCCTCCGAAGGATCAGAAATGGAGATGTTTCCGATTGTTCTTTGCATTCCACTGATCCGGCCGTCGCCAAGAGAGATCCACCCGTAGAGCGGTATGGCACACACCCGACGGGACGTTTGGCGCTGCGGAAGTTTTGGTGTCTCCTCTGCGAAGGGCGCAAGCGTTATGTGTGTGCCTGACGTGGTCCTCTCCATTTTCTCCTAACAGGTCGGGGCGCGTGGGGTTACTGAGCTCCCGCTGGTTGGTGCGGACGATCTCACGGATTCAGATTTGTGAGCAACTAGGATCGACGGAGGACCTAACAATTTCGATTCCGTTCCTGCTACAGTAGTGCCCTACCAGGTACGTACGCTAGACTGGATCCAAGGCGACACTCTTCAAAGTGTCCTTCGAACATTGAACAGACTAACGCAAAGCGTCATGCTGGAGGAGGCGGTGCAGACCTAGCGAAATCTCTCTTCTGCTACATTGGCGTGATTGTTAGCCGCATGAACTCAGATCAGAGTTACTCCAGGCAATCTGGGAATACATACACATTTATCGGCGTCACATTATTGTGATTGAATGTACAATATTCTGCGCTTTGATAAACATAGACATGACTTACATAACTCACCAGGACCTCTACGGCCTTCGTCAACGCGGCCAATTTCGTTTCATGGCACCCCTCTACCTGATACGTGTACAACGTTCAAAACGTTTCCTTTTTAAAAAGTAGAATGATGTAGAACAAAAGTTAGTCGTCATGCTCGCTCTCTGCGTCAGTAGTTTGTGAAAGGCAGAACATATATCAATACCTTGTGAAAAGAAAAGCGTAACCGGTTAGCCTTCAGTACCGTAATAGAACGTTCCAATCTGACACGCACCAGGAACTGCCGCCCGTCTCCCGCTACCAATGATCCAACCACCCACTGGACTAGATCCACCTGTACCAAGTAACGCCGTAAAATCTAGTTTAACAAACCTTGCAACGCGCTAGACGACAGAAAGTCTGTCGGGGCTGTGATATCTACAGGCAAAAAATGCGAATACAGCCTAGAATGTATCCGAGTCTGAGATGACGACTAGGGCCTCCTGAAATGGTTGATTTCATTGCCGTACCAGCGGGTGGAACCGCTGCTTGAGCGCGAACACAGCCGAAGTGTGAACACTTCAATAAATCGTATCTGGTATGGAGATATAACTGATCGCTTACATGCTACTGCGCAGCTCCAGAGCGTTAATGGACGGTACAGGGTAGGGCTAAAATTCAAACTTACCTTTCGCCGATAATGTGGTTCTTGGTATACATACAGCACTCAACGTTCAGGTACCTTCCGGCGCGCATGTGTTCTGCTGAGTGTCTAACATCGCTGGGCACAACGATGACTACTCGATCGTTGGCCGCCCCGCCCCGGGAGGTTTATACAGCCAGCAACTTGAATCCACCAAAACGCCAACCTTGCTCCCAAAACGTCTCGTCGAACCTCTCACCTGTTCCACCAAGCCCATTCGGCTGACTGCCCATGAGACGATGGTTTCCCATTCCGCGTCCTCCTCTTGACTCCGCCCCCCATATCCTCTTGCGACAATCCACGTTCGTGATCGCCGCCTCCGGACAATCGGTTCCTGTGGCCCTGTGAACTTTCAGTATCAATCTTGTCTAGCAAGTGGTGTATTGACTGCACGTCGGAGAGCGCTACCGCAGCAACAATCGCGCCGTCTGCGTCAGATCCGCCAATATCCCAATTGATAGCGCCCCCTTCTATAGCGTGATCGATCTCATCGTGTCCACGACCATCCTGGTTCGCTGTTGAATCCCGGGTGGGAGTTTCTGGCTCTGCTAGGGCGTCAGCACCCTTGGCCAGTGTTTCTTCTTCCGTCAGGTCTTCGTGGCTGATGCCACCATCATCGACGCTGCCGAGCCCAACACTCAAGTCATTCACAGCTTCCGGCACTCCACAGCTTTCCTCAGCCAATGCATTGTCCGATGGTCCTGTGACTCTTGGATCATCTGGCCGATCTAAAATTGCCATCTTCTTCCACCAGCGGTCCGGTTAACCGTTGGGAGGAAAAATTGTGGTGTTCGGCGTTCAAAGGCGTGTCTTCGGCTTCGCTGCCGTGGCCTATTGCCGGCGTTGTGGTTGTTGGTGCGGCTGCTGATTGCACATCGCTGAGCACTTCTCGTCCGCTTTGATATAGTGTCTCTCGCTCTCGTTGGCTTTCTCGTCGCTTCTGCTCTTGGTCCCATTATTGACTCATTCGGTTCGCTGACGACATGAAAGCAACCGGGAAGTGCTGCCCCTAGATTTGTCCAATGTCGTTCAAAGAACCAACGCAATGCAAGCCACCGAGCAGTTGGACCCCGCGATGGGACAAGATTCGCACGACGGAACGAGCACGCACCGGTTGGCATCTTATTGAGCCCCGGCAAATGGCACGACCAATGATATACTGTACGGTGGGGGACTAAGGTAGCGTTCTGCTTGTGGCTTTTGTTGTCAGGGGCTGGAGAAATACTAACGTGAGGTGCCTGCCGTGAGATGTCTTAGTGTGTTTCTTTTCTTGTACTGTGCGATGTCGCGACACGCACTGTCGTGGCATACTTTGTTTCGCTGCTTCTGCTCCAATAACATTTCGTTGGGTCCGTTTTTTTATTTGCCAAACCCTAGTGCTGAAAATGGGAAGAATATAATACTAAAAATATGAGTAATAACATACCGCACAATTGGTCCCACCTCGTTAATACCGTGTATATGTATAATGCGGAGCGTTGGGGCAGAATCTACCGCGGTTAACATTCCCTAAGAATGCCAACCATTGCAACCATGCTATGGTAGACTTGCACCTAAGGTTTTGATATTCTTCCGTTGCACGTAAGATCTCTCGAACTTACCCAAAACGTAGGTTTGAATAAAAATTGTGCCCTCACCTCGATGAAGAATCCCGTGAAAGCCTAAGCGCAGAATGTGTAACTCGGGAGTGCATGGCCAAGAGGGGGGGAGGGGGCTCCTGGCTGCTCCCTGGCAGTGTGTTTTTTGTTGTCGGTTGCCCGTCTCGCGGTCATCGCGGGGCGCAGAATGAACGATATGGTATGGAACGAATGGAATGGAGTTCCATGGATATTGGGTATTGGTAGTTGATAACTTAGAAGCCCCGTCGTTGAGAAATACTGTGGCCGAAAAGAGGTACTGTACCTCTATGGTAGCACGCGCCCCATACAAATAAGTCCCCAGGTGAATCGCGTCATCCACGGGTTTCCTCACCTTCGCCTTGAAGACGGCGGGGAAATCGACATCATACCCCCTGCCAACTCCTTCCCGTTTGTCAATGGGGTCGACGATACTTTCAGTGCCCACGACAAAGCTGAGCCACTGTTCCGGGACGCCTTTCCGGAGTAGAAATCTGTGGTCCGAAAAGCATGCCGGCGCGAGAGAAATGCTTGCCTGGTGCGGCATCCATTTCGGCTGCAGGTGCCCACGAAGCAACGCGAGCAGAACAACGCGCAAGGTAGGGAGCGGGTCAGGTAAACCATTAACAAGAGAGGGGGAGGGGGGGGGTTAAAGGCACCTGCAACGCCATCACCTGCCGTTTTTATCGTGGCTTGGTTTGGTGTGCTTGTTTACCCGATAAGTTTTCCGTTTCCTTAGTTTTATTTACGCGTCTTCCACCAAGCGCGTATTTCTGCGAGAAACCAACACAGAAAATATTCATAAACCGCGGGATATCGAAGACTGAAGCATTGTTACCACAGCAGTCGTAGGGACAACCCAAACCGTAACGGTAACCCAAACCGTAACGGTAACCGTAGCCCCAACCGTATCCATTTCCCTAACCCTCAACCTAGTTGTCTCACGAAAACATCATGCATGCAAACGTTTTGTGGGAGAACGCAGTGGTAGAGGTTTAGTACCCGAGTCTTGGCCTCCACCTTTGTCTGGAAGGATCCCAAAATACGGAGGCAGAGAGCCGCCGACGGCTCCGCAGAGTCCAACTGTTTCCTGTGACACGACAGCGATGCAAGTAGTTGCAAGCACAGAAAAGAGCGTGTGGTACAACGTAACCCGCTTGATCTGCTAACATGATCCCACACCAGGTCCTAGTAGTCTGTCCCCCAAAGCTTGCGTGCGGTTTGAATGGAGTCAGGCGAAGAAGCCTCGCAGACCTCAAATCGGCGTACACATGCCGTTCTAAAACCACGTGCATCAACCCTCCAAGAGTCTGACCTTGGTTCAAGGCCTATCGCAAGCAGGCTACCACCCTGGCTCGCAGCTCCTTCAATATTCGGCAAGGAAAGGCCAGAAGGCGGGGTAGGCATACATACACACCTCGTGCTGATCTGCACCAAGGCCTAAACGCCCTGCTCGAGCCGCTCGCTTGTCGTTGTATGTGGTTCTGGCCTCACCACCTCGCCCCTCTTGTCGCAATGATGTCTGCCCCCTTGGCTCGATACTATGGTGACACCATATTCTCCTTTCGGCAAGACCGTTCCTTGTTTTGGCAAGGCCATTGCTTCTTTGTCGGCTGGACCTCCCGACTCTTCGTGCAGCGCGGTGGGGGACACTGTGTCAAAGCTACCAACTCCGCCACCCCCACGCGCCACCGCTCCACCCTCGTCTCGCTCTCCGCGGCATATTGCGTCGGCTGCGGATACGGCGGAATCTTCGAGTTTATCCTTACCTGCGGTACTATCGGGGTCGTTTTCTTCTCCGTGCAGTGATGGAGCAGCGAGAACGTTCGTTGGTGCCCTGTCGATGGCTACGGTACTGCCCCGGAACCTTGCGGCGAATACCTACGCCATTGAAAGCGTGGCGGCGCGTGGTGGCAGAGACGGGGCCCACGCTGGAGTATGATGAAAGCGGTTGAGCCTGAAAAGGGTTTAAGTATGGATGTGCTTGTTTGTTAGAAGGGTGCCAATATGGCCTCGCGGTGGGGTAGCCAGTGAAGCGTTTGACAGAGTGGCGGCGAGTGGTGGCAGGGACAGAGCCCACACTGGACTCCGACGAAAACGATTAAACCTTAAAGCAGCACAAATGTGAATGTGTTTTTATTGAAACATGGATGTGTTTCTACTAGAGAAAGGTCCATATAAGGATATGTTTTGTCTTAACACAGTACCGCACCTCGGATAACGTAACACTCGGATAACACTTATCGACGTTATGGGGTCTAACGCAGATGCTTGGTCACTTCCTAACGTAGTGTTAGCACGGGAGGATAAGTCACGGTAACGCGGTAAGACCGATGACAATGGAAAGCCGATAGTTTAGCCACACAGTTTCCAACTTTTTGGGGAGGGTTACTTGCGGAAAGATTCCGGGGAACGTCGCTATGGGGGATAATGAGTTTCGTTTCTGGCTCGCAATAAGGTCATGCGGTCCAACAGATCAATTTGTCTATTTTTTATCCAGCCTTGATCGACAATGCCCACCAAACACGATTGACCTTCGATCTCGAGATAGAGACAACCCATGGTCACTCCTCTTCATTTCGGACAAGGCCGCATGAGTGTAGGTGACAGCGCTGAAGAGTCCATCTCGATCCATGCCCTAGGGCGTGAGAGGTTGCTTGTGTTGTCCTGTCGTCTTCCGTCACATCCTCTCAAAATTAGGGTTTTCGTCCGTTGGAAAACGATAGATATTTTTCGTCTCAGTTGTCTACACACCAGCCGCCAAATGTGTTTTTTACAGAAGCCTGATCGGCGCCCGCCAGAAATCACCGGCCGTAGAGTGAGCGCTGTACACCAAGGAGGGGTCGGAGCCCCTAAAGAGCTCGCCACGTTCAGAGTTCACAACGCTGTCGTTGCTTTCGTCGAACGAAGTGTGTGGAGAACACGAAATTGCGCCGCGTCTAATTCAAGATCTGCTCGAGAATTTCTCAGGCCGATGTTGGCCAAGATCGCCGCAACAAATATTTCGTTTCCGGAATTCTGGAAAGTTTCAAAAACAAATCTACCAAATCGGGTCCATAAGCGATCGTTCAGGCAATGGTTGGCTGAGATCTTCGGGAATTGAAACGTTTTGGCCTCCCATTGTCACCAGTCTAACATAGCGTTAACTGGAAACGCACGAACGTGCACGCACCTTAGCGTTATGGAGTTAGGGTTAGATCCCGTCCAGCTCTGATACAGTAACATTATGTTACGCAGTGCTCCGTCCTTGCACTAACGCCGTGACACTATGTTAGGCTCTTACCATAGACGTACGTTATCACTCTAACATGCCCAGATCAACATCCGAAAATTTTGCTAACGTGATAACATTATGTTGCTGTCTACGCAGCGTTATACATAGCACCCTAACATTGCGTTACCCCCATCAATAGTGGAGTGTTGCACGTACCGCCCTAACATAGCGGTACTATGATGGCCAGCACCACTGAACACGTAACATGAAGTGACGTATAACACACCAACATACCTTCAAGATAGTGACCCACACTACTAACATTTCGTTACTCGGACCCCCCGTCTACTGCCTTAGGATGGGATAACGTAGCATTTACGTACGTTAACAACGTTACAATTTTGGCCAACTGGTGCGCAACATTATGTCAGAATGCTAGTCTAAAAGCCGACGTCCTCCGAACAACACGTTACGATGCTATTGTCAATAAATATCTGATTTTGTCGTTCTGTTACTGTGTTACCACAACAATCAACCCCGTCCTAACACTATGTCCCTACGTTACCGTTGGGGCCGAAGTCGTTCTAACATTATGATGTAGCGCTACCCTTTGAGCCGCCCCGAGGTCTAACATGTGTTACCTGGGTAAGCGGTAAGCGGCGTCCCGGAGTAATATCATGTAGCCGTGTCAATACATTTCACCGAGATCACGGTGCGCCGAGTAACATATTAATGACATAGCCGCGTTATCCTATTTCACCGAGATCCCCATAGCTATGTGGTACCAGCACATGTGTGCCGAAAACAGCAGTACTGTAGTATTAAGTAGTAGTACTAACAATACAAGACACAATACGCGCGCCAAGCACATCTGTCTGCCGAGCAAGCAACCCGTTATCATAGGCGAAGGCGTGGTGCTGCCGCTGTGTGTAGCTAACCACTGGTACACACCTCGAGCATCACCAAGAGCCGGTGGGATCGGATAGTGATGGTGACGACTACGTGAGCCTTTTCGCTCTCCTCACGGCCGCGATTGCAGCATTCGCCAAACTCAAGACACGCATTACTCGTACTTGTCAGTGGAGGACAAGGACAGCCGCCGTCTGCAACATGTCGTTGTTGGTGCACGAGATCGACGGGAGCAAGGGGGAAGACAGCCAGCACACGGCCGTGATTTCGCTCGCCCCACCTAAAAAGCTTCGTCTGCGTGTGCGCTGAGATGCTCTGGTGCAGCGAACTCGTGCGAGTATGTACGCAGTCGAGCGATCGCCGTCATTTATTTTTTTCGCGAGACCTTTGTTATAAAAGCAATCTGAATAATTTACCAGGGTTCCGCTCCGCGGGCGGCTGAGGCCGCCTGCTACGCTCGCGCGAGGAAGAATACAAGTAAATGTAAAGGGGGCAGAAAGAAAAGGCCCTTGACTTGGCGCAACTAACGATTTGACAATGCCAAGAACTACTTGTGCGAAGCTGCTTGCCCTGTGCTGTGCTGTGCGCTTGTTGACGATGTCATGTTCTGAGCCGCACTACGGGTGTAATATTCGGGGGAGGGGGACATGAAGAAGACCGAGAGGGAAGGCAACCACTGAAGAAAAATTCAAAAAAGACGAGCACACATACGTACCGGTACCTGGTACCTGATAATTTTCATTATATCCTGTACTACTTTGTGTTCGAAAGAAAGCACAGCGCAGCACGGCGCAGCACCGCACCGCAAGGCACGGTACCGCTCGGCAGCATGCGGCGCTGCTGAGCTATAGCTGAGCTGAGCTGAGCTGGGAGTGCATTGTTTGTGATTCAACGATGTACGATGTACAAACCTGGTGTGATGTACCTCGGTGCTGCTGTATGACACCACTTCGTCGAGAAAGACCTGGCGTGTACGAAGGATCTAATAGAACACAGCACGCAGCATGGCACAGCGCGACACACCACCGCACAGTATCGCACCGCACGGCAAGCACAGCCGCATGGCAGGGCACGGCACCGCACGGCGCTGCTCTGCTGAGCTGCTGCTATGGCACTGTTGTATGATACTTCGTCGAATGAGACCTGGCATGTACCAGGTATGAAAGAGTAAGTACAGCACAACACGCAGCACAGCACAGCGCCGCACAACGCCGCACCGCACGGCAGGGAGCGGCTGCAGCGCACGGAAGGGCACGGCACCGCACAGAACCGCACCGCGCTGCTGAGCTCAGGTAAGCTCATTGAGAGAGAGAAAAATGGGCAGCAAGATTGTTTCACCCCAGCAGCAGCTGCGCAGTCGCAGCAAAGCCAAACATGAGCCGAAGCTGGTAGATCTGCATGGCGCTGGTGGCGACGGCAATGGAGAGAAGCAGTTGATGCAGAGGCAGCAGCTGCCCCAGTCGCCCCATCTGCAGGAAGAGCAGTGGTCAGAGGATTGCTACCCCTGCAAAGAAAGCGAATTGCCGCCGAAACAGCCGTCATCACCGCCGTCGCTACCGTCGTGATCATAGCCATCGTCATGGTCACCGCCGCTGTCATCGCCACCGTCGCCGCCGCTGTCGTCGCCGCTGCCATCGTCGCCCCTGGGAACGCTGCCACCACTGTATCTGCAATCCCGCAGTACAGCGAGGCCTGTGCCTGGATCTGTGGCTACTTTAGTTTGTACTAAAATAGAAGAGGAAATGAGAGATGGGATTACTTGGCCGGCAGGTACCGGGAGAGAGGTTGAAGAAATTGCGAGCGCGATGGAACACGCATATGAATACTGGAACAACGTTGAGAGAGCGGTGGTGGGCACTGGTGGAAGGGTCTGCACCATCGATTGGAGGTCGGAGCATGGACGAAAAAGGAGGAGATGCCCAAAGCGAGCGCGAGTGAAGGAAAACGGAACAACGGGCCATCAGCGAGGGCTTTAGGCCCGCACCAGGCACGTGTTGATTTTGCTTGCCGCTGATGTTTTTTGTTTCGGCTTGTTTCATGTTGATTTGAGATTTACGAACCACCCGCCAAGATTGAGATTGATTGAGAGTGAAGGATGGCTGAAGCGATCTGTAGTAGACGTGCTACAGGACTAACATGTCTGATTTCGTGTTGTGGCTGCCTGGCGGAGCGCCCGGGCAGGGCACAATAAGTCGGAGTTGAGTTTTATACGTGAAAGTGAAATGCTGAAACAAAACACACACAGAAGTACAGCAGAAAGAAAATGGCGTGAATCTATTTCTTGCAAAATTGGGGTAGGGTTGAGGTACGGTCTCGCGTGTATGCCGAGCGATGCTAAAAATACAAGCGCGCCCCTTGAAGACTATGCATGATGAGCAGTACAGGAGTGATCAACCTGCGTTGCTAGTAGTGCCCTTTGAGCTGGGACTTTGCTTGGTTTATGGTGCTGCTGACTCACTGCTGAACATGGCTGCATGATGTGCCTACTAGCAAAGTGCAGGTCCTCGGTATATTGAACCGTCGTCGAAATGCCGACAATCGTGTGCGTTAGTTGCTGTATTATTCCCCTTTGATTATATTTGCATGCAACGCTTTTTTGTGCTTATTACATCGGCATTCTAAGAGTAGTTTTGTCCCGTCAATGTACTTTTTTTTTAGTACGGTAATGGGTGTATAAGTCCTTGACAGCTGTCCGTCAAGGCTCAAGAGTGCCTTCAACAGATGTACCCGGCATGTCTTCGACGTGTGACGTCCCCCATATGTAGCGTAGAAACAGCATGCAGGACTCCAGTACATCCCGTCCTGGCCGCACGTCTGTTGGCAGTTATCGATACAAGAGGATACGAGTACGAATTATATACCAGCACGATCGATTGCACGTTGACTTGTCTGCTAGTACATGATACGCCCAGATGCTCTTTGCGTTGCGGATCATTGCACAGCAGTGGAGTATCCCCCAGTGCAGCATTGCGATACTACTGCTGCTGCTGTTCCTAAAGATATGCATGGAGGTATAACGGGTATGAGTAGATGGCTCTTGGTGAACGATCTGAAAACAGGGCAACTGAGCATGTGCGAGGGATTCTTGATGAAATGAGCTGTTGTTGCATATGGTATCATATAGCACATTGCTTGTTATATTGTAAACAGTATTGTCATTTGGACACTTGAGATACTACTGGTAAACGCTTTACGAGCTGACGATGAATGCATGAAAAGAGCAGTTCCACCTATGCCGAGACCTAATCGCTCGATTGCACGATCCATCCCCTGCTTGTGTGTAGTCAATCTTTCGCCAGGAGGATAGGCTGCTTCATCCAGGAGGATAGCTGAAGTGCCCGAGCTGCGGCGATGCCGTGAAACCGGAAGGAGGCCGCCGCAGCGGAGGGACCACCAGCAGCAGTAGTGTTTGAGGCATTGGGGTTGAAATGAATGGATATGATGCTGGTTGGTTGTGATTTTGTTGTTTGAACTTGGATTGTGAGCTTGCTTGAGGTTGACTTCATTGTTTTTCTTGTTTTTGTTAGAGGATGAGGCTTGCTTATTGTTGGCATGGCAAATCTCGGCCAATGGCAAAGCGGTGGACAGACCACGAGCTGCACAGAGGCGTGTTCAGTCTAGTTCGAATATTCGTGACTTGAGCATTGTCTTGCTGACGCGTCGGTTATGCGTTGTCTGATCGCGCGGACTTACCCCATGCTTACTTGAAGTATGCATAGTGCCCGCGTTACGCGTGCTCGTCAGGAATAATGAGGAACGATACAATACATTATTTGATTTTGCGAGTTGATTATTATGTCTGTTTAAGTCGGTACCGCCGTATTGCACAATGGAGTTTTAACCTGGCAGACACCATTAAGATATCGATGTTCTCGCGGTATATGTGTGTTATAAATGTGGTGGTGCCTGACCGATGACGGTCTTCAGAGGCTAACACAAAGGCGTGGCGAGACGAGCTCGAGCCTGACTGATGATGGTTTAGACGATGGTGGATCACTTCAAATGGGCTCTCGCTGGGCCAACCAAAACTTATGTCACTATGAACTGCCCAAGTTCAGATGCAGATGTGAAGAGTGAACTAGATGCGCAAGCACTCGTGTCTTTTCTTTTTTTACTCTAACAAGTTAGCTCGTATGGTGGTATCCACTACATACGACACCCAGGTCAATCTTACGCACGTGACGTAGTAAACACTTCGATCTTACGCACCTGACGTAGTCACCGCTTTGATCTTACCCACGTGACCCGTCAACGCGTTATCACGTGGTGGCACGCAGTACCATATATGTGCCCTCTTCCATACTAGAGAAAAGCGTATTATTATCGAGGCACGAGAAAATAAGGGTTTTGTATGTACGGAAGAAGTTTGGGGTTACTGCACGTTGACCAATGAGATCAACGCGGGTGGTTACTTGTACTTGTCCTGGTATAGCAAAGGGAACCTTGGATCAGTTTGTCGTGTTGCTGATTAGCAAGCGAAGCACGCAGAGAAGAGAGGAGCATCGTCAGCAAGACAAGGTCAAGGTGTGATAGACTGGCTGATTTTCTGGCTGATTGCTTGCTGCGACTGCTGCTGCGGTGAGACTTCGCTGGTACTGCCGTGGTGATTGCCGTGGCAATAATTCGTTGTGACTACTGCTGTGGCGAGTGCTGCGGGCTGTCTCTGTGACGATGGGGGATTCGCCGGATGCTGTGGCCCCTGCTGCCGCCAGCGCTAAGGTGGAGGATACTTTGGGTGCCCGGGCCGCCGCAGCTCTCGCGAGCTCGGGGGCTTCCTCTGGGGCGCAACCGGCCGGTGCGGCCTCGCCTTCGGGTGACTGGGCCACTTGGGCCCGACAGGTCGAAGCCGAATTCGCGCGGGTCCATAAGCGCCTCGACGACAATTATGCCGAGTTATCGGCACTCGCCTCTTCCACCCGCGAAGCAGCGGATACATGTACTGATCAGGTTGCTAATCTCGACATCATGGTCAGGCAGTTCATGGAAAACAACTCCGGTCGGGTAGCCTCCCGAGACGACGGCGACGCTCAGGAGCGGCAGCGTCAAAAAGCCCAGCTTGCCACCGAACTAACAACGTGGAATAAAGTGAACACAGCCAGGAAGCTGTGGATCATTCGAGGGCGTATCCCCCCGAACCTCGGGGACTCTCCCGCTGACCTGCAGTCTTTTGTGGGGGAGGCCATCCACGTGACCGCCAGCGTAGCGTCCCAGCTTCGGTCGTTCAGTTCCTTCGACGTCGGGGCTTACGGGCCCCGTGTGGACGGGCCCATCGGGCACTCCCTAATGGTCGCCGACCGTCTCGACCTCCTGAGATTGGCTGTCGTTGCGATCCTTTCCGTGGGTCTTTCGCCTGGGGTCGCCGACGATCTCCCCTGTCTGGCGCGGGTCAACGCCCTCGGAGACGCGTTTACGGTGGCGGTCATGGGCTTGCGCGCGCACACCTTCAGCAACTATAGCATGCTGTCCGTCCCAGAAGCGCATGCGGTGCTATGTGACATGGTTAATCGCGACATCGCTTTGTGGGTGAGTGAGCTCATGCGTGCTGCGCAGCGGTCTTCCCCTGCTATTGTCCCTCCCCCAGCTGGCACGGCGTTCGACCCCCCACCCGTGCCCGCCTTCGTGCGCACTCTCGAATTTTGCCGCGGCGGGGGGGAGGTTCTCCGGCTCGTACTCAGTAGCATCGGTTCCGGCGCAGACAGGCCCACCAAGCGGAAGGCAACCGCTCCCCCCGCTGGGTCGCCCGGGTCTAAGGGAAAGGCCAGCTCAAGTCTCCCCCAGGTGTGCCGAATGTATGCGCGCACCGGTAAATGCAATTGGTCTCCGTGTAAGTTTCTGCACGAGGCCCCCGCGGCCTCGGCGTCCTCGCCATCTCCACCCGCTCGCAGAGAGGAAGGCGGTGGAAGCGTAGCGGCGGGCGGAGGGTCGCGGGCGTTGTCGTTGCGGCCGGTCCTCCCCGCGGGGGGCAGCAGGGGGGGCGAGGGGGGCAGAGGCGCTGGTTCTGGTTCGGTATGAAGACACGGGCCCTGCCGCCTGGTGGGGCCAACCTTTGCGGGCACATCTGCTGCGCCGGCGGTGGAGGTAGCGGCTGCGTCAACAATGGAGAGTGGCGGCCGCGTTTTGGGTCCAGCCTCGGGGGGCGCGGCGGCGACGTTGGCGGTTGATGGGGGGGTTGCGTCAACGGTCGGCGTTGACGGAGCGCCGACCGTACCCGCAGCCCGTGGAGTCCCGGGCGGGTTGCGGGGGCGGGCGTTGGAGGCGCTGGCGAGCGAAGGCGGCGTTGGGCGAGAGCGTGTACCTGTTGCTCCGGGATCCGTCATATTCGGAAATAGAGGTGACCACGGGGAGCGCGCGCGGGCGTGTACGGTCGTTTCGGCGCGCATTGTAGGAACAGGTGTTTCGGGCGCGCGCGGAGACACAGTTAATCATAGCGAACGTATGCGACTTTCGGGTTGTGGATGGGGGTGCGGGCACGGCTCGACCGACGGCGAGCGCGCGCACGCGCAGTTGGATTCGGCGGTTGAGGCGTGGCGCGTCGCGCAGGATAGCGTATTGCGGTCGGTATCGTCAACAGGTTCCGCGAATCTCGATGTGGTTGCCAGTGCGGGGTCGTCTCTTTTGCATGCTTGTGCCGGCAGTGTTAAATTGTTTACGTCCGCTGTCGGATCCGATCGCATTGCCCCCCATATTCATCCTCACATCGTTCGTCATTGGTTTGGTACCGTCAAGAATTTCCCTCGTGTTGACCAGCTGCTCCGCGTCTTGGCACCGGGTTCCCCGGTGTGTGTTGCGCGGGGGGGTAATCTGGCTGCGGAGCTTGCATACGGTAACCACCCGAGCGTCGCCCCCCATGCCGTTGCTGTTCACCAAAAGATATGTTCTGACGTTGGGCACGGTCGGGCTTTGGTGTTCAAGTTAAGTTCCGCCGCCGATATTCCGGGTTTACGTGTTTCGCCATTGGCCGTCGTGCTTAAGCCTAAGTTTCGCATCATCCACGATCTCACATTTGCGCGCGCGGGCGGCCACTCCAGCGTTAACGACGATACCGATTTTTCCTCCGCCCCCTCCTGCGAGCTCGGTCATGTATTTCGGGATGTGTTGTTAAGGGTGTTGTTTTTGCGGCAGTTGCACGGTCCCACAGCTCGAATCGTCCTCTGCCGCGTTGACGTGAAAGACGCCTATCGTCAAGTTTTAGTTGACCCGGTAGGGGCGCCGGTGTTTGGGTACGCGATGGGCGAATACGTAGTTGTGGATCTTCGCTTGCAATTCGGGTGGCGTAATAGTCCCGGGTTCTGGGGGCTAATGGCGTCTGCGCTGGAACATTCCCACACCCACTCTACGTTTCAAAATGCGGCTGTTTCCCCACAAGGGGCGGCTGCCGTCGAACACGTGCGTCTTGCCCCGCCGCGGGGGGGTTCAGTGACGTCCCTCCCTCGCGATTGTCGAACCGTATCCGGTAGCGGCGGCTACGCCGGGAGTCGTTTTTTCGTGCGGTACTACGTAGACGATGGCATTCTTGTCGAGGTTCAGTGGTGGCCGGACGGTCGTCGCTGTGTGCGGGCTGTGCAGTCATTGGCGTCGGACCATTTTCGCTTGTTGGGCGTACGTGGCGCGTCCGACCCTCCGCTGTTGTCCGCCAGCAAAATCACTAACTGGGACACGCGTCTCGAGGTGCTGGGCTGGTTGGTGGATACAGAGGCGCTTACGGTGACGGCACCGCCACATAAGCGCCTCAAGTTGCGCGTGCTTTTAGCGGAGTGGCCCTCGACTCGCAACCATGCTTCAGCGAAGCAGGTGTCGCAGTTGGCGGGCTTCCTCATGCACATCTCGTTTGCAGTTCGTCCCGGTTCTTTCTTCGTGCATCGTTTGTTGGCTTCGGTTGGGATGCCGCGCATCGCTGCCGGTGATCAATTCGCTGGCCGAATGGCCAATCCGGGGCGGCGTGTGGCCCTTGGGCCCGAGTTCCATGCGGATCTCGAGTTCTGGCGGTGGTTTGTGGACAAAGGTCTTGACGCGCGCGGCGGGGTGCTGTCGGCGCCGATGTATAATTTGTTGGAGCGCCCGGCACAACGTACGTTGTTCTCGGACGCGTCCAAAACCGCCGTCGGGGGATATTGTCTCGAAACCGGTGTTTACTGGCGCTATGATCTCACAGCCCTGGAACAGTCGCGGTTTTGCGGCTCGAGTAAGTTCGTCCGCGGGGTGGACGACTTATCGATCAACGTGCTTGAACTTTTGGGCATGGTTGTGTCGGCCTTTGTACTAGTGTCTTCGTGTGCCGATCGACCGTCAGCGACGGGAGATTGTGTTTTGCTGCGGGGAGACAACGAGGCCGCCGTGCATTGGGTGCGGCGGTGTCGGGGGGGGCTGGAACCGCGTTCCGGTGCCCTCATGCGTCTTCTCGGCGTTCTCGAAGTGTCATCCGGATGGCATTTCGAGGCCACGCATGTGCGTGGTGTCCACAACGAGGCCGCCGATGGTATCTCTCGCTGGGATCGCGGCTCCGTTCTTGATAATTTGCGCGCCGTTCGTCCCAACATCCCGTGGCAGGTTCGGGAACTGGGGACCATCGGCATTTCTCTATGTACTTCGGTGTTGGCCTCGGACTCGTGCGGCACGCCGTTGCGGCCTCGACTGAACGAGCTTATTTGGGGCATTTTGGAGCATGGGTAGACTTTCGGGTACGTTCTGGTGTTCCCGTATTTCTTGATCGCGGCATTGACGATATGACTAACGTGTGGCATTTGTTCGAATACGTAGCATACGCGTTCGCTACGAAGAAATTGCGCTCGGCGACTATCGAAAGCCATTTGTCGGCCATCAAGTTTTTTCATCGAATTTCACGCGGTTTCGAGCTCGACACTACTCACCCCGTCATCGCGAGCGCCCTCAAAGGTGCGGCGCGCTCGCATGCCGAAGTGGGTAATCAGGCGACCGTGCGTCGGCCAGTGTCATGGGCTATGTTGCTTGCTGGCGAAACTTTAATCCCTGCCTGGCGTAACGGGGGACGCGTGTTGTGGCTTGCGTTGTGTGCGTCGTTTTGTTTTTTTGACCCGCGCGTCCGAAATGTTCGCGGAAACCCGGTCGCGCATCCACGAAACGTATTGTTTACGGCGGGCAGACGTGGCTTTCTTTCGCGGTAGGGTACAGTTGGGGGTGGCGCAATGGTCAACAGCCGACCGCGTCGAGGTTCGATTCCGTGGGTCTAAGGGCGACCAGTTGCGAAAAGGGGCGGTTATTTCGCGCGTTCGGGTTGGTTCACCAAGGCCCGTACGGGCTGGTGGCGGTGCTGTCGATCTTATGCTCGAGTTGATGTCTTGTTATTTGTTTTTGCCCTCGTCGGCGCCCCTCGTAGCGTACGGCAGTGGTGGTGGTAGATGGTCTATGTGGACGAAACAACAAGCGACGGTAGCCCTGCGAGAAGTGGTTGCGTTGGCGGGCGTGCGGGCGGATGAGTACGCCTTGCACTCCCTTAGGATTGGGGGCGCAACGCACTTATCGGCAGGGGGTGCCTCCCCAGAGACGTTGCAACGGGAGGGTCGGTGGGCGTCTGATGCTTATAAGGCGTACGTTCGTAGCCACGGGAAGGATGCCAGCCGGGTAGCAAATTTAATGGCCCAGGAGGGGATGGGTAACGGGATCCAGCCGGGGCAGGGTACGGATTGGGGGCAAGTTAACCCCATTCCAAAGCTGGAGGGATAGAAGTCGACGTAACTATTTCAGCTGGTACGCAGCCTCATCATTTGTGCCAAGCGGATAGAAAGAAGTTGGATCTTGACGTGCGCACCCTAGGGGTACAGCAAAGGGGGTAGGGAAGGGACGCAATGCGTCCGTAAGCTGAGCCAAATACCATTATTGGAGGCTGGCGTCGAAAGCTCGACAGTGCCAGTTGGGATGGAACTTGACTCAGGGTTACGGACGATAGCGTGGGGTTGCTGTTGGAGCAGCCCCGGGGGCCTGTCCCTCTCTCCGCCCCCCCGTGCTCCGAGGGGGGGGTGCGCAATAATATGATACAACTTCGAAAGCAAAATACAAAGCGTATTATTATCGAGGCACGAGAAAATAAGGGTTTTGTATGTACGGAAGAAGTTTGGGGTTACTGCACGTTGACCAATGAGATCAACGCGGGTGGTTACTTGTACTTGTCCTGGTATAGCAAAGGGAACCTTGGATCAGGTTGTCGTGTTGCTGATTAGCAAGCGAAGCACGCAGAGAAGAGAGGAGCATCGTCAGCAAGACAAGGTCAAGGTGTGATAGACTGGCTGATTTCCCACCCACCCGCCCGTGCTTTTGAGGGCGTCAGTGGAAGGGGACTGAGACGGTCGCAGCAACGCGGGAGAGTGTTCGTTGCTGTTAGATACACGTAACTAGGGGGCGGTATCCAGCCGCCCGGGTGTCGTAGATTGCGCGTTTAATTTTATTTACGTGTCATGCTCAGGAGTCCTGTTTGTGTCATCAGAGTAGCGCGCGCACGTCTCCAAGCTGGAGGTGCGCCTTCGGGGAGCTGCATTGTGCAATGCAGGCGTTGGTGCGATGTCGGTTTGCTACCGTGATTCGCGAACATGCACGCATGTCTCCACGCTGGAGGTGCGTCCATTCTTCCCCGTATGGAATTTGCACTATGCTGTGCAGATGTGGTGTGATGACGAATGCTAATGAGCAGGCGCAGTGGTTTGGTCCCACACGTAGCTCGGTATTGGCGCAATCTTAAACTGCAGGAGAGAGTTTGTCCGTAATAGTGCGTCTTGGGCCGTGAATTACATATGTATACGGGCGTCATTTATATATTATGGTACTCCTTTAGTATATGATATTGGCGTTACATGTGCCCGTTTGTGTTTGTGCTGGGTACCATGTTTATTTTGAGTCTCTCAGTGGAGGCTGGCTGGCGTCGAAAGCTCGACAGTGCCAGTTGGGATGGAACTTGACTCAGGGTTACGGACGATAGCGTGGGGTTGCTGTTGGAGCAGCCCCGGGGGCCTGTCCCTCTCTCCGCCCCCCCGTGCTCCGAGGGGGGGGTGCGCAATAATATGATACAACTTCGAAAGCAAAATACAAACAACTTCTATCATATGATTCGACAACTTACCCAGTACTCTGCATACACTCATTTGACTATGTAATGGACATCTACCTTTCACCGATGGATTCCTTGTGAATCCTACTATTTAACACTCCTCCTCAGATGAAATTTCCCTACCAAATATGTTAGGTAATAACCACCCTCATAATATGCTGGTTTGAACCGTACTTGAAACAAATACCGGGTCAGAGTGTGTCATCTTTGTCTGCTAAGCTTTAACCTACTTTCCGCGTCTAAGGCGTTATTTGCAGAAACAGAATCGTGTCAGCGTGTATCCTCCTATTTCTGCTCAGCCTGCGTATGCTATGTGGTAGATCTCCCGAAAATCTATTCACCGCCGCCCCCCGTTGGCCGGTAGGTTCTCTCTAACGATGTCGTGCAAATTAGCATTGACATCCTCAAATATTCAAACAAAATAACAACAGAAACTCGATCTAGTTGTACTCCGTACGCTGCACGAACGAGCAACACGGAGCGGCAGGAGGACCTTTTGCGCTACTCAAAGACTCAATTTTGCATAACCAAATAGCTCTCCGAAAAACCAACGATTAAAATTTGTACACTGAAATCAAGATATAACTACCCTCAATCTGAAAAAACTCACAAAATATTCATCAGAAATCCCGGTGATAGCAAAAAGCCGTGTGGTCAAGCATCTTTGTCAAGACGTCTGCATGCTGATCATCCGACTCGACATGAGTAATCACAAACTCCCCCTTAAAAATAAGCTCCCGCAAAACGTGGTGTCGTACATCAACATGCTTCGAGTTCGACGTTAACACTGGGTTTTGCGCCAGTTCTTCGCCCCCTCGTTGTCCTCGAAAACCGTAATGCACAACGTACCAAACCCCGAAAAAATAAAATTCCATACATACCGCTCCAAGTGACTTATCGGAGTAGTCTTCGACGCCTTGCTTGACGGTCCAGTTGGTGATCTCCGCCGCTGCCTCTTCTATGTAGTTTTCTTCCAAGAAAAGACACCGGTCGTACAAGCGTGTTCGCCGCTCTTGTCCCATAGCTAAACTGTCGTCGGAAATATCCCCGGTGTGAATCTCCTCGCGTTCGTGGTTGTCGGACATGGTGTAGATGTTGATATAGTAATGTGTCGTGATGACGTGTGGCTTCGTTCAAACGGCTCCTCTTTATATCGATCCATCTTGCTGTCGAATTCCTGTATTTATTATAAACGCGCACGTTGTCGTCATAACTTGGCCTCCGTTCAGGTCGATCTTGGATCATTTCCTTTTCTCTTTGACCTTTCTTAACGTGTACTCATTGTCGTCGTCATAGTGGATTCTCTTCCTTCGGGTTGATCTTGGGTCGATCGTTTCCTACCCATATCTCATTTCTAGTGGTGTGTGCCTCGATAAGGTTGAGTAGGTCCCAACGTCTGCCAGTTTTTTCTGTGTTGCCACGTGGTGGATTGTAATTTTGCCGTCCTTGACTTGCACCTTGAAGAAAATTAAGCGCAGAGCGGTGTGTTTCGTGCGAGAGCTATAGGTGCTGTTTCCTGCTATGTGTAGGGCTCCGGTGTTGTCGACAAAGAGCGATACACTTTCAAACAGCTTTCCAAATCCCAGATCGGCCATCATATTGGATAGATACACCGCCTCCTTGCTTGCGTGCGCCATTGAGATGAGTTCCGCCTCAAGAGTCGACTGCGCCGTCACGGTGTGGAGCGCAGTCGTGAAGCTCAGTGGTCCTCCAGCCAGCATGAACAAGTAATCGAAGGTTGACTTGCCGTTGTCAGGGTTGTTTCCCCAGATCGCATCGCAATACCCCGTCATTTCGAAACACCTTGTCTTGTACGTGATTGCCAGAGCCATATCTCCCTTCAAGTAACGGAGAAGATTATTTGCTGCCGTCAAGTGTAGTTTGGATGGTTTGTTCGTGGCTCGGGCCAGTTGGTTGACGGCGTAGGTGATATCGTTGCGGGTTCATTGGCTAAGGAACATCAGAGACCCCGTGATGGCCTACTAAAGTTGGATGCCCGTAGAGTCTAGCAGCATCGTGTCCGGTTGCTTGAGGAATAACTTTGCTCCTGCTGCGGTCGTGTGCATGGGTTGTATTCTCCCATGCCAAATCGCGCTAGAACTGAATTGGCGTAATGGTCTTGACTAGTGGTCAGAGTCTTGGTCTCCCTGCCTCTGGTGATTTGCATGCCTAGCACCATCGAGACGTCTCCCATGTCGGTCATGGCGAATCGGTCCATCAGCTGGATTTTAAGGTCCTTCAATAGCGGCGTGTTCCCTCCAAGATGAAAGAGGTCGTCTACGTACATGGTCAGAACGCTAAGGTTGTCGTCTGAGCCGAACATGTATGCACATGGACCGGAAACAGTCGCTGTGAACCCGATATTCCTCAGTGAATCATCGATGTTGTTGAACCAGTTGCGAGGGCTTCGACGAAGTCCGCACAGGCTCTACTTGGGTTTCATCACCTTGGGACGTCCAGTTGTAGCGTCGAGTGATTCGTAGCCTGGAGGAATCCTCACATACACCTCCGCCTGTACCTCGACGCTTTGAACCGCCGTCTGTACATCAAGCTGGAGTACTTCCCAGTCTTCACTCGCAGCTATGGTGAGTGCCATGCAGATGTTCTTGATGCGGCATGCAGGTATATATGTTCAGCCACAATCGATTCCCGACATTTGTCTCCAGCCCTGAACCGCAAATATGCCTTTCAGCGTGTGATCGGCTTTATCCTTCAAGACCCATTTGGTCCCGATCACCTTGTGCTCCGGTGGTATTGAATCTGGAGATACCAGGTTGAAGACTGCGTGTTTCTGGAGGGGGTTCATCTCCTTGTTTGTGGTATATTTCCACTTGGTCACTTGTGGCGATTCCATCGTGTTCTCGTTCTCGTGCGCTACCTATGCGTCACTTACCATTGGGCTAGTGAGCAATCCCGGGTTACGCAATTCTCGCTGCTAGTGAAGGTATAGTCCTTTTCGTGAGACCGGAGTTACGACACAATTTGCGCGTGTGCCCAAACATGTCGCGCCTCCGAGTTCGTGGTCTTTCGACCATGCTCCTGTCCGGGTCGTCTCGACTGTCTCGTCACTGCCGGTGCATTCAGCGACCGGCTCCTCCTCGCCAGCTGATGTTGAGTGGTCCATAATCCTACTCGTGAGCTTCAACGCTTTCTTCAGGAGGCTGTCTATCTCTTCGCTGTATGTGATACAGATGTCTTCCGTGTTTTCTGCCAGCGAGCTGCCTTCGTGGGTACTGACGGCGTCGCCAGTGGTGTTCCCCACGCTGAAATCAGCCAGTGTCGATGCTGGGGTCTCGATAAAGTGGTGACGTCGCGGCTCTCTGTCACTCGCGCAGTCTTGTTTCGATATATTTGATATGCTTCGCTGTTTGAGCTGCACCCACAGAGTACCCCTTCGCAAGTCTTGTCCTCGAGTTTGGGCAGCAGCAGCAGAAGCAGCAGCGGTGTTAAGTAACGATTATGTCCCAAAGGTGCGACCAAGCCTGCTTGTTCTACCGGATGCTTTTTGCCGTCCGTGTCGATGATTTCTCCCGAAATTGTACCGGTCGCTGTTCCCGGTAGAACGTGTCGTCCTGCGGTCAGTATCTTGCGGGGTTTCTGGAGTGGCTTGTAGTTCAGCAGCTTGTCCTTCAGGCCCGGGTGAAGTTCATCAAAGTAATGCCCGGATGTTCCACTATCCACCAGCATGGTCAACGTTTTCGGAGCAAGTCTGGATGTGTCAGCATTAGTCTCCCTTCTCTCGGTTGGTTGCGTAGTTCCCTGAAACTCTGCTGATGGGGTCCACCCAGACTGTCTGACGTCACAAAGGCATACACGAAGTCGTCTTCTTATTCCGTCGACTCAGTCGCTGTGTGAGCAGTTTGTACTTCTCCCTGTGGTTAGTTTACTGAGTTGTTCTTCCCTTTCTGAGCGTTGCACTCGTCATCGCTGTGTGTCGTAGAGTTGTGTACCGAGCACCATTGTGGTGTAGCAGATCGCTCCTTCTTGCTGCTTGTGCAGTCTCGCTTCATGTGTCCGAATTCTTGGCGACTGTATAATCGTACCTTCCGTGATTTTTTGGTGGTCGCCATTGCCGCTCCTCTGCCGGTTAGCTTGTTTACATGTCCTGGTCTCGAGAGGCGGTCGATGTACAGGTTTCTCATAATTGATTGAATCTCGTTAACGCCAAAGTTTGGGCTGTAAAAGCTCGTCGTCTTTACGAACTCGTAGTCGTCGGTCAGGCCATGCAATGAAATGTCTTCAAAACTCTCGTCCGAGATTTTCTCTCCCATTTCCTGCATCCGTCCTCGAATCTCCATTAGCTTGATGGTGAAATCATCAAGACCTTGCCCTTCCTCCATCCGGAAGCTCACAAGCTTCTCGTAGCAGACCCGCCGTGCTTCCTCGCTGTTGCGGTTGTGTTTGATATACAAAGCGTTCCACGCCTTCCGTCCGTGTCCCCGACCCCTCGTCGAAGTCCTGTCTTCATATTGTCGAACTAGTGTAGCTGGGGCGCCGCTAGTGACAAGGTAAAGTACGGAGACGAGGGTCTTGCATGCTCGCTTCCAGCGTTGAAGTTCCACCAGAATCGTCGGAGTGTCCGGGGTGTCACTGCCTGTAATTGCTGGCACCGGTTCAACCGATCCGTTCAGAACGCCAAACACGTCTTTGTTTGACATAGACAAGACTACCCGGGTCGTTGAGCTCCAGTCGCGATAGTTCTCCGGTTTGGTCCCATCAAATCTGGGAATATGCTGTACGGTTGATGTCACCACGTTCCCGGGCTCCTCCATGACTTCTCTGAATGCGTTGCTTGTGCTGGCCTGTGCCGTCGTGTTTATTGTTGCACTCAGCTCGATCTCGTCCGTGGGACGCCTGAGGCGTGCCGACCCGCTGGCCGGGCTTTCGTTTTTGTTTTTTTAGCTCGATCTTGTACGCAAATCGCCTGAAACGTGCCGGTCTGTCCACCGGGTTTCCTTTTCTCGTTCAGCACATTCTTGTACGCAGATCGCCTGAAGCGTGCCGGTCTGTCCACCGGGCTGCTTTTATTCGTTCAGCTCGATCCTGTAAGCAGATCGCCTGAAGCGTGTCGGTCCGTCCGCCGGGCGTCCTTTTTTTCTCGTTCAGCTCGATCCTGTACGCAGATCGCCTGAAGCTTGCCGGTCTGTCCGCCGGGCTTCCTTTTTCTTCGTTCACGTTGTTCCAGTGCCGTTCGACTCGACACACGTTTGGCTCCACGTTTCTTGCGTAGTGTTGTAGTGTTCCAGCAAAATCACCAGTCTTGTGCTCCACCGCAGGTGATGTAAATGCGCTGTGTATTACGCGCTACCGAGGCTCATAACCTGTTATAAATGTGGTGGTGCCTGACCGATGACGATCTTCAAAGGCTAACACAAAGGCGTGGCGAGACGAGCTCGAGCCTGACTGATGATGGTTTAGACGATGGTGGATCACTTCAAATGGGCTCTCGTTGGGCCAGCCAAAACTTATGTTCAGATGCAGATGTGAAGAGTGAACTAGATGTGGAAGCACTCGTGTCTTTTCTTTTTTTATACTAACAGGTTATCTCGTATGGTGGTATCCGCTATATACGACGCCCAGGTTAATCTTACGCACGTGACGTAGTCAACACTTCGATCTTACGCACGTGACGTAGTCAACGCTTTTATCTTACGCACGTGACCCGTCAACGCGTTATTACTTGGTGGCACGCAGTACCATATATGTGCCCTCTTCCATACTAAAGAAAACAACGTCTATCATATGGTTCGACAGCTTACCCAGTGCTCTGCATACACTCATTTGACTATGTAATGGACATCTACCTTTCACCGATGGATTTCTTGTGAATCCTACTATTTAACAGTGTGATTTTTATTATCCCGGGGTTTGGTACGACGTACATTGTGGTTTTCGAGGATTACAAGGGGGCGAATAACCTTGCACAAAACCTAGTGTGCACGTCGAAGTCGAGGCACATCGACATGCGACCCAAAATTTTGCGGAAGCTTATTTGTTTGGAGAGATATTTGGTTCTTCGAGTTTGAGGTTTTGAGCAGTGCAACATCCCGCCGCTACGTGTGCTACACATTTAGTCGTACACGGAGTAGGGGGGAATGTTTTTTGCCGTGCAGTGTGCAGAGTACGATTAAATCGAGTTTCTTCGGTTGTTTGCGTTTTCGTATAATACTGCGGAGTTCGTTTTTCCTAGGGTTCAGCTTATAGGTCCCGTGTTAGGTACTAGTATCTTGAGGAAATCGGGAATAATCGGAGTTTATTTGAGTCAGTTTTCGACAATTGCGCCGTTTTTATCTGGTCATTTCTGAGAGTAAAATAGTTGCCGTTTTCACTCTAACAATGGTTTTCGAGAGTAGTAGTTGACGTTTGCAGCATGATACTGTTGTTACTTGGTTTTCAAGACTTGGAGGACTCATTGAATTGAGGACTGTAATTTTGGTTTTGAGTTTGTTGGGGTTCTGAGTTTGTTCGAGTTCATTACGATATGACGAGGTATAAACACTGCGATATCATGCCTTCTCATGCACAAAGCAGGGGGGATATTAGCGTGTTCATCGTGTATAGTGAGGAGGGGGGGTGTTGGTTGTCTTCATGATGAACATGACGGTTATGATCCATCTTATTATATCAGGGAGTTCCATTTATTGGTAAGGGATTCATGTATAAGGTGTAAGGTAACCGTTTAGCCGGATGTTTCCCGGCATGATTTTCCATTGTTAGCTGTCACAGTAGTTTCGCTCCATATGAGACCGAGTCAGGCTCGACGGCTGGATAATGTAAGAGAGTTCTGTGTCACCGTCTTGAGTCATCACCACGCTTTCCCGCGCCAGGTACGTGTACACTTTAAGATATTTATCAGCAAGGGGCGGGTAGATTGTAAATATATTTTTGTAACGAATACAAGGGCTCCGCTCCGCGGCGGCTAACACCGCCCGCTACGCTCGCGCAAGCAAGATTTCACTGTTCAACTACATGTGGAGTTGGCAGAAAGAAGAGACTCGTGATGTAGTGCAACTAGCGACTAAAAAATACCATGAGCTGAACATGTCTGTGCTGAGGTGATTGCCCTGTCTATGCTGTGCTGTAAAGCTGTGCTGTAAAGCTGGACCGTTTCGCAAGTAATGCACGGAGGAGGTTGCGAAGTGGGACCCCCCGATATGCCAGGGAGGTGCCAACCGAGCCCGCTTAGGAAACGTATCCAAGTAATCAAGTCTATACATGGATTTATGCCGCAACGTGAAAAACCCCTGCAGACACGAGATGCCGCAGAGCATCTACGGAGACAGAAAAAGCGCCGCATTCGCAGCCATACAACATGTAAACATTGTTTTATTGTTAGGTTTTGTTACGACCAGTTCGTGTCCTCCAAAACCCTTATCCCCTCTCTGTTTCGAATCCTAGCCTTGCAACTGAGATAACAACACACCTTGTTTGACGTTTCAAAGATTATCTGACAATCTTCGTTTCCTGTCCGATTTTCCACCCGAAAAGTGTATGATCACAGTAGTGTGCATACAATTATTTGCTTTTGTACGAGATATCTCCGCCCCTGAACACACCTAAGCTAGGCAAGGTCTACTGACCAGAACGTATCCCCCCTTGGCCTGAGGGGGGCTGGTCAGCACCATTCAGGTGCTAAGAAAGGAGAGAGAAGTTGTTGTATTAGCTCCGAACCCAAGAAAACAAGCGATCTTAACTTCATCCCCGAATCCCCATATCATAATCCAGAAGAAGATAAGTAGAAACCCCTTCTACAGTAGTTGTCTTCAGATTTTAGATCTCGGATAACGTTCACACACCACATCAGATCCTCAACAGTCAATCACCAAGAAGATCAACTGTCGTGTCTTACCAACAACACTACATACTCTCTGGTGCTCCACTGTCCACAACGCTCCCACACGCCTAAGCTAGGCAAGGTCTACTGACCAGAACGTATCCCCCCTTGGCCTGAGGGGTGCTGGTCAGCACCATTCAGGTGCTAAGAAAGGAGAGAGAAGTTGTTGTGTTAGCTCCGAACACAAGGGAACCAGCGATATTAATTCATCCCCGAATCCCCATATATATCAGAATCCAGAAGAAGATGAGTAGAAACCCCTACTACAGTAGTTGTCTTCAGATTTCAGATCTCGGATAACGTTCACACACCACATCAGATCCTCAACAGTCAATCACCACCAAGAAGATCAGCTGTCGTGACTTACCAACAACACTACACACTCTCTGGTGCTCTACTGTCCCCACCCCTCCGGGCCCGATCGTCCAAAACAAATCTATGCAAACAATTTATTTCACCCGGCAAATCACGTACGCCTTACGACGCCCCCCGCCCCCACCCCCCCACCACCCGTCCCCTTCTCTCCGCCCCCCACCACGCCTGCCCCCGTGCATGCCTTTCTCGCGGTTTCCAGTGTCATAGTGAAGCTTGAAGCCATCAGCGGGAATCCATCTCGAGGCGGTTTTGTACCTGTCGGCTGCTGCCGTAACGACATATTAGATGAGGTTTTGCAAAGCCGCGGTAGACGATTGTGCCTTTTTGTTGTTGTGGTGCTTCTACCCTGTACGACGAGAGAGTACTGGACTTACTGCCTTCCCTGTAAATACAAGTTTAGTTTTTGGCAACAAGTACGAGGAAACAGAGCTTGAACACCAATGACTTCACGTGTGTTCGACACCGTGGCGCGGATACTATATACCGTCTCGCACACGACAAAACTTCGCTGCGATCGATCAATTCAACACGGAACAGGTGCACAGGCCTTCCGTGCGTCAGCTAGGATTCGTATGCCATCAAGAAGTGAGCACCCCACCGCATATATATCTTTTGGTTATTTTTATAGACTCAGACTATGGACCTGATGTTGAAAAACAGACAGCGTCCTCCCTCGTCACAGGTCATTCCCGGGTCCCCCAATGAAGCCGTAAGCGACCCCCCCTCCCCCCCCGGAGTGTCGCGAACTCATTTTACAACAACCACGGAACAGCGTGTCAGTCACACACCTGATAGATCACGAGAGGGCACACAGAATTCGCCGTCCCGTCCGCTTCTAATCTCAGCGGGGGACTTGGACTACAGTATTGCATACATGTGGTTATGTTTTCGTGATCCTCAATGCTCTACTGCGGGGAAACAAAAAATAACTTGCCTCCCGTGTGCCGCGTTTGGCGTCTCCGTCTTGTTTCACACCATCCACGCCTTAGCCGAGCTACACTTTCTACCGCGATAGGCGCGCGCGACAGGACGACAATTTTGTTAGGAGGGTTCTCCCTCAACCATGCACCCCTAGTTTCGTCGGCTCGATAAATAATATCCTTAGCTTGAACGCTACACCCACGCGCGCGACCAACAACGCCTGCTTCAGAATGCTGACGGCGTTGCTGTACGGCGGGCTAGTGACGATCCAGTTGGGACGACGCCATTCCATCTTGAACGCTTCGCGGAAAGCATCTGCGGACGCGTCCATATGGCTGTCTGCAGCAATCCTGACGGTTTGGTTGGGAGGGATAAGGTAATGGGCAAAACGTACCGTTTCGATCAGCCAATGCGCAGACGTGCCTACGGTGCCTTGTTTCGATGACAGGTCTATCGGTGTCTTTCAATGCACAACGGTGCAAGTGTTCATGGAACATTCAGGTGTTTACTCGAGCTTTAAAAAATGAAAATAAAAATCCAAACAAAGATGAGGTAGGTACACAACCACAATCATAACAACCATACCAATGCTTCAATAGAAACTTTTAGTAATAGTATTATCACAAAACCGTACACGAAACACCACAGGAGTTCCTCCGTCATGTTGTGTTTTACGTTTATAGTTGCGATACGACGTAGGCGTCTTATGTTTTCGGGTATTGAGCACTATCAACCCCGAACAAAGCCAATATACGGCAGTATTAAACTGTATTAACCAACAACTGTAACTGCTGCTGTTGTTGTAACACGTCTGTGAGAATAAACGCTAACCCAAAACCAAATTCCTTACGAAAATTAAGGGAGAGACAAACGTGGGGTCGAGGTTGTTCGTAGCAACATGGATCAAGTGCCCTGTCGGGACGGTGCAGACAGCATCTTTTGCCGCGCCGCAACAATCGAGCACAGCGCCCTTGACGTCCACGTGTGCCATAATAATAAGAGCTCGAGCCTGATCATTGCGGATTGGGCACACCAGATGAAAGCGTGTGTCAGGCCTTAACTCGGTTGTTGTATAGACTAGATGACGGGGGAGATATAATATCAGATATAGCAAACATACATCACGTTTCGAGGTGCATGGTTACCCGTGTTGCTTGTCGTTGGTCGTGCATGCGCACGGTCAGTGCTGGGATCGTCAGTTTTATTCGCCATTTTCTCCGCGATACAGCGTAGTGAAGCCCCCATGCCCCACCGCCACAAACTAGCCACGTACACAGGTCAACAGGCAAAACAATACAAGCAAAAGAGCTAAACAACAACAAATGTCGATGGCATGGATCACCCACCACGCACATGATAAGATACATATCCTATGTTCCCGCCCCGTCCATTATTTTTTGTTTTGCCACGCGTTTTTCGTACGAGAGGTACCACTTTTTGGGCTGATTAATTTTCTGAATGACGGAGCTCCTTAACCCAAAATCGACGAACTTTCGTTCTTTTTTTGCCAGTCAGCACATATTTCAGGTATATTTTCTCACCTACCCTCTGTAGCCCATGGGCTTGTGGGAAAACCGTTATTTTTATTTTCAGTTTTTCGGGGTGAGGTATAGTCTAGACTCTAGACTAGAGCTCAGCCCCTCGAGTGAGGATCTTACTTACACAGCAGAACGAAACCGACACACCTCTACCTGCGCCAAGACTAACTCGTTCCACTGTTGCTGTTCGATCCCGTCCTCTTTGTCCCAAGAATCATTCCGTCCTTCTTCCTTCTTTGCCCCGTCCCTTCAGTCTGACAGGTCATCCACCAAAAAACAAAATGTTCCCACCTTTTTCACATTTTGCTAGTTTCCTCGCACCTCGACTTTCTCGAGCAGAAGCTGTTTCGCTTCCTGCGCGGGCTTAGGCAGCTGCGGCGGGGGTGTCCATTGTAGCGGTGGTGGCGGTGGTGGCGGCGACGTTTCTGGCTCTGCCACTTCTGCGTCCTCTTCCAACCTTCCTGACTCGGGTTGGTTTTCGTCCGATCGCTTTCCTTTTAACGACCTCGCTATTTTACTACTGAAGCTATTATTTGCAATACCTCTTGCTGGTGCTCATGGACTCCTTGCCTTTGTTGCTATTTTATCTGGCCGAACACAGGCATAAACCAACACCAGGGGCCACCTGGACTATTAGACTACTCTGGCTGAACGCAGGCATAAACCAACACAAGGGGCCACCTGGACTATCAGACTACTATTGTGTGTTGTCCTGGGTGTGCTTCATACCAAGAGCCATCGCCCGGACGCCGGTTGTGGTGTATGTAGATGGGTGCAAAATAAATGGAAAAATGCACTCGCATACCCTCACACCACATTCAGGTTCGACATCGAAGTTCGATTGCTTTAGACAAGGATTGCGCCCCCCGGCATCCAAAGTCGGTACCGGGACCCCGGCAACTTTTCGAGGGGTCGCTCCGGATTCGTCCTTCGATAACCGCGGGATTTTGAGTGCCAGGTCCCCGAGACCCTAGGTACCGCGGGTTCCCGGAACCCGGGCCACGCGAACACGACTTGGCACTATTGACGCCCTGCTCTGTTCAACAGCATACGTTTGCGGTACCCAGTTCTCAGGTGCCGTGCTGTAGAAGGGTGTACCCTCGTTTTATATTGCAGGAAGAACCTTAGAGCGAGGCCTCTCGCTGACAACGCACGAAAAAAAGGTTGAGCGCACGCTCCCTGCTGCGGGATCGGTGCCCGCAGAACAAGCCTCATAGTAGTATTAGTAAATGGTCGATGGTACCGAGAGAAAAACGCACGTGCGATGCACAGAGTAGACGTGGAGGAATAGTCCATGACTCTTACCGAGAGAAAAACGCACGTGCGATGCGCAGAGGTGGAAGAATATGACTGGTTATTAAACTATAGTCTAGACTGAGACATTATGTTTGTTTGATAACATCGGAAACCAAGAAAAGTAAAGGTTTTGTTAGACCACGATTGAAATGCGAGAATAACAAAACAGAATCAACACACGAAGCACAGAAACCAACACAATAACAGCAGCAGCAGTACGATCGTAGAAGAACACAGCCCAACCAAGGGCCGACTTTTTTTGTTTTGTTGTTTTTGTTGTTATTTGTCGACGTTATTATTGTTGTTGTCTTTCCATAAGAATCCGTTCCCACACAATCGTATAGTCTGGTCTATGCTGGACAACGCTTTTCATTCTGCTGTGAGAACGAAAAGGACTAGACTACGTATGTAACATATATTGCCAATAGCCAAGAGCCTTAGATCTACAGCAGCAGCAGTTAGTTGTGTTGTGTTAGTCTACAGCACGAAAAACATACCCCCTCCCCAAGAACAAAGAAACCGAAACAGAAGAAACGAAAAACAACATACCTGGTATCATGTAGTCTAGTCAAATATATTATGAAAAATGAAAATACACTGCAGCTGTGATATCGCATATTTTGTCCAAACTCATCTTTGCAAGCCGTGTGTGGTCGCACTCCGATCGCGCGTATTACGGGTTGTGTGGGGATATTGACTAGATCGGCGACTCCCATGTTGACTTTTGATGAAAGACTTTTTAAGTGGAGAAATTTTCGTCGATCCTGCTCTCTCTAACAACTATTATTTCATAAATGAAATAGCCTTGAGAGTGGAGAAATTTTCGTCGATCCTGCTCTGACAACTATATTAATAAATAATAAATGAAATAGCCTATACAAGTAGTCTACATATACATACCAGATATGTGTATATGTAAATATGTGAGAATGTGAATGTACCCTCGGGCGTTAGTCATGTAGTGCTGTGAAACTAAACAGAAAAACGTGAGACAAACGAAGCCCGCATTCCAGTAAAAAAAAAAATAAGCAAGAACCCCAGCACTATTCCAGAATCAGAACTACGAGTACCGTCATGTAGAAGGACCAAAATGACGTGGCCGATGTTTGGAGGGATCGTACGGTATGAATGATACACTAGATTCACCACAAGCAATAAAAGCAACTCCACCATTTCCGTAGGAATTTAGGAGGGACACCAGCGGCAACTGCCCCACGCATGGTGAAAACCTGGGCCACCTTGGGCCCCCTGGTTCTGTCCCGCTGCGTGTGGTGTGCAGGGCAGAGTGCTGAGGGGGGCATCGTGGTGCATGTATTCAGCGCGTAAGGAGGCGTCGTGTATCGATTCCCGGAAACATGCGGTACCCGGGGCCCTGGCCCTCAAACACCCGCGGAAATTTGGGTCGGTACCAGATTCGTCCCGGTACTGAGCGGTACCGGCAAAAAGTGCCGGGGTTCCGGTACTGATACAGACGGGGCGCAACCCTACTTGAGACTGTGTTACTGTGACCGCCCGAAATTTCAAACATATTTTATAACTAATTTTCAAGGACGTCAGCCGTGAGTTCGACGAATTTCAGGTCAGTACTCATCTTTGCAAGCTGCGTTGTTGGTACTCGTAATGTACTATATGAGTGAGTTTTTATTGGGAGCTGTCCTATTTTTTGTCCACTATAATGGTAAGTAAGTATCGGCATTCATTCATACTTCAGGTAGGTGGGGAATTGTGAGGTAGGATAGGTGAAACATCACATAATGTCATCTATTTTATTAATTTATTACTGTAGTTTCAACTATCTATGCTGCTCTATCATATGTATGGTAGGCGGTTTATTTTGTTTTTCTCCCCCCGGGGCTGAGTACGAATACAGAATATTGTAAGTTATCTATATGTTGCTCTTAATACAGCATTCAAGAGTTAAAGTAATCTACAGACTACTCACACCCCCAAAAAGGGTTAACAACTCTGTGGGACACGAACCCACGGTTCCTCATTGATACGCTGTCATATTTTTGGCACGCAAAATAAGGCAACACCCAGACACCGGGTTGAGAAACGTGTGGTCACCCTAATACCCCAAGGTACCGTCGGACTTCGAACAAACCAGGTGAGACTGGGCGTGATGGCAGCACGAATAATCACGTGGCGCAAACAAACGCGCTTGGGACATGCCAACGCTGCGGATAGGTCGGGGAGATTTCCCCAACAAAAACACAACAATACGTGGGACACACCTCATCAGAAATGCAAATTACAACCAGACCAACGCTGAGTTCCTTATATGCGCGAGGGTGCGTTTCAAACAAACAACGCTTAACAATAAGCAGCACAACGGCTCCCATCATACCTGGTATTGTTTTTTTAGTCCTCTAACAATATGAGCCCAACCTTCGTTACCTTGTTTCTTACTTAGTGGATGCCTTTGCTCAAGAGATTATATTCTTCCCACGGGGCGTAGCGTTTGATTCTTCAAAGTACACCCAGGCCGGTAAGTCCCGCACCGTAAATCCAACAGAAAGAAGCAATACTCTGGTAGTAGTCTGGACTAATAGTAGTCCGGCGTACTTATTGAACAGAAATTCGGTGGCAGCTGCAAGAAAGCCCTCGGCCTTCTACTTTTTTTTCATTTTTACCCTCCGGCGAATAATGGAGAAAAATATAGCTCAAGCTCACACTACTTATTTGCACGTATTCTGAAACCATGTGTGTCAATTTTTCTCAACTGCATTCGCAATCCGACGCTAGATGGCGTGTCGTTCACTTCCGCGGCAACGACTACCATCGAGTGGTCATCATTACTCCACCAGCACAAGCCGCGTCGTTGTATGGCTTGCCTTTGTATGGCTTGCCTTTGAATGGCTCGCCGTTGCATGGCTCGCCGTTGTATGGCTGGCCGTTGTATGCCTCAGGGTTACGGTAGGGAAGGTACTCCCTTTTTAACTGCCGGGTCTAAGTCACTCGCAAAAGCGATTTCTTGTTTTTCTGTTTTGGCCCATCCCATCTATTTGTCTTCGCAAGTTTTCTTCCTTTTTACTCGCTCTCGAGACGTGACTCAGATCCACGCTCACTACTATAATGCAGGCTCTTCTCCCCTCTCCCCACAACGAACGGTACTTACTTGCCTTCATATTCATCAAGAAAATATTGCAGCCCTTTCTTCCCTCGTCGGCTCGAATCAAATTGCGTCTATCCACGCTGCTAGGCGCTCTCAGCGGTTGATGGGTCTTTATATAGACTATACGACCATTCTTTTTTCCGGGGATTCAGTTATGTTTTTTTTCATCTCGGCGTCAGCATGCGATTCGCGGAACTGGAGTTCTTGGTCAAATAGCTTCGTTCGAGCTCCCTCTTCGGGCCTCGAACGCCCCTCGCCTTGCCGTATCCATTCCGCACCTCGTGAACGCGGATCGACGCTGAGCGAGACAAGCGGAAAGAGCACTGTAATTTTGAATTTGGTGGGATACGCCCGAGCTATTCTTGGATCTTGGCATACGCAGAGCTTGACCGCATGAATAAGGGACAACATGTACAAATTGGCCTCATTTCCAAACTGGCATCAAAAATACTTCCCGACGATGGTTTTTTCATGACCGCCTTCAAGCGAATCCTATATCGTAGCTACCTCTCCTTTGGTGTGTCGTTTCCTTCCGGCCTTGTGGGTGCAGAGATAAAATAACCATCGAAGGATGTGTCGTGAGGACGATTCTCACCCAGATAATATTTCGCGAAATGTTTGGTATACAGGAGGAGCGTTCGTGCTGGAGACTTTGAGAATGGTCATGATAGTTGTTGACACTAGACTAAGTTACTAACTTGGTGCCCTTGTGAGTTCTGCTAATTGTAGTACGTGGAGGGAGGATAGCTCCGGAGATCGCTCGTACGAAGTCGGTTCTAGGCTAATTAGTTGACGAACTGGAAAACATACTCCGTATTTTGGTTGTTTTTTTGCATAACCCACTCAAGTGACAGTTGTTGGTTGTTTTTGCTGTTCTCACATTAACTCGCATAATAAGTCCGTGGTCACAGGACAGGCCCCAGTCACTCTGGAGCTGAGGAAAACCCTAGGGAAAAACACAAACAAGCCAAGGCGATACACGTATACCTGGTATATCACACACAGCTGACGCAATTCATGCCTCCACCAGAAACATATAAAATTGAAATAGGGAGTCAGTCTACGATGTGCCAGGTCTATACCTGTTGCATACGTCTCATTACTCGCGGCTGGAAAGCCGACTGTAAATACCGCTTGCCACCGAAGACAGACTACTACCACGTATATATTACACGTAGTATCTATCACTACGCATACGGACGACAGACGCAAGTCATATGAAAAACAGAAACAAAAAACAAATAAGAAGAGGAAGCAAAGGAAAGAAAAGAGAAGAAAGCGAAAAAAAAACGGAAAAGGAAAAGAACAAAAAGAACAGACAAGAATAGCAAGAAAAGGCAAGACAAGAAGAGGAAGCAAGGAAGGGAGAAGAGGAAGCAGTTCAGTTGCGCTGCCGGGGTTGTAACGAAGACAACTGATAGGGACAGCTTACGCTATACCTACAATGGGACCCGAAGGGTGCGCCAGCTAGCGTTGGGCTGCAAAAGCAACTGGGTTAAGCTATATTTTTCCCCATCCGCCGGAGGATAAAAAAACAAAAAAAAAAGGGGGTGGTGCTGTGTCCGAGTTTGATGCTTACCGACTTCATATTTATTTGTCTTTAAAATCGTGCGCGCTGACGACATTCTTTTTTAGGCGTGCGCGCTGACGACATTATGAAAGTGTTTTTTAGAAGTTCAACATTTAGTCTAGACTGTATATAATAAAAATGAATATATTTATATATATATGTGGTAGCACTACTACTCACTGAGCTGCGCGCTGACGACATTATGACGAATGTTTTTTTTGAGAAGTTTAACATATAGTCTAGACTATATATTATAAAAATGAAAAAAAATATATATATATATATATGTGTGTGGTAGCACTACCCACTGAGCTACTGAGTCAAGTGATGAAGTATACCTGGTACCTGGTAGCTCAGTTTGCAGTGCTGTAGCTTTTCTCGGTCAAGTTACTTAGTTCGAAGGCCACCGTCCAATCGAGAAGCGCGCATTTTTTTTTTTTATTGGTACTCTTGAGTTGTTTTTCGGATATTATTGATGTATGGAGAGTTTGATAAAAAAAAACTTGGCAATACGTAACTACTTTCAAATTGGCATTAGACCTACTATTATGGAATTTTTTCAGCGATTATTTCTGGCGAATATTTTTGTAGTTTTTAGGCTCCAGAAATAACTGCGCCAGAAATAAGGGGCGTCCATGATGGGTTTTGATTTTTGGAAAGTGGTTTTATATTGAATTGGTAGGTCTTGTTTTGCAGTTTGCATGTATTTTCGAAATCTGGTACGTACACTGTCGCCGGCGACGTTAGGCCACCACCGCCTCTGCTGCTGTCTCTTCTGCTGCGCTGCTGCTGTGGTGCTGGTGTGGTGTGCGTGTGGTGGTTTCGATGGTGGTGGTGCTGCTGCTGTCGCGTTTGTGTGAGGATGAAGCTCTGTCTCGCACACAACAAGCGCAGTATGCCGTCATCGGCGTGTTTGTGATTCTTTGTTGTAGGTGATGCGTGACGTGTACTACAGCAGACAAGTATTATACCAGGTACAGTACAAGCAGTGGTGACATGTGATGCTTGGTACGAGGTAGTATCCAAAAGTCAAATAATCCCAGTTCTGAGAGGTTGGAAGAGCTGTTATTTCTGGGCTCAGAAATCACCAGATCCGCTGATATCTGGCCTCGATTATTTTTGGACCCAGAAATAACGATGATTTCTGGTCCCATAGTGGATGGTTTATATTTTTGGCGTCGGAGATCCCGATTAAAGAGAGAAATAATCGATGAAAGTATCCGCCATAGTAGTACAAGGTCTCAGGCAAGGATGCGTGCTCGCGCCACTGCTGTTCAATATGTTTTTCACTGCGGTACTGCGTGTGGCCGAGAAACGCTTCCTCGCTGATGCAGCCATCACGGACAACATGGTGCAGCTTCAACGAAAGAAGGAAGGCGAGAAGGGCACTTCACGCACAGGCAAAGTCGACGGACGGAGGGGGAAGGCGGGGGAGGGGGTGCAGAGATTGTGGGGTATGCTGTACGCGGACGATGCGGGCATCGTATCGCGATCATCAGAAGGTCTGGAGAGGATGATGACGACGATCGTGACTGCGTGTTCGTCGTTCGGGCTTACAGTATCTGAGGCAAAAACAGAAATAATGTGCCTGGAAACCAAAAGCGGGGGGAAGGTGTCCTTCACGATCAATGCAGCCGGCCAGGTTTACAAACAAACAATCCAGTTTGTATACTTGGGCGGGGCTATCACCGCAGACAGAAACCTTAGCACTGAAATAACGCGGCGTCTTCAGAGGGCCTGGGCGTGTTTCCAGCGGTACAAGATGGAAATCTATGATCGCCCGGGTGTGCGTTTACGGTTGAAGGTGCGGTTGCTGAAAGCTGAGGTGGTCGAGACACTGCTGTACGGTTGCATGACGTGGAGCCCGAAGAAGCCTGACTATGACAGGTTACGACGGGTTCACCGCTCCATGCTCCTCCGATGCCTTGGATGGCGGAAACGGAAGCGCGACGACCACACCCTATCGTACGCCGACGCGCTTGCCCAGACAGATTCCGAGAGCGTTGAGGTGATAGTGCGCAAACGGAGGATTTTGTTTGCGGGATTCGTGGCACGCATGGGGGAGGAGCGTCTGCCACAGAGGGTGATGTTTGGGGAGTTTGTTGGGGGTAAAGGCTACTCAGGGGGGCAAGAGAAAGACTGGATGGATCATCTGAAGGAGGATATGTCGGTTTTTGGAATGAAATTCGAAGGATGGCGAAAGGCTGCTCAGAAGGCTGGCAGATGGTTTCGAAGAGTAGAGGAGGGAGCCGAGTTGTTCATGCGGAATTGGCATGAAACGGAGAGACGCAAAGCTGCAGAGCGACGCGCAAAGGCTGCGGCAGCGTCATCCACCGTTGGCATCTCTAAGCGGCCGGGGGGAGGGGGAAGGGGGGGGGGGCGGGGAGGGGAGTGGGGGAGTGGGGGAGGGGGGAGGGGGAAAGGGAGGAATGGGGGAGGGGCGGAAGGGGGAGCGTCATGCCCAAGAGACTGAAGTCTGGGTTTGGCCATCATCGTATTGAAAGTTGTGGGCTTTCTAATGGCCATCACAAGATGGCATAAGACCGCCCTGACTTCTTCGCCATGTTGCGTTCTCTCCCAGGTGCCATTGATGATGGACGTGATACCCTCTGTTAGTCCAATGCCATTCTTAGCCAGTTCCTAGGGTCTGCTAGTATGACATTTTTCTTTCTTTTCTTTTTCTATTTCTTTTTTTTTTCTTTTTTTCTCTTCTTCTTTCCTTGCTTTCCTGTCTTGTCTTTTCTTGCTTTTCTTGTCTTTTTCTTCTCTTTGCTTGCCTTTTTCGTCTTGTTTCGTTTTTTTCTTCTCTTTTCTTTCCTTTCCTTTAGCTTCTTTTCTTTCTTTGTTTCTTTTTCTCCAATTGACTTATGCCTGTCGTGCGTATGCGTAGTGATAGATACTACGTGTAATATATACGTGGTAGTCTTTCTTGGGTGGCAATCGGAATATTTGGTTTCTCCAGGCGTGAGTAGTGAGACGTATGTACCGGCCTGGACCTGGCACATCGTAGACTGACTCCCGATTTCACTTTTATATGTTTCTGGTGGAGGCATGAATTGCGTCAGCTGTGATATATGCGTGTACCACCTTGGGTTGTGTGTTTTTCCCTGGGGTATTCCTCAGCTCCAGAGTGACTGGAGCCTGTCCTGTGACCACGGACTTGATTATGCGAGTTAATGTGAGAACAACAACAACAACAACAGTACAGTAGGTCTTATAGTCCATATTTTTGTGCCAAAACAAATAGTCCAATAAAATTACGGTAACACATCCTCATAGCAGTATCATACTGCGGTGATTATTGTAGTGCATTTGTTTATCGGATCTCGGTAGGTACACGTACATACATGGATATAGACTAGACGTGGCAAGCGCACGCATGACTACACGAAGAGGTATTAATAGTAATGATTGCTGCGCCAGGAAAAGCCACACAACAGCATCGCGAATGGCTGCGTCCGCGGCGCCTTTACAGTTGTATCATACAAGTTCCTCTTCTGTTGTTAAGCTGCGCCACTCGAAGGTGGTGGTAAGTAGACGGTAGGATGGCGTGTTTTTGTTGTTGTTGTGGTCCCAGATTCCTTTCCTGTGGTCGTTTGCCAGTCAAATGCAAGCGGTCGTGGGTTGGTAAGTAACTGACAAGTAATTACTTTTGCTTTGCTTCGTACTCGACGTGCTCATTACTGCTAGCTGCTGCCGATTGCCGATTTATTATCTCTTCTGGTGATTTTTGTTTTTGGCACACTTCTACTTCCTCAGCTTCTGAACACACAATCAAGCCGTGGTCACAGGTGTTGCCTTTCCCTTCCCCACCGGTTATTGCCTTCAGTTTTTTTGTAAAAAAAGCAGTTTTCAGCACCCACTGATTTTCGATTTTTCGTTGAGTGGTGGTGCTAACTCAAGCTCTCGCGCTTTTCGCAAGTCAAATAGTGCACGAGACGAAATTTTGAATGAGTA
>JABAKD010000105.1:0-182204 GCA_012845835.1 Undaria pinnatifida | reverse complement strand
CCGCCAAGTTGGATCACCTCCCCACGATCGGAACCCGGACAAATATGCACGTTGAAAGGTGCTCGAGCAAGGCCTTGGAAGTTGGACTCTGTGGGTTCAGCATAAAGCGCAAAGCTTACCGAATATACAGCAACAAGACGGGACGCTTGACACAGAGCCGCAAAGTTATCTTCATCGAGACTCCAGCATCAACACCGGTTTTTTTTACTGAGGGCGACCCCACCGGCGACGCAGTCCGTACTCACCAAGACAGCTCGCCGGCAAAAAACACGGACGACATCTGTATCACCAACAGGGAAGAGATAGACAACCTCTTGAAGAAACTGTTGAAGCTCACGAGTAGGAACATGGACCACGCAAAGTCAGATGGCGCGGAGGAGCCGGCCGATGGTGGCGCCGACAGTGACCAGACACTCGAGACGACCCAGACAGGGGCATTGCCGACAGACAACGAACTCGGAGGCGCAACTCGTATGAGCACACGCGCTAGTGGTGCCGTAAGTCCTGTCTCCCACGAAGAACAAAACCCTCAGCAGCAGCGGGAACTGCGTAACCTGGGATTGCTCACTAGCCCAATGACAAGTGACGCAGAAGTAGCGCACGAGAACGAAAACATGATGGAATACGCCCTGGTAGCTGCAACCGAACACAGGTCAGATGGAGTACAAGAACGCAGGATGGAAGTATGCCGTGATTAAGCCCTAGCCACTGAAAACCACGTCTCTGAGCACAGTTCGGATGGGGAGGTCATTACGATCCGGAACACATTTAAGGAGGTGATGGAATCGCCACAAGCGATAAAAAACATATAGACGCCACAAACAAGGAGATGGACAGCCTCCAGAAACACTCAGTCTTGGACCTGGTATCTCCAGACTCAGTACCACCGGAGCACGAAGTGATCGGAGTTAAATTGTTCTATATGTGTAAAGCAGATTACACGCTGAAAGGTAGAGTTGTGGTTCAGGGCAGGGAACAAGTACCGGGAATCGACTGTGACTGCACATATGCACCAGTATGCCGTATCCAAAACATCCGTATGGCACTCGCCATAGCTGTGACCGAAGACTGGGAAGAATTCCAGCTTGATGTACGGACGGCGTTTCTACACGCCGAGGTACAGGAGGTGGATGTGAAGACTCCTCCAGGCTACGAATCGCTTAATGCTACAACTAGACGTCCCGTGATGAAACTCAAGAAGAGCCTGTACGGACTTCGTCAAAAGCCCTCGCAATTGGTTCAACACCATCGACGATTCATTGAGAGACATGGGGTTCACAGCGACTGCGTCTGATCCACGTGTCTTCATCTTTGGCTCAGACGACAACCTCAGCATTCTGACCATATACGTAGACGACCTCCTTCTTCTTGGAGGAGACACGCCGCTACTTAACGACCTTAAAAACCGGCTGAGGGACCGATTAGCCATGTCCGACGTGAAAGACGTCTCGATGGTGCTAGGCATGCAAATCACCAGAGACAGGGAGGCTGGACTCTGACCATTAGCCAAGAGTATTACGCCAAGTCAGTCCTGGCGCGGTTTGGTATGGCAGAATGCAACCCAGTGTACATGACGGGAGCAAGAGCGGAGTTATCTCTCAATCAGCCGGACACGATGCTACTAGGCTCTACTGGCATTCAACTTTACGAGGCCATCACGGGGTTTCTGATGTTCCTGAGCCAATGGACGCGCTACGATATCACCTACGCCGTCAACCCATTGGCCCGAGCCATGAGCAAACAATTCGAACTACACATGACAGGATCAGAGCATCTTCTCCGCTACCTAAATGGAGATATGGGCCTGGCAATCACGTACCAAGACAGGGTGTTTCGAAATTACGGGGTATTGCGATGGGAGCCGGGGAAGCAACCCTGACAACGGCAAGTCCACCCCCGGCTACTTGTTCATGCTGGCTGGAGGACCACTGAGCTTCAAGACTGCGCTCCAGAACGTGACGGCGCAGTCGAGTCTGGAGGCGGAACTTATCTCAATGGCATAGGCGAGCAAGGAGGAGGTGCATCTATCCAACATGATGGCCGGGCTGGGATTTGGAGAGCTGTTTGAAAGCGTATCGCTCTTTGGCGACAACACCGGAGCCCTACATATAGCAGGAAACAGCACCTAAAGCTCCCGCACGAAACACATCGCTCTGCGCTTCTTTTTCTTGAAGGAGCTAGTCAAGGACGGCAAAATCACCATCCACCACGTGGCATCACAGACTCAACTGGCGGACGTAGGGGCCAAGTTCCTCACGAAGAACACGCATCGGCACCTACTGAACCTTATCGAGGTATTACAATACAAGAAATTATATCTAGGGAGGAAAAGAGCAACCCAAGAACGACCCGAAGGAAGAGATGCCACAATGCCGACGACAATGAGTACACGCCAAGATATAACAAAGAGAAAAGGAAGCAATCCAAGTTCGACCTGAACGGAGACCAAGTTATGACGACAACATGCGTATGTTACAAATACAGGGATTCGACAGGCTTGAGAGGGACACATTAATAGGGACTCATTGACGGAAAAAACGACATCTTCGAGCACTGGCTGCTTGGTTGGTGTACGGGACATCTGGTGTCCAAACAGCGTTCTGGTATCCAAACTGGGCCGTACGACACGGACTTTGGGCGCGGCATGGTGTTGCTTGTACACTCACGAGTGCTATCTCTATCTGGGCCCAAGGATCCATACACTCTCACTCTTTTTTTTTCTTTTGTCTTCCGCGTACATAATCATCATCGTAAAATTTAGACTCACACGGGGGGGGCTCAGGAAAGGTTTGGCGAACCTCTACAGTAGCATTTAGTGTGTGCTGTGTTCTTACTTGATTGCTGCTTCGTTTTCCGTTTTTGTGTCCTCGCAGACCCACGATACCCGAATATCTCCCTCTTGGTTATCTGATGCCGCACGCTGCACGACAACGTGGTACACGGTGCTGTTGTTTCTGTACTGCAGTCTCCTTCCCAAAGCTAGGCTCCGTTGTAGCATGGCCTGCTTGTGTCTTCTTGTGCACGCAGTGCACCCTACTTTAGTCTGACGGTATGCTTTTTGCACTCTGGACGATAAACACCCGCCGATGCGTTCGCAACTTAATGTGTCATACCAGGTACCAGGGACACGCTAGATTAGGCTGTATCGTTGGAATAGGCTGTCGATTGGAACGTTTCTCGATATATTGTCGGTATACGCGCGATCGGAGTATCACACACAGCTTGCAAAGATGAGTTTCGACAAAATCTTCGATCTCACAGCTGGAGTGTATTTTCATGTTTTAGAATATTGTCGGTGTTCTCATATCAATAGATTCCTTTCCAGACGTATTGCTGAAGCGGCAATCTACTGCAGTCCTTACGTTGTTGTTGTTGTTGTTGTTGTTCTTGTTCTTGTTTTCACATTAACTCGCATAACCAAATTCGTGGTCACAGTGGAAACTATCGTCATCGACAATGGCCATCGGTGGTTGGCTTCCTTAATCTGCTGCGGTTGACAACGGCGAGCCTGGGACAATCTATTGCGGCTGGCAATGAATGGCCATTCATGGGCGCAGTTCACAATCTGTTGCGATGAACAGGATAACATATATATGTCATATTTGCCGCTGGGACCTGTATGACCCGTCTCTTGCACTCATGACTGCAGAGTAGGATCTGAATGATTCGGCTCTTGAACAACATGTCACAAATTCGAACGTACTTTCTGTTTTTTCCACTTGTAGATCCGATCATAAGCTACCCGGTGTATGAGGAGTTGTCTCAAAACAAACGCCCTGAGTTGTTTCCTCGAGCTGCTGGGTATCCAGGCTGGACAGACCATTTATGATTTGGCATTGGGAAAGGAGTCAAGCTATGGGTCACCCCAACCCCTACACCACCATAGAGACGGTGGGCTCGGAGGCGAACACTACTTGTGGCGGGATACGTGGCAGGGGAGGTGTTGCGATTGCCATACAAGGGTAGTATTGTTGTCGCTAGGAATCGAATATGTCGTTGGACGGCATTCTTGTTCCTTGGCGAACAGCCGTCAAGGTACTTGCCTCGCTAGACCTGGCGAATTTAGTCAAAAGAGGCCATGGCGGGACACAACTATGGCCGTTAACGTACGATTTTTTTAGGAACTCGCGCAGCAGGCTATTTGTAATTGTCGCCGTCTCGTGGGTGATGGCTGGAGGCTTGAAGAAACGTAGATCTCGGTAGGTGGTCGTGGAATCTCGAAAGGGGTTTTTGCGTGTTTTACATATGGAACTCATTTTCGCTTGTAATATTAGGGCGATGTAGCAACTTAGGTTGGGTAAGAGTTGAGTACGACAACATGCAACAGTACTATGGAAACTGCCGAACGTCGCAAGCCAAGGCTAAACCCAACGCAATTTATTTTTTGGAAAAAACGCTTCAGAAATATGCGTTCCCAGCAATTAATAGTTATTTTGTGACTAATTTTTCTCGCAGGGTTGGTTAGCCTTGAGGTTATTATCGTCGATTTCAACACTATTTTTGAAGTTTTTTCCAACCTAGCAGGGGTCTGAAGCTACAAACACCTTAATACTGGTATGCAAAGTCGGAAACACGAGTTGCGATATGGGTAACGCTTTTTTCCCTAAATGCTGCTGACCGACGGGAGTTGCCGACCGACGAGCTGCTCAAAATCGCTGTTTTTGCCGTTTGTATGTTACGATATGTTTCGAATATACCTAGTCTAGACCATGAAATTTCGTTTTTCGAGTTGCTCTTCTTTTCTACGTATCTGTATATAGCGCTGATGATAAATAGGGAGCTCTTCCATTGAAAGGTCTGCGGAATGATAGTATGCGAACCCTGCCGTAAAGCACCCGTCTGGATGGATGCCGCTAAAGCATGTGATCGATTCGTGTAAAATTGATGCGGGGACGTTCTTGCTTGCCGCTTGTCCATTTAATGTTGATAGTACGGTAGTCCCACGTGCGCAGTCGTTGCCGTATTTAGGACTAGTTTCCATACACCAGGGGCTGAAATATTATCGGGTATGCCACTTGGATTGGAGGCGTGAGGTCCCTTACATCCGAAGTCTTCATATCTTGACCCCGAAACAGCTACCGGTATGCAGCCCATCCGGCACCCGTGCTGCGGGCGTACAACAGTTGACGGTTTCTGGGAAAGGCCCACATGGCTTAAATTTGACTGATATACATGCCTGGTACAGCGTAGGTTTTGAGCTGTTCACAGTGCTAGTTATTGTGCTTGTGTCTCGGGAGAAATAATTGAACAACCTTACATGGCCAAAACAGTAAAAACAGCCGCACATGACAGAGCCTACCCCCTCCCCTCCTCGCACCCGCTTTAGTTGTATAATTGTCGATTTTTGCAGGGCAGGAAGTGGCACACACGCTGCCTTATTTCAATCACTCCCTCAGATAGTACGATAGAACGACCTCGTTCTTCATTAATTGTGGAGACGTTTCGCTTAAACATCGTGTCACGCAGCAGATGCAAAGGGCCCCATGACGCTACGGGCTGGCAACAGAGGGCATAAACCTAAGGCTGGTCCCGTCCGTGGCACCGTTTCTCCAGCTGTTCCAACAACGCCTCGATGTAGCAATTTTCCGCCCGCAGACGCGGGCGACAGCCGTGCCGCAACCCGCATGTGAGCTTATAGCGACGCTTTTACTCCATCGCCATGCCTGCAGCTAGGAAGTGCAGTCCCTCTCCCAGACGGGATCACGACCCACGAAGCAAACACAAAGGCGGGTGCCGGCTGCCATTCGTGGCAACAGCACTTGCGGCGACGTGTTTACCTTGTGTGATCCGCGCTATGTGTGCACTGATTCCCATGCGGCGGGAGAGAATCTTTGTTGTGTGTGCCATGCCCATGCCCACCCCCTTCAATCTTCTGCAGATAATCTGATATGGAACCATCTGGCAGCATGGCGCCGCCATCAACAGGACTAAAGAGCTTTATTCCATTGCTCCCACAATGACTGAGACCCCATTCTCAACGGTCGTTAAAGGCAAGTTCCAGCCCACCTCGGAATCGTTGTGCCGGGGGTCGAGCTGCTACTTCAGATCGATCAAACAAGTCGAAGTGGAGTTAAATGTGTCAACGCCAGGGCTTATTCAACGTGTGGCTCCAAAAAAACGTCGTGTTGTGAGAAACGGGTGCAAAACCGGGATCTATACATTTATGGCTTTCTGCGGAAAATTCCATAGGGCATCCATAGGGCATCAGACGAAACAAACGGGTGCTGTTTTGGCCGCCGGCTGTGATATTAGATACGTGCTATGTAGAACATATTGAGGACAAAGCAATAGCGGAGTAGCGCAAGAGAAACGCGTGACAGTCGGAGGTCGCGCAGTGTACGCGGGAACTCTGGAGGGGTGCAGCCAACGCGAAGTTCGCCACCCTCGGCGATTGGACGTGGAACAGGTCGACATTGCCGTTCGAGGAGAGCGGGCGGCGTTTGATTCGTATTTTCATTTAGCATTTTTTAATTAAACGACCCTGATGTTTCCGTCGAGAGTGGAATTCATGGAGTGTAATGCATTGTTTTGCACTAGTGAGGCATACGGTTGAGACATCACCGCCCTCATGACATCTTAGGCGTCCAACAACATTTATTGAATGTTGTGGCCCCGACCGACGTGAAGGCTGGGGAGATATGTAACAACGAGTGGAGCACGCCAGCTCGCGGCACGGGGTAGAAGGCCTCTAACATGGCCGATTTGTTTTGTCACCCTTTAAGGTGTATGCCGAAGGACTCACCGTGGGCATGGCGCATTTCTGCTATGGATGTCATGGTTTTGTGTTATCGGAAGGAGGTGGTGGCCACTATGTCGAGAGGTACCTGCGTGTCCGTTTCCGAGTCCAAGCCAGGCACAGATACCTTTTGAGGTAGACGAGGACACCCCAATGTCTAGAACGTGTACCACTTGGCGTCGGTAGTGAACAAGAGCGATTATACATATTCGCGATTGTTACGCAATACGGCACCATCCTTGTTCAAGGCTCGTGCCAATGGCGATACAGTAGCGCCTCAGACATGATCCTTGGAATATGGTGATGTGGCCTTGTAAAGTGGAAACGGCTAGGTGTCATGGTTCTGTTTAGCTCACTGTGAAGACGACAAATGGTCTACGTTGGAGGCATTGCTGGTGTTGTCGTCGACCCTCATGGATCTGGGCCAGCTCGGACTCGCAGATGGCCGTTCTGCGAAATATCGAAATAACGACCACGACCTCCTTCCCAGCAGCACAAGGCTTTGCTGTCCATGATAGGGAGGCGCCACATCCGCGGCGATCTCTTCGGCACAAGGCTGCAAGAGTGACGATATCCCACCATGTTCAAGGCGACCCCCCCCGTGCCGCAAAGTACCCTGTTCCGTTTGGCGTCACATCCTTTGTGAACGTTCACGCAGAGAATGGGCCCACCACCTTAAGGTTGACCCTTCGCCTAACATGCCACGAGAACGAACCCTACCTTGCCCCAAATGTGCAAAGCCATGCAATGAATTCCAAACGAATCTTGCACTCGTTTCCGTCGTCGTGGGAGCGATTGCCTTTGGCATTCAGGCTTGAGTTCTTTTTTTTAGTATCGTTCGAGACGCGAATAAACCCGATGCTACGCCCGAAGATTGCTTTGCTGATTTTTCCACTGTAGTCCTAAACGCCTGATATGATATTTGGGGCGATAGCCAAGTTCACCCACATGCGATAAACCACGCAACGTCGTGGGAGTTGGTTTTCTAGCTGGTGAAGGCTTAGGACCAAACTCGATCCTATCGCGTTTTCGAGCAGATCTAGCGGTAAGACGTCTGGCAGGCGCCAGGTGAAGCCAGAGGTGCTCGGGTGAACCGTTGTGGCACGGTAAAGACTTTTCTGAAAGAACCAGACGAGGCTATTGCCGTTCGCGCCGACTTTTCAATCTATGACGGCGAACGGCAACCACTGCCACGACGTCGGCAACTACTACAAGATGGTCTTGGAGAGCATTGCATAGCGTTACATGTGGAGCGTGAGATGGAGACAATATGCCGTCTTCATGATGTGTGAGGCAGCGAGCATCACGGTGAAGGTGGTGGCGCAATCGACATGAAGGCTCGCGGTAGACCTGGCGCTGAGGGCGCGACGCGTACTACGATAGGGTTAGCACGTTTGTTCCCACATGTTTCTGACTGACGGGGCTCCTAAAGACCTGTGCTACCATAAGGGTGCACCTAGGTATTGCTAAGACTCCCGCCTTGAAGAGGTCTTAGCCACATCTAAAAATCAAAAAAGGATTTCGAGAAACACATTGGGTTATTATGCCCTAAGTTCGCAATGACATGGATACATATGAAATGGCGATGTTCGGCAGTTTATATATTGGGGAGATAGTGGAGTTTGGCCGATATGTGCTACTCCTATCGTAACAATGGTCTCGTGACTGAGACATTGCTCCTTGCCGTTGGCGTAGCTCACGTGTTCGTCCGGTGGTTTTCTTTGTTTGTCTAACCGATGCAGTTGTTCAGGCTGTTTGTACTTTTTTTTCCACAAAATTAGTTCTTGTATGAGACACAGAGCTCCTCAAATGAAGAGTTTAAGAAACATGTTGATGCACTCTGACCATAGCATACGTCAGATTTTGCCACCTCGCGGCACGGTCAGGGACGGCTTGTCCTGGCCGCTGTTGGAGATTTGTCGCCAAGGACTCACTGTGGTGTTGTGCATCCTTGCCATTGACTGCAAGGGTTTGCGCGACGAGGAAGGCGGTTGTGGTCTCTAGCATGAGAGGTAGGTACCTAGGTGGCAATTTGTGAGTTGAAGCTGGGAACAGCTCTCTTGAGGTAGACGAAAAAGCCGTTGTCGAGACCATGTTGCACTTTTGCGTCGATAGCCATCAAGACCGGCGATATCGAGATGTCTCTGTTGTGCGAGGTAGCCCCATTCTAGCTCAAGGCTCATTTCAGTGGCGTTACAATATCAGTAACATCACTGATATAATCCTTGAACTAGCGTGTGTGCACCTGATACGACTAAAATGGCTGTGACACCCTTCTACATAGTATTTTGTTCTCTGTCACAGCGAAAGTGGCAAGAATTCGAGGCGATGTTTGTGTTCTCATCGACCGCAGGGATCGGTCCAGCGACTGGCAGATGGCCGTCCTGCTACCTCGCGAAAGAGCGACCACGCCCTCATTGTGAATAACACAAACCCTTGCCGTCCATGGTAGCGATGCGCCACACCCGCGGTGACCTCTTCGGCAGCTGAAAGTGGTGATAACCCACCAGGTTCGAGGCTTTTCCTCTCCGTGCCGTGAAGTGGCTTGTTCTGCTCGGCGTCACATCTCTCCCGCGCCTTCGTTCCGGTCGGGATCACCACGTTGATATTGATGCTGCTCAACACCTGAGATACCATTTGGAAGCATGCTACGTTAGGGTGTCCCCTAATTCTCCTGAGTCTCCTCACATGAGAACCTCTTCAGACCGTTGCTGTTGCTGCGATTGAGGTAGTACTTCAGGGCCAACATATTTCTGACTACAAGTTCCTTCATCGGGAACCTACTCAATATATCGTCGGAATATCACTTCTGTTTTTAATATATCTTTAACTGCCTATGGGATTGTGCAGCGGGTTCCACGATTCCCCTTTCATTCTCTGTCAAGCTTAGTCTGGGGGTAAGTGGTAGAGCTCCTCAAGGAAAGATCCTCAGAAAAAAACGTCTCCCCATCCCAATAGTGCTATGGGTCTTTACCTCACTCAAACCCCGCCTCTGATACAGAATAGAAACTGGAAACCCGGTGGACAATCCTATGACCCAGGCACACACTCTATGGCAAAAGTCAGTTGCATTCCAACGATATTCGGTTGTTACTTAGTTAACGAGGTCGGACGGAGTCTCGAAAAAATGTCCCGAATGGTACAACCAACTGCCATGACCACAACATCAGCATCATCTGATTCCAGTTCCATTGCCTGCTACAACTGCGGCAAGGCGGGGAGAAAAGGAGCGGCTCCGCCGTGCCTTCCAACGCCGACAGGTAAAAAAAGTAAACCTATTGGCCCGAACAAATCTGGAACCAGGGGCAGTGCTGGGCAGACGTGGTGCACCGTGTATCGGACGACCACGCACAACGACATCGAGAGCTACACGCAAGGGGCTCCGCGTTCACGGACTAGCGCACACGGCGGCTGTCATGGGTGCCCAAATCCGCTTCTCTCTGACACCGACAATAACCCGGTCGTCAAGACGACTTCGACACGGGGTTCACAATATTGCTTTTGAACAAACAACAGGGACTGCTCGGTCATCAGCACCAACACAAGGAGTCGCCTCGATATCAGCAGGGACCGCCCGGTCAGCAACACCATGGGTCGCCTTATCGTATCGGCGCGAGGTCTGCTTTCGTCATTGTCGGTCTTGCCCAAGAGGAGAAGAGGAGGAGGGAGGAACGTGTGCGACCGTGTGAGGAACACGCTTGGCTGTCTCAGTTCGACCACCCTGGATCAACACAATAGTATCTCCGATACCCCGAACCCTCATCGTCAGTTTGGAAATTTTGGGGTGTCCCTCAAGGATGAATCTGCTCATTAAACGACACTGGTTACACTTGCCGGTACCTACGTAATCGGCATTGGGCATGCCATAGTGCTTGTACTGCCGCACTTGTGTTGATGTGGCCTACTCAGTACAGGCGACTGTGTACCGATCAGCGGCTCAATATAGATTACTTGTTAACTGCTGGGCAGCATTGCAGCTATCATTATTACGACCCCTCGATGGAGTTGACATTGACATAGCCAAACTTAATAATACAACAATAGAATCGGCAGGTCACGAAAAGCCATCGGGTCTATTTGCATGGTAAAAACAACACCATGTTGTACATCGGGCTGTCCCGAAAAAAAAAATTGGAAATAGTTTATGGCAGTTTTCGCAGTAAAAACAAGACCATCACAGAGGTGATACCGGGTAAATTGGCATGGCACGAAATATAACCGTACTTGGAAGTACTATATCGGTAAGATGTTTTTGCTGTAGAAAAGGATGAGGCCATACCTGGCAGTAGATGTAAGACCCCCAAAATTGGCCTGTCACAGTATGGTCTTGATAGTGGGCAAACCACTGCTGTGGCGAATAACATTTTTGAACACAAATATGATTCTGACGATATTTGGTGGTTCTTCTGTTGCGGAGCCTCGGTCAATCACAAATCAGGTGGTCAAAGCGTCAGTCTTATGAGGCATGCAACGGCAGAGATTCCCCTTTCTATAGCGAGAAATCTCACTTGAGGAGCTTTATTCTATACTTTACCCAAAAACAGACTGCTTTGGAGAAAAATAAGAGTTTTGCCCGACGAAAAATCTCATGGTCCAGGTGTACAGAAAAAATATTAGAAAAAAGGGACTATGTTTCGACGATTTTTGGTCATGGGGCCCCGTCATTCAGCTAACGTTTCGACCGAAACGTGCGATATGCACCGCAGCACGCGTCTCACCCCTATCCAGGTACAGGTTACGCTCTTCCCGGCCGTTTATTTGGAACAAATGTGTTTCGCTCCCGCTTTTTGATGAACGACTGTTGTTGGTGTCTTTTCTGACCTTACCCTGGAAGGTTGTGCTCATCCTGGACCATCCCGGTATTTTTCTACCCTCTAGGTGGCTGTCCTCACTGCTGCTTCCTTTGTCCCCGTTGTCTTCACTGCAACAGCCGTGATGGCAACTGCAAGAATGTCCGCGCGGTTGGAGCATCTACTCTAGCCTGTCAAAAATGACCTGAATCATCCAGGATGAGCGGTGTGTTGGGCAATGGTCAGAAACGACATCAGACTAGGGCTACGGCGGTGGGGTCACTTTAAAGCATGCACTCCTCAGTGACTCGGAGTCCCTCGCGCGAGTGGCTGCAATAAATCTTTTTTTTTCGAATGCTTTTCAATTTCTCGATAGGCGCCGCCATGAAGACGTTTGGTACACTGCAGGCATAGATCAAACTCACGTTCGCGTTTGAGCGGACTAATACGGAGAAATGAAAATTGTATACCCCCACTACCATAGTATTGGCCATCAACCATCAACAGCAGTCGCTTGTGCAAGTGGTGATGAATGCATTCGCACGACGGGCCTAATGTTGCACACATTGGACAGCTCAAAGTCTAGATACCTGGTAGTCAATGTCCCATTTTTTGTCGCTACTACATTTTGTCGGGGATTTGTGTAGTACATGTCAAACCCAGAGATCACTTCGCTAGGGAGTTCAGATCGTCCGGCTCTCACTCGGTACATTTTCTATAGGCCATGCGGATTCCATCGACCAGGGATTGATCTGCCCTCAATGTCATCAATCGTGAAATAGGATCGAATCTATCGGAAGTATGGAATGCTGACATCCATCCGTGTTCTACAGCAGATGTAGCCGGTAAAGAAAATGTCTGTATATATTATGATAAAGAAGAAAAAATTATATAAAAACTACCGCAAAAGGGTACAGACAGCAGTCGGTCCAGCGGGCTCTAAACCATTGGACCAGAGCTGTGGTATTTGCTGTAGTGTGTTGCCCTCTCCTGCACTACCGGTTATAGGCGACACACGCGCGGGAGTGGCTCCGCACCTCGCTCAGAAACGCACATAGAATTTATTCGGTTGGCTCACAATACCACCCACTTCGATCGGTGGCGGTGGATACCATGAACCGAACAAATGTTTTAAAGACGCGTGCTACGATAGACGTAAAACTTTGTGGCTGAATCGATTCCCAAATTCGCGGGGCTTCTTAGTTTAGTAGATCATCCGAAATTCAATCTGATTTTAGATTTTGTTTTCTGCATGCCTAACACATGGGCGTGTTCATCGTGTAATACTTTCGACGCGTGCTACGGTAGAGGTAGCACTTTTTGGGTATCATGTTTTCTGAATGACGGGGCTCCTTAAACCAAAATCGTCAGATATATACTTCGAAGTATATGCCATTATGTTGCATGATTCCCATTGTGTACCTAAGGGCCATGGGATGCTTCATCCGGTATTGTAGCAGTTTATTTTTTTCTGTCGTATCCGTTTTTGGGAGAGGTCTTAAGCTCCCAAGTTGAGGAACCCCAGAATTAAAAGTGGTGCACATCTATCGTAGAACGCATGTTTCTCCCCCTCTCGAATCAATTTTTCGGAGAGACGTAGAGCTCTCCAAGTGAGGAGGGTTTGAAAACAAATGGTGCTCCTCGAAGGTAGCATTCATCTTAAGATAAAAAGTAACTGGGGCGGCCACTAAAGCGAGACCTTCAAGTGACCCCCCCTACCGTAACCGCAGCCATCTGAACCATCCACAACATACATGCCAATGTGATAACATTGGAGTGGGGAAACAGAAAGTCCCCTTGCCATGTCAAGCTTATTTTGCAGTCCTTGTGATTACTCACGTGTTCGATATTCAGAGCTGGACGACAGTATCCCATGCCATTTCCACGCCCCCCTGAACTAAGCTCAGGGGGGCTACCAAATGCACACCCGTTGTTTCCCTAACATGAAACGTCTTCCTAATCTTCCTATGGAGACATTTCGAAGTTTTCTCGGTAACACGCCACAGGTACGTCCCGTTTTCACCCCGTGTTCTGACACCGCAGTGAGCGTAGTATTGGGACATGGACTCTGCAGTCTATTGGCATTCATTTGATTCGTAGTTACTACCGTGAGTAAACTGAGTATCTTACTCTAGATGCAGAGAAATACAATGTGCGAGGAATCTCGGATTGTTACTTCCCGTCGGTGTATTTTACATTCAAGTTTTAATAAACTTCCCACCATAATTATCGTGGAACGAGGAACTTCACTACAGGACGGTCTGTCGGTGAGTACAACAACCCGTAGAGTACATCTGCCCGTAGCGTGGGCATTGTGCCGTGTTGATCAAGTGACGGTCAGCCCTACCTCGATCACTCCTCACATCTCCTTCCTCCTCGACTCTTCTCCTTCTCTTTCCTACTTTTTTGGTTTTAAAATTTTAACGCCACTTTCCAATCCATTTTCTCTGTTTCTTCTCCGTTACCAGTGAGTGGTCTTTACAGACACTTCGGTGCCAACTCCGCAGCTCTGATCACAGGGTCACAGCGTCGATACACATCAATGTAAAAACGACCACCTGCTATTCGCCTCACGTGTTACGCCTTCCTACACATACATATGGAAACCTTCTAAAAACCTTTTTTCTGGGTAATTGCCGATATCTGCAGGTACAAACAACGGCCTTCCAACGGCAATGCCATATCACGACGTACGGTTTAGGTGCACAAATTTCTTTCTTTCACTCGTTACTTGAGGAACTCTGTCTCCAGCCGAAATACTGATTTTGAGAAAAACGAAGGTGCATCACGATTAGAACAATTCCATGGCCTAGGTGTGCATAAATAACGAGTATTGAGAAGCAAGAATAGAGTTCCAACGGTTTTGACTTATTAAGGAGCCAACCGTTCAGAAAAAATGTTTGCCCAAAACCGATACCCATGAATCGTCCATGTCGAATCCTTGCCCAACGACGGCAATGAAGGCAACGGTGTGATACATATCAGCAGCAGGTACGGCCACGACATCGGGCAAAACAGGCCTGGGCGACTTGTTTCCCGGCAAAGGCCCACGGAGACGTCTCATCAGGTGGTCACCACAAATTCCTCGAGGGGGCCTTTTTATTGTTACTGCCCAAGTCGGTTTGATACATACATGCCGGTTCGCACGTTAACGAGCACCTGCAAACGAGCACATTCCTACGCTAGACCAATTGCTGACATCCATGTGGACGTGGTATGGCAGTGAGAACGACGGTGACCAAAGTTACGTCTCCTGTATGGAAAGTCGCTGCGGCGGATCACGGGGGGGCTGGATCAGCCAGAACCATGGTTATTCCAGCGAATCTCGGCCAAGACCCCAACAATGGGTGATCAAAACGGGAATTAAAGCATCCCCACAAGCCAAACGTTGACATCCACGTAGTATATACATGTACTTCGCCAGCGAGGATAACAGCAAGGAAATTCGCGGCAATGCGAACAGCCACTACGGCGCATCGACGGGGGAGGCTAGATCAGCAATGACCACTGAGATTCGCGCAAAGATCAGCGAAGACATCAACTATCAGTTATGAAATTGGTAATTAACGCACTCCCACAATGAGCCAACGGTTGATATCCATGTAGAAACAGCAGTGGGGACAACATCGAGGAATACAAAAGCGTTGAGTGCAGCCTCTCTAGCAGGTCAACGAAGGGCTGGATCAACCATCTCGAATTATTTTTGGGACGACAAGGTTAGCGAAAACATCGACAGTCACTGAATCAAAAGGGGTAAGGAATACCGCCCTCCATCGTGGGAATCCTTCACATACATCGGGTTGTGGAAACTCATAGTAGTGAACTTCACCTATTGTGGCAAGAATCGCTCGATACCTACCTGGAATTTTCGGATACCATCCACAACGACGGAGGATCAACCTAACGCCATCTTCAGACATGTCGATGGGTTTGATCCCGTCGTAGACATCCTTCCAATACAAATGGACGGCGCGCCGCCATGTACCTGGTATCTCTCGATGCCACGCAAATATGGAAGATAAAAAGCAAAAAAATCTGTCCACCTGGCACGTCGTGCGTACATACCGCCAGCAGTGCACTTGGTGGCTCGTCAATCAACCGCGCTTCCTGTTCCAACAGCTGCATAACACTTGAAATCTGAAGGATGGAGGTCATTCTCGTGCTCTGAGAGGAGCTAGCATGGGAAACGCCCAAGGTAAACATAACTGATGTTTAACGTGTCGATTGCGTGCACTTACGGAAGTAGTAGCTGATCGACCCGTGCTACGACCTCGCGATTGCACTTGTTGTAATGAAAAAATTCTTTTTTATCGAGGAGCGTTCTATAAAATATCATGTCTTCGGAATACCATATTTACTCAATCATGTAATTTCTTGTGTTCCTACGCCGTGGATATTTTCATCGGGTTTCACTTTTTTGTCTTATCCAGCTCAGCGTAGCATAAGGTTTTGTCTCATCCAGGTTAGCGTAGCATAAGGTATGCCTCCTCCCATCTAAGAGGCACAGTCAAAACTATTTATACGTGTATAACCCCAACGTAGCATGCGCTGATCCTCATATAGCTACATAAGTATGCAAGCGCCAAAATCATCACGCTTCGTGCACCACATTCTTTATTATTGGGTTGCGCGAGGCGAAGGTCATAGATGGCATCCACGGAAACAATAGCAATCGTTACGGTATCGTGTAAGGGGGTTGCAGCTTTCGTCCCAGACTCGTTCGAGCAGACAGAAGAGGTGTGAAGGTCGTGCTGTCGCTGTGGTGCCTGTCTGTGCTGCTGTTGTTTGGGTCATTTCCAGGTCTACTGGAAGCGCGGGATCGGTGTTGGTGTAGTTATGTGTGTTTCTTCCTTGCATGGAAGGATTTCCGAACCAGTGATGGGGCTCTATCCTCTCCGGGCTGCGCCGGCTCCATGTACGAGCCCCAACCAATCAGCGATCGGCCAGCGGCGTCGGCTTTTCTACACCGTGCGGGGTGGTGTTGATCCGGGAGAGCATCGTTTTCGTTCACGGGGTGTTGAAGTTGTAGAGATATGGAGGGTTTTTGATCTGGACATGGGCCTTATCCTCCCCGGGTGGCGCTGACTCTACGTGCTCCAGTCAGTCAGCGATGGGCCAGCGGGTTTGAGGTTTCAACATCGTACGGGGCGATGCCAATCCGGGGGACTCCCGGTTTCATCCACGGGGCGTCAGAGTTGTAGTGATACGGAATTATTTCTGAATCGGGAATGGACCCTACTCCTCCCCGGGTCTGCCGGGCGCGCCTCGCCCCCTGATTGGCCGAGGGCGGGCGGAGGGGGAACCCTCGACCAATGCTATTGAGGCCATAAACCTGTTGTGCTATCTATGTGTGTAGGTGGAAACAACCTACGTTATAACGTCAATTTTCCGTCAACTCTGGTAATTAGAAGACGGGTTTTAGTCTATATGTCTAGACTAGACCAAGGCTAGGCTAGGGGGGGGGTACCCCCATTTTCAGTCGCGCAAGTGACTCAGTACCTCACGGAAAAAAAGACGTCAGGCGACGTTTATGGCGCTGCGTAGCTTACCATTTCATTGCGGATTGGTGTCGCCTGTTTTAACCAGCTAGAACTCTGTAAGACCGCGAAGGAACAAGAGGGGCTACTCTCGCGCGAGTGACCTCGAACCACTGCGAACAAAGTGTCCCGAAAGGGACCCTCCTGCAGTAGCCTGGGTGAGTATGGGGCATAGAAACTCGTGACACCACATCTGATTAGAAAACAATAGGCGTGTATGAGGTTTTTCATATCTAGTCTATATATGTATCGTGGGTTGTATTTAGTACATGTGGTACGGACAGCTGCAACAGGGGGTTAGGAGGTTTGCACCTAGCCTTTCAGAGTTTCTCCCCTTCTCGGAGAACTCCATATATGTACATCACTCGAAAACTGAGTGCGGGAAACATAATCTATACTGCAATGGTGTTCATGTGTTCATGTTCAGTGTTGAGTAATACCGCACAACCGACCGTTGAACAACAAAAAATAGAATTTTTGACGAGACTTGCGAGACTGGGTATACTAGTTCCCCACTAACACTTGCGGTGCTCCGTCGTCTGTCAGAGAACGCCAGGGCCAAGAGGTGCAACTTCCATCAGCACGACGCATGCTACGATGGGAGTGCACCATGTTTTCCCCTGAGGCTCTTCCCATGAGGAGCCTTACACCTCACCCGAAAAAATATTTCGAGAATGAACTGGAAGTGCAGCCCGATACACAGACCCATGGGCTACTACTAGGTAACCTACACACCATTATCAGTGTGAAAAAAGATGGCGTTCCGGCGATATGGCTTTAAGGAGCCCCGTTGTTCAGAAAACGCTACCGCCCAAAAGGGCTGCCTAGGTGTTATCGTAGCCGCGTACGCCCTCACCAAGCTTCGAACTGCTCGTCGTGTACAAAAATGGGCGTCGATTGGGCAACTATCGTATCACTAGCAACACCCTTTATCCTTGATAGCGTCTACCACATATTTTGTTTTGTACCTTACACGGTACGTACCCGTGGTCTTTATTGCATATTTAAAATATGAAACAATACACTTGATTCAGCTGTGATGATGAGATCGACCCAGAAGGTTTTTAGATCAAAACTCAGCTTTGCAAGCTGCGTGTGATACTTCGATCGCGCGTGCTATGCCAGACTTTTTTTCATTTGTCATTTTCGAGAAAGCGGTTGCGTTGGCATACTATATATATGTGTTACCTGGTTTTTGATGTAGAGGAAAGGAACACCACTCAGCGATCATCTACTACACGATAGGGCATGTTTTCGTGAGCACCATCAACACGAGCACCAGACGTGGACGCGGCATCTACAGGACAACACCATCTTCGACGACACGGACGGGAAAAAACAGGGCGTATTATCATACTTTAGATAATAATAATGTGAAAAGGAAGTACAGGCAGATATGTTAAAATTGCCGTAGACCACACTACCAACCTATTACGCAGGGTATATTTCGTGCCTTCTTGCCGTCTGCATGATTGCCTTCCAACCTCTGCCAAACAAAGTGGCAATATACCTAACGAAGCAACGTATCTGCGCGCGGGCACACTACGCGTTTCTTTCAACACGCTGACGATTTGCACTTCTCCCCCTCGAGGCCAATGGTGGTGATATTGCATGACCACATCACCTTGCTTGCTGTATTTTGCAACATGCATTTCTGTCTCAGAATCGGCAACCTCAGGGCCCCACATCGACACGGTAAAACTCATGGGCGTATAATCGTATATTAGCTGATATAATGTGAGAAGGAAGTACAGGCAGATATGTTAAAAACGCGGTAGACCACACTACCAACCTATTACGTAGAGTATATCTCGTGCCTACCGTCTGCATGATCGCCTCCCAACCTCTGCCAAACGAAGTATGCCTAATGAAGTAAGGTAATTGATCGCGGGTGCATCAAGCGTTTCTTACGAAACACTGACGATTTGCACTTCTCCCCCTCGTGCTCAATGGTGGTGTCATTGCATGTCCACATCACCTCGCTTGTTGTATTCTGCAATATCTATTTCTGTCATATAAATAATAGCGAACTCAGAGCCCCTCATCGGTACGGTAAAATGATGGTAACGACATGGTTAAACCTATCGATGGAAATGTTCTATCTTGCGACCCATGTACAATAAAGCACCACGAAGCTATAACACATTGTATAGCACACCTAAACATTGTTGTGTACACCACACCTAACATCTAATCTGCTCGAAAAATTTACAACACCAGACAGGGGATGTAAATTGATGCATTCCTTCTACAACAGTCAGATTTGTCTTCTTAAAGGATTTACAATTTCTGCGCACATATTAAGAAAAAAAAATACACTCCAGCTGTGAGATCGAATATTTTGTCGAAACTCATCTTTGCAAGTTGTGTGTGATACTCCGATCGCGCGCATTACGGGTTGTGTGTCCTCATTAAGGATATAGGTCGGCGACTCCCCTTGCGACTACAGTGTAGCTATCAGGGTCAACAGGGTGATGCTAGTCAGTCTGTGCGCGGAAACTATAAAACCCGTTTCTGAGGGGGGCGAAATCTGACAGCTGTGGAGGTAAATGCATCTTTTTATCAAGTGAATCCTGTAAGTCGAATGACCGGCGAGGGGAGGGCTGATTTTTTATGGACGTGAGGGGCCTGATTTTGATCAAAAGGGGGCGGGAGGGGGGGGAGGGGGGGGAGGGACAAGTGGGGCATCTCAATTTGTGCGTGGAAACTATGAATCCTTCTTGTGGGGGAGGGGGGGGGGGATGTGGCGGGGGGGGGGGGGGGGGGGTGTTGGGGGGGGGGGGGGGAGGGCTTTAGGTCCAATAGATGTAGGGGTTTGCTATACGCTTGGTGCTAGGTCTAGGCGATGGTGCGGGTGGTTGGGGAGGGGGGGGCCTTGGGGGCAGGGGAGGGGGGGGGATTGTAGCAGTGGCATGGACGGCTCTAAAACGATAATGAGGTGATATCCACGGCGTGGAAGTGTTTATACTCTGGCGGACTGGCGGATTTCGATATTAGGTGGGGCGTTTGAGCAAGAGCGAGCGAAAAACAAGAAAAAAAAAAAGAAGGGGGTGGGGGGGGGGGGGGAATGGGGAGGGTTTCAAAAGGTTTAGGTCACATATAATATTAGAACACACTCCAGCTATGACATGAAGGATTTGGTCGACACTGATTTTCGCAACATTTTGTGTCATCCTCCGATCGCGCGTATTAATCATACATGAAGGGCATGCCATACGCGCGGTGCTGGGTCTAGGCGATCGTGCGGGGTGTGGGGAAGGAGGGGGCGTTGGAGGGGGGAAGGTGGGATGAACGAAAGCTACGTCATGGATGGCTGGAAAGATAATGACGTGATATTAATTGCTTAGGAGTGTTTATTACTCTGGCCGATTTCGATTGTAAGTGGGGCGTTTGAACTAACTGGGCGGGAAACAAAAGGGGGGGCGGGGGAGGGGGGGAGGAGGGCGGAGATGAGTTGGAGCTACGTCATGGATGGCTACAAGGAAAATGAGATGATATCAGCTGGCTGGTAGTGTTTACTTCTCTGGTAGCGTTTAATTGTCGGTAGGGCGTTTGAACAAGAGGGGGGGGGGGGGGCATTTCAATATGTGCGCGGAAACTATAAACCCTTACGGGACGAATCTGACGGTTGCAGCAAGAAGACACCCTTTTATATCACCCGCCTGGTAATGTTTATTATTTGAGAAGGTTTGATGTTACATGTAGTATGCAACCCAGTTAAACAACGTGTTAAAAGCTTCATAATTTGCTATTGTACACGGATGGAAATATAAAATATTTTAATCGATAGGTACCTGACAATCATGCAAATATCATTATTTTTTTGACATCGCTAATTATAAGAAAGAGGTACATATTGCCAAATACAACAGGCGAGGTGATGTGGTCTGCAATGTCACCGCCGATGAGAACGAAAGGGAGAAATGCGAATCGTTAGTGTTTTGAAAGGAATGCTTAGTGTACACGCGCTCAATTGCGTCACTTCGTTAGTCATGCTTCGCTTGACAGAGGTTGGGAGGCGATCATGCAGACGGTATGTACGGAATACCCTACGTAATAAGTTTGTAGTGCGGTTTACCTCAATTTTAACAAATTTGTCTGTACCTCCTTTTCACATTATTGTTGTCTCACATATACGATTTTACGCCCATGATTTTTACCGTGCCGACGTGGGGCTCTGAGGTCGCCAACTCTAAGACATAGATACATCTTACAAAAATTAAGTTGTCCCGCCCCCCAACCCCTCTGGTTCAAACGCCCCGCCCAAAATCAAATTCTGCCACAGTAAGAAACACTACCGGACAGCTGATATCACTTCATTATCTTTCTAGTCATCCATGCCATAGCTCCAATTCCCCCTCCCCCCCCCCCCCCCCCCCCCCCCCCCCCCCGCTCCCTCGTGTTCAAACGCACCACCTGAAAAATAAAAATGTGCCAGAGTAATAGGTCTAACTACTACCAGGCAGTTGCTATCACCTCATCATATTTCTAACCATTCATGCCGCAGCTCCAATTCACGCCCTCCCCCGGCCCCGAATGCCCCTCCCTTCTCCACCACCCGCACTATCGCCTAGACTTAGCACCACGTGTATAGCAAGTCCCTACATCTATGCCACCTAACGCTGTTGGAAACCCACTCCCTCCCTCCTCCCCCCCAACTCTTCGAACACTCCGCCCTCTCCTCACTGGGGTTGTACGACTTACAGCAAACGCTTGATAAACTGATCATCAGATGCATTTCCTTCCTCAGCTGTCAAAATTTTCCCCCCCTCAAAAACGCTTTTTATAGTGTTTTCCGTGCACAGACTGACTAACATCTCACTATGTTGACCATGGTAAGCTATACAGTAGTTCCGAGGGGAGTCGCCGACCTATATCCATAATGAGAACACACACCCAGCAATACGCGCGATCGGAGCATCACATATACAGCTTGCAAAGGTAGATGCGTTTCGACAACATTTTCAACCTCATAGCTAGAGCGTATTTTTATTTCCAACACAAGTATATCGTACGACTTAGATTAAATATATACGTAGAACATACACCGAAACAGGATTTTATACCTGGAAACCTTTGAATTTTTTTCGTCGCTTCCTCCAGGAGGCAATATTATACCACTATTTTCTCCGCCTCAGCCGCATACGAAAAACACCACGTCTCAGGTCACCGATGGCGGAAATACTCCGATGGGTATTGGGCGTCTTGTTAGTATCTTGATACCCTCCCCGTCAGACCCGTTATCTCTGCATGTTTGCGTCCAGGCTTATATCGTGCATAATATGCAGATAGGTGTTTTTCCGTCGAAAAGGCTATTATTGTTAGTAATATTTTTTACTGTTACACATCATTTGTAGTGGTAGTGGTATTAATAGTTGTAGCAGAATATTGTAGTAGTACTAACACCCGTACGTAGTAGAAGTATAGTCTATAATAGTAACAGTGGTAGCGAGTAGCTGTAGCAGTGGTATTCAGTAGTTGTAGTAATACATTTGTAGTATCAATACATTGCCACTTTTCTATACACAGTACGTGCCGTATCAATAGTAGCGGTAGCAGCATAGTGGAATCTACTATTATTGTTTTAGCAACAGAAAAAGTAGTTTCAACAGGAAATGTTCTAATAGTGACGTTTCTTGTTTTCCTTATGATACGACGGGCATATTTTATACTGCCACCCATTGCGGCGAAATAATCGGTACTAAGTGCCCCCTCATTTCCTGGCAGGCGTAATCGCCTACCTGAATGAGATTCCCCGCCCCCCCTGTGATCGTCAGAAGGCGCCAGGATGGAATCAAAAACTAACACAAGGTGCACAACATACATTGTTTGTGGGTGACCAGTGCACAGCCGGGGGCACCTGTGCATTCGGAGTAGTAGTGGTCGCTAGGACTATATCGCCCTACACCTTCGCATTGGCATCGTCGGCCGAACTGGTTGTCGCAAACACCCTGGTGGGATTTTACACCGTAGGTAGGTGTAGAAGTTGTGGTGTATGCAGACGGAGTGCGCATAGTTGATAGCTCGTGGGGTGTGGACACGTCCGGCAGACTGCCGATCCCTACTACCAATTGGCCTAGCGCTTAGTTGGGGAAGATTTGCATGGTCTAGCTCATGTTGCCCGGCGAGAGCCGTGTGATCTGCCTGATCTAGGACATGTTTCCTGCGTTTGATCTGTGCTCTCTGTAGGTGCAGATTCTGCACAACATCCCAGTAATTTTCTGTATGTGTATGTTCTATATCATCTGTATGTATGTAGGTAATCTACATGTAGGTCATGATGATTCCGACCTTTCTTTGCTAGTTAGTGCGTGGATTTTTTACGAAGCACAATATGTTGCTTGTGCGACGGAATTATCACCTCCGCTGCATCCATAGCTGAATGGACATCGAAAACTCGGAACTAGATCGACATGGAACACGCGAAAAAGCTGGATGGATATCGAACACTCGGAACTGGATGCACGTCGAGCACTCGGAACTTTCTTATCAAGCGCGTGCTAATGGATAACAATAAATAAATTAAAAAATAAGACTCCGATCTGCACCCTGTATAGCACGATAAATCTGTGCGTCGCTCACGAGACGTTGATACTATTCCGGTTGCCGGGCGCACACTACAAAACCTACCGCCATGTTATCGGCGATTATTTCCCTATTGTTGTTTGTCAGCAGCAGGAAAAACTCTCTCGCGCAAGGCACGCCCTTCACAAACCGCTATACCATTGCGTTGGAGCGCCACAAACGAACCAGACGTGCCCGAAACAGCAAGGCTCTCTGTTCTTAAACACTCTGTGGTGCTGCAGCCAACGGGATCGGTGTTCATACATACGGGGAATACAACTCAGGTAGGTGTCACAGATGGGGCCTAGGCGATACTTTTATAACAACGATCTACCCAAAGGAATCCCAGTCGAGTCATTCCACGGTAGGGGTGGCAGTTGTTGGATTAACTAATGATGTTTCTGAACGGCTGAGATCCTCAAGAAGTGTGGAGTTATCGGCTATTACAGTATGATAAATTTACGGACATATGTAATTTATTTAGGACTCCAGCGCATAGAAGGTTGGTCGGGTTTCGCTAACGAACACGTCTTCGAAGTCGCGTTTCGGATGAGGTTTTGGAGGCCTTTATGTCAGGGACCTAATAGCTTCTTCTGCTGCTCCCCTAGCTTGGAATAACTCCTTTGGTAGTGTGCTACATACGGTTGATGTACACATGCTTCAGACTCTGCCCCCTTCACACCAGGTTACCGGGAAATAAGTTCTGTTCGAAGGAGCACGACCCACTTCAAACAAGAAGTGATGACACCCTCCAAACATATGGTACTTCTCCCTAAACGTTGCGGTGTAGGATTTAATGGGTGGGCCCTTTACATACCCCAAACCTCGTCGACTCCAAAAACGGATTTCCAATTTTAAAGGCTTTTACGAGTACTATCTCCCGTCTCCCTGACCTGCGGAAGCATTCTCCTTACACCCTGGCACTGTATCCAGGATCGTTACATGCCTGAAATGTTCCAGAGGGTTCTCTCCGCTGACGCGTGCTTCCATGAAGCTTGAAAAAAAACGTACTTGTAGCTGTGTGTGTAGGGGATTGGTCGAAACGGCCGATGTAAGTCCTGCTTCCTATTACGGAGGACCATACCGGGTATGCAGTAGCTCCGATCACAAGGGCCGATATATTAAGAACACATGTAGATGATATTTTGTATTGGTACGTCACAACAAGAAGCACACCATACATATTATAGAATATTTTTTTGTGCGTTCCTATTTAACAGCACCAACACGCCGAAGATTATCCGGCGGCACACGTCTTTGTCACAAACATTATCAACGATAGCGATCTGCGCGTTTTGTCGGCAAACCCGTCGGCGCTGCAGCAGCAGATCGTGCAGTAGCTGGCGCCGACCGAAGGTTGGGGTAGACAAAAACAGAGTGCGGACTATTCTCTCAAAGTACAGGCGTCGACGCTTCCAGTACTGACGGTTTTGTATCCTAGGAAACCGCCTTTCCATATGGTACACAACCTAAACATCGTGTTAGGTCGTTTCTGTATTACGAATATATATCCTGATGTGTGCGTGTTCTCTCATTAACTACTCCAGATCAACTCGTATACGCGGACATAACCTCATCAACCAATCGCGTCGAATATCATGAGCAATGCACCCCACCCCGTTGACCGCTAGACTAACTCTATTGTACCGGTTGGGCTTGATGTCCGATTTCGAAACGGGGCGGGGGGGTCATTCATCTAGCAGAATCAGATGGCCTGTCGAGTCAAACTTTAGCTAGCGCGCCCTAACTTTCCGTAGGGTGTCAACCTTTAATATGCAAGTGAAATTTTTTCAGTTGTACACTTAGTTCATATGGGATTGTCCTCACCGTTAATTTCCTGTGCCAAAGCCGACATTTTGGGTGACGATTTGGAGCTTCTTAACTATTTTAGAGCCCATAAATCCCTCCCTATACCAAACCTTAAGTAAATGCGTAAAACAAAAGGGTTTCTAGTTGTAGAGGCGTTAAGCAAAGGTCGTCGGAAAAAATATGAGGTGACCCTCTACCGTAGCAAGGTTCTGGAACACACCCATCTGTGTGCTATAAGATCGCCCAGTTTGGAGGGCCGTCTGGCTGTGTTTGATTCTCTTTCCCATCGCTACGTACGGGCATTAGGCGATGCCGCATATCTGGTATATTAGTCATCGTCTAGCTATGCTTACTTTTCGCGCTGTCCGTACCTATTGCTGTCATGCTATCATACCTGACCCTCAATTGAGTCCTTGGTCGATTGTTGTGGGTTGGTACCCCATTTTATTCGAAGCATTTTCTTACTACTGGCAGGCTACTCACCGGAGGAAGGGTCGCTCTAAGGTACCCCCCCCCCCCCGACTTTTTTTTCACGAAATCGCTGGTTTTGGAACTAGCTCCAGGTCGTATTTCCTGAAGCACGGTGACCCCTCACCACCCCGACGTCATCTTTTGATAGTCTTTTTTTTAAGACAAAAAAATATGTTAAGACATGTTTTCGTAGCATCCTCATCTTCGAGTCGAGTAGCCATGAAGCACGTTTCGTTAAACATATCCCACCGGTTTTTGGGGGCATCTGTCTTCGAAAGTCGGAACCGTCTTGTTCTTTGCAAGGTTATCAGTATTGGTTTTGCGTTTGCAGTGCTCATCGTTGTATGCCCGGGTTATAGGAACGTCTGTAACACCCTTTGGTGTTCTCAAACTTTGGTTTCTAGGGAGCTTGTACAGCCCGTCAATTCAGGAGCGCCTCAGGAGCGTTGGATGCAACCCTATCGCAGCATGCAAAAGCAAATGAGACTCCGACGAGCTTGCGTTGCTGTTGACGCGTGCTCCGGCAGAGGTGGCACGTTTGGCCCAAAGCGCTGGGTGACTGACGGACTTCTGTTTACAGATCATGCGCAAGGAAGGTTCGCCACAATGCCCAGGCCACTGCAGATTTACTCTACGGGTTGTCGTACAGACCAAAATACCCCGTCCTCCAATCTATGGCAAAATTCTGTGCAAAATCAGTTCAACTCTCCCAGATACCTACGTGGTGGGAAGCTAGTTACAACTTGAGAATGTCTGGTATACAATACGCCGAGGGGAAGTAACAAACCGAGTTTTCCCGCATAATATATATAGCATATATCCAAACTTATATATTAAGCAGTGTACTCGGCGCAATGGCCCTGAATCAACTACCTGCTACCTTATAGACTATAATAATAGTGGATTGCAGAGTCCATATTTTAGAGTATTATTCTAATTCTGCTCTTCACCGAGGAAATAATTCAACAAATTGTTGAATTATAGCATCTGCATGTGTTTCAACGTGTAGTGTGTCTTGCGTGCGCAAGCCACGGGGTTGTTGATCAGGGTTACAGTTTTTTTTTGCGATGTTGTTTTTTTATGTCAGGCTTTGGATGAGGTATGTTCAGCTCTTCAACAAATGGGAGGAGCTTCCGAAAATGTTGGGCGCCTCCCCTGCAAGACCCTAGCTACGACAGAGGTGCACTCCTTGTTTTCTGAGGTTCCTTATTCGGGAGCTCAAACGACCTCCCCCAAAACCGACTTTTTAGAAAAATAAACCTGATTTACCGCGGATGAAAAAAAACCCATACTTTGTATGGCTTAGAGGCACACGACGAAAACCATGGAACAAAATTCCCCATTTCCGACGATTTTGGGTTAAGGAGCCCCGCCATTCAGAAACCATTTGGCCAAAAAACGGTATACCTCTATCGTAGCACACTAGACACCCCGTGCCCTTTGTTAACCCGTAAACCCCGGACCATGGCTAGGCTAGGAGAGTCACTGTTGGGGCCTTTTGCTGCAGTGGCTCAGGGTAACTTGCGGGGGATCACCCCCCCCTCTTCTTTACGGTCTTAACCTCTTTGTAACTGGAAGCCCGACCTCGGGAGCAAAATCACTTGACGCGGGCTATGATGGAGGTGAGAACTACTTTTATTTTGAGGTTCTCCTCAATTTGGAAGCTCAAGACCTCTCAAAAAACCTGATTTGGACAAACCTTAAACTAACTGCCGCCGGGTGAAAACACCAGGGCCTAGGTATACGACAAAGAATGGTTTAAAAAAAATGTCGTGTTTCCGACCATTTTGGGTTAAGGACCACCGTCATTTAGAAACCATTTCAGACTTGGTTCTACTATAGCCGCCCCCCCCCGAAAAACCCGTTGATTTTCTTTGACGAACGTTTTATGGCTGCTCTACACGAGGAAGGGTGGGCTATGAAAAAAGCATCCTCACAATTTTTCTTGTCTGCAAAGGTCTATCGAACGATGACGTCGGGGCGGAAAGAGGCTCCGTATTTCAGGAGATATGGCCGGGAGCTGTTTTCGAAACCGGCGTTTTTGTTAAAGAAACGTTGGGGGGGCGACCGTGGAACGACTCTTCAGGCGGCAAGTGCTACCTTTATCGAAGCATGCCTCAGTTGGATTTGTTATAGGAAGGGGTTTGGGGGCTCTAACGCTTTCGTGCTGTCTTGACGTTGCGATATGAATCCGCAAAAAAATGGAAGGCTACGCTACGCTTCGCCTAAAACATCGTTTTAAAGCTTTTGTCTGTGACGTACAGAGTCGCCCGTGAGAGTGGTAAAAAGCCGGAAGTGAAAACATTGGGGGGTATACCATAGCATCGTCGTATCATTCCCCCTACTACCGTAGCCGTGGTCCCCGCCGTGAGGTTTTCGGCGTCGTGGTCAAAACGAGCAACTATCATCGCCGCACGTCGAAAACGGGGTAGGGATGGGTGCGCCTAGCCTTTGATGAGGCCCCTAACTTGAAGAGCCGGCTCTGTATACCTCAAACCCAAAGATGAAGCTTAACTGAAAACAAAGGCACAAAACCTCACTCTTGAAAAACTATCCAATGACCTGTTGATGCTGTAGGTAGATTATATCGAACGCCATTGCTTTACCCAACACATAAAACAAATTGCGCTCCGACAAATTTTGCCGTAGTTCCTCTGCGTTGAGGAGCCAGCCCCGCCAGTCCAAACTCACCCCGGGCCAAAAAGCACTTTTCTTATTGCAGTACGCGTGGCGGTGTTTGCAGAAATCGCCCTTCTTGCCCGGGGCGAGTGTCAAGGCAGAGGTCCTCAAGCGGCTAACAATGATTCTCTAGCGAGGATGCTACTTTTGAGGCCTGTTTTTGCAGTGGCTCGGGGGACGCGTGTTACGAGAGAGGTGCAAAACTCTTTTTCTGAGAAGTTTCTCGTTTTAGGAGCGTAAAACGTGTCCTTCTTACCCCAAAAAATGATTTGGAGGCGGGGGGAAATTGCTACATGTACCGGATGAAAAATCCCACGCACGGGGCCTAGGTACAGAACGAGAACCATGCCTAAACAAATAAACCAATTCCCGACGATTTTGTGTTAAGGGGCCCCGTCATTTAGAAAGCAATACAGACGAAAAGCGATACATTCCTGTATCGTAGCACGCGTCGGTGTCACTCTTCGACCCCGCTGTTCCTTTCTTTGCGGTTTTAAGCTTTCGTGCCTGTTTTGTATCTAGCGACGTCGTTAATCCACGACGGGGTGGTTAGTTATACCCTGCGCCGAGAACATACCCTACAGTAATTTGGTGAGTCAAGATGCGCAGAAAGTCACGCGTCGCGAGTGGCTCTTAAGCCCCAGCAGTGAAAAAAGAGGTATCCTATGATACCCTTCAAGGGAAACATGTTTGTTACGTACACGCGCACCTTTGTTCATGTTGTTGTTTTTTTAGGCTCCCCACATGAATGAGGCGCTCCACACCCCTCGTAAAATCTGGTTTGTTGAAATGTGAGAGGGAAATTCGACGGACAGTCGCATGGCCTAGCAATAAAACAAAATTTTATAATTCGCCAAACAACGACATTTACTTGCGATGATTTTGGACATGGAGCTTCGTCGTGTCCACAAAAAAACGTTTAGCCCAGAAAGTGCTATCCCTAGCGCCAAACGCGTAACGTCGTTGGAGCATCTTATAATCTTTCGTTGTATGTCTAAGCTCCGCTGGAAAAATCAAACGGATTCCGCTTTTTTTTTTCTTGGAATGGATACAGTAGATGAACGCGTTGGCGAGCTTCTCATATGAGGAATAGCGGAAACCTCACTGGTGGCACCTCTATCGTAGCATGCGTCTCAGGTATCCCAGGTATCTGCAGTGGATATGGCTTCTAACAATTTCAGTTAGCTGCGCTCTGTTCTCCTACACGCGCCCTTCGTGCAGGCTCTAGCAGCAGGTGACAGGATGCACGTGTTTCGAGTGGTGCGGATCTGGTTCCTGGCAACTTTGTTTGCGCGGCAAGCCGCTGCAGCAGACACACTCGTAGAGCGGCGGAAGTTGGCGTGCACCGGCCTCGTTTCTGGAGATGTGAGTGTTGTCGTTCGATGTGCGGTTCGTTGCTCCCGGCCTCATTACTTCACTACTATAGTAGCACTGCAAAGGTGAGCCATACAGCGGTAGAGGGGCGCATAGTAGAAACTGCTTGAGCTCCTAGCATGACGAGAGTTCAATATCTCACCCAAAAAACAAATGGCCTCGAAGGCATTTGTTCGCTCAACCCGACCAAGCTCCTATGGCTTAGTCCTCAAGACATCCTCCTCGAGAAATACCTTGACCAATGAATACCCGGTACTTCCTCATTTGGGGAGCTTAATCGGACATGTACGTATTAGTTACTACAACAACTGCAACCGCTACCGTCGATTAACTCAGGTAGTAATTCGACACGTCGGTTAACTTCCACATTCGAGTGAGACGACATGGCAGCAGCGAGGGGCAGGATAGTGTTCACCGGTGGGGCTGGACGCTTTTCTTTTAGATAGTTAATTATAGTGGCCCTTCTGTAGCGCCGGAATGAACCAGCCGGACATACGGCGGCGCTATCTGGGCAACAGGCACTACTCCGCATTCAGCCACTCTTGGTCATTCCCACATGTTCCAATCAATGTTACAAGCACGATAGCGTCAAACTAGCAGCATTGTTGAGGGAACGGTACTGTGTTGTAACCTGTTGAGGTGACGTGAAGGTCGTGATTTACTGTGTCAAGCCTCTCTCTGGTGGGTCAACGTTTAGCTCATCCGGAGCAGGAAGTAACTCTTGCAGTGAACACCAGATGGGCACGAATTGATCGCGGGTCAAGTCGTTGTAGGACACAGACTACGGTCTGGAGGTACGTCGTATGCACCAACTTGTCTCTTGAGACTCTTTGCGTCAGGAAACCTCTCTTGCGCCTCGCTCAAAACTTTAGTTTTGAGAAGGAAAAAAAATGCAACCCATAAACCCATGACCATAGTGTACGAAAAAGTAATGTTGCAACAGAATAGACGAGGCATGCCACGCTGGGGGCGGAGCAGGGGCGTCGGAGTTCCTGACTTCAATGTCCCGAAAGACGCTTGCTACGATAGAGGTGCGCATTTTTTTCCTGGGATTTCTCACTTTAGGAGAGGTCAATACATGCCCTTATTAACAAAAAAATAGCTGAATTTTTATGAAAAATGAAACTGCAATGTACAAGATGAAAAGTCCTCATGGCCTAGGTATATAAAGATGATCATGAACAAGTTAATTGTCCAATTTACGACGATTTTTGGTCAAGGAGTTCCGTCATTCAGGAACCATTTCAGACGAAACGTGATGCCTCTACGGTAGTACGCATCGGAAGATGAGTTATTTGAAGACCTTCCCTCGCGCAACCCAAACAACATCTGCATGCCCGAACAACATCTTTATGCCCTAGTCCTAAAACATATTTACTCATAAAATTCCCATACTAATCGATAGCTCCACACTTAGTCCATGGAGCTCAATCGGTCACGAGTGTTTGCCCATGATGAGTAACCCCTACTATGCGAGATGAATCAGAATGCCATTTATACGAGTATGGGTAAAGAGACCCGACGCCCAGAAAATATATTATTATGCAGAAGATGCTTGCCCTACTGAAGCAGCAGGGGACGTAGCCCGCTTTTTTCTCAGGACCATCGTGTGAATGGCTTTCTATATTTACGGTCACAAGTGGCCGTGGTGAAGCCTGCGCGTGGTCTTGCCGAATATCTACGCGTACCGATTCCTGGAGCACAAGTCTGCGTGAATAGGGTGTACCCGGGAGGATGCCAATTGTGCCTTTTCACGGCGAACTTCAGCATGTATGTGTCTGTTTCGTCTCGTATTTCTCCTTGTCCTTCGCCGCAGGAATGTGACTACCACAACATGTCGATGAAACAAGTCGACGGTACTTGCGGGGCCGACTCAAACGGAGTCCTCCATTGCGGTGCGAGCCATTTGACAATAACTGATTTTGCCCTGTCGCGAGTTGTACTGTCGCGTAGCCCAGGTCTCCACACTAGCTCGAACTGCGATGCTCCCAGACACGTCCCCGGAGCAATGTTAAGGGGGCGATAGACCAGACTTGTCGTCGAGTTGCTGTAGGCACAGCCTTTTCGACGATTTGTTGTTGCAATGGATTAGGGTCGGCCCCTTCGCACGTTTGCGAACTTCGTCGACATGAGCCTTCGCTCATGCTATTCACGGATAAGTGCGACGACCACCGACGGCTACACTGTCAAGCGTATGCCGCAGGCCTTGGCCCGTGCTGTGCTCTACGTCACTCTCGCACTAGGTGTGCAAGGTTACGCTAGCTTCGAGGTAAAGCCATCGGAAAATCCGGCCTCTGTTTTCGTAGAAATCCGCGAGTTATACTATTATAGTAAGGTGTTGAGCTGCTTGCTGGCCGCCACTGGAGTCATGATCACGTTGGTCCGAAGAATCGTGCAGACGTCGATGGTATTTGCCTTGTTTCCTGGTTGCGTCGTTCCTCGCGCGTGGCGAATCAAATCGTTTGTTCTGTGACATTCGTGTAATAGGGTATATGCGGTCATCAAATATGTCTGCGCCGTTTTTCTAAGGTTGCTTTGCACTTTAAGAGGGCTGGAATATTGTTTGAGTGGACGAAACACTCCATTAGGGACCCCAGGTCCCTAAAAAGGGACCATCACATTGCCGGCGTTTGCTACGAGCATTTGTGTGACGAAACCACGCCAGATGTCACGAACGAAATAACAGACGGACAAATAACATATCTGCAACAAGGCGGGAGTGATGTAGACGAACACGTTGCGTGTGGCGTTCGGGCGTTGCACAGAGTGGTTCGTACTGCGATGTACTATTCCCGCGTCTTGAGAAATCGACCACCAATGTCTTGGGACCGAACGTCTTGAGAGCGGGTACCCTGTTAGCCTACGACATCGGAGTTGTTCTGTAGCTCGATCTATGCAGCTAAGAAGGCCCAAAGGCATCGTCAACCCATCAGTAAACTTCTTGCCGCCGGCGAATTTTCTCTGGTGGCGCAGTTGTTTGCCTTTAACACTTAACTCCTCGTGTTTCCCCTCGGGTGTTCCCCCAACCGCGTCCCTGATACCTTACGCCTTCTTACGCCTGCATCTCCGCGTCCTACTGAAGAATCGAAAGGTGTGATGTTGTCATTGGCCAAAGGTTCTGCTCACGACAATCCGACAATCAAGTACCTTGGTATAGAGTAGTGTATAAGCAAGTTTTCCGACTTTTCGTTGCTGTTATTAGGTTGCTGTCGTTGTTGCGGTTGTTATTGTTGTTGTCGTTGTTGCTGTTGTTGTTGCTGTTGTTGCTGTTGCTGTTGTTGTTATCGTGGTTGTTAATTATTGTTGTTGCTGGTATTCATATATGTTTTGAATTATTGCAGCGTGTTGCTGCTGCTAGTGTCGCTGTCATGTTCTTCGTATTTGGCAATTACTAGTACACAATGACTTCCATCATCTCCCTAGGCGCCGTATACGAGTGTCATCTCACGCCACTTGCTACGATAACGTAGACACGTGGCAAACTAATCCAAATGAACTGCAACTGGTAGTGGATAGGAAAGGTCAAAGCGTGCACACGTTGTCCAGGATGCATAACTTGCAATGATTAAACAAATGGTGAGTGCGACAATACGCGACATGCGCGTGCTAAGATAGTGTTCGTTTTCGCTAGAGCGTTTTCTGAATGACGGAGCTCCGTAACTCAAAGTCGCCGAAATGTGTCATGCTTGTTACGCAATTTGTTTTTCGATACCAAGGCCATGTGATAGTTCATCGTGTTGCCCCTTCACATTTTTCGGAATCGTTTGGGTTGGGCGGTAGAGCTCCTGATTTGAAGAGTCTTGCAGAAAATTCGCAACCCTACGGTGGCGCGTGTTTACACGTTTTGTTCTTCTACAGCAGGTAGTTCATCGATGTCTGCACCATACCAGGGCCGCATCTTGTTACGCCTCATGATAGCACGTGTTGTCAAGCGTAATATATTAACCAATGGCCTTGCCACCGTCATACCGTTTATGTTTCCTCGACAATATTTTCGCCACCGCTAGCGTCTCCAGATGTTACCCGTATATCTGTGGCGATCCCCACTTGCAATAACTGTTATCGCGCGATACTACGGCGATCATAGTTTTAAATATACGACGCATGTGCCGCCCCCGTGGTACCTGCTGCTACGTTTAGACCAAATAAGTGCAAGTTTCCCACGTCGCGTAATGCCCATTGTATTCGCGCAACCATGTGACTGTTCGTGGATGGCGCAGCGTGCCCGGATGGAAGCAGTCTCTGCGGGGATCCCCACATGCAGGGACTGCGCGGTCAAAAAATAAATTGGTCCGGAGTCGACGGTGGCTGGTACAGCTTGATCGCGGACAGCACCGTCAACCTCCATGTGAACGTCCGTCTCACAGCCCCGCTGCCGGAGGAGTTCCCCACACGGCAACTCGTCACCGGAGTGAGCGTAATGACAGAGGGAAAATCTTTTGTTCTAGAGGTTAAGAACGCCTACACCATCGAAACCCCGGGCTGCCCGGAGGGCGTTGCCGTATGTCTCGCGGATGGAGGCCTTCAAACGTTCGTAGATGGGGAGGAAACAGCCGACTCACTTCTTGTCCCAATGCGGGACGAGATCGTCACGGAAGGCATCGAGGTCTCCGCCACAAATTTACCCATAGAGTGTCGCCAGTTTGGGGGCCAGAGGCTCTGGGCGAAAATGTACGCAGAAATGCTCGGAGGAGGACGCGAGCTTAGTAACGAGACTTTTGAAGAGTGGGTCTTAGGATTTGATCGTATGGCGGCGCCGGGGTGGTGCGCGGAATACATCTCCCTTAACGGTTTAGAAGACGTCCAATCCATTCACACGGTTTTCAAGATCGTGACACCCATCGTAGATGTGCGCCTTAACGTAGGGTTAGGGTTCCAGACAAGCGGTGGGGTGGCTTGGGACGGGCGGGTGCTACCATACATGGATTTCTGGCAAATGGATGTGGGTCTCACCGGCTTGATCCTGGATAACGAGCACCTATCGGGCATTCTAGGAGAAACCGCGCGACCTGTATTTGATGAAAATGGTCGCGAGATTATGAAAGGGTATGGCGCGTTCCGTGGGAGTGTTGAGGATTATCGCGTTTCGGACGCGCTGGGCACCGATTTCGCCCTTGTGGTCTAAAAAAAAAAGATCCAATAAGAGTATTTCTCCGGTTCGGAGAGTAGATTGAATAAGACTCAATGAGAGAGATTGCTGGCCATCGAATAGCTCTAGTTTACTGTACACGAAAGCTCCCCAGAGAGCACCCCACCGGCTTGAACACATTAGAGATATAGGATTCCATAAACCGTAATCGTCGGAGAGTCATTCCTATTTGTTTGCGTACCTAGGCCATGGGCTTGTTCACCGGCTGGCATTCTCAGTTTGCTCGAAATCAGTTTTTTAGGTGGTGGTGGTGTTTAGAGCGCCTCAGGCTAGGACACAGGCTACGACAAATGTGCACGATGTGTGTGTTCTGAGGCTCCTAACCACTTGAGGATCTCGACACCTCGTCCAAATCCATGTTTTGAGTAACGTGAAATTTCATCCCCTTATGACCGAAACCATGGCATAGGTATAAAGTTATTGATGTTACAAAGCACGAATAACATTCCCGACGAAGTAGGGTGAAAGAACCTGGTCAAATTCAGAACATAGTTTGGCCGAAAAGCGTTACTCCTACCGTAGCACGCGCCAGAGTAGCCCCAGATACAAGTTAGTCAACCTATAGACACTTTATGCCAAAGAAATGGTCGGGGGGGCGGGGGGCGGGGGGCGGGGGGGGGGGGGACCCTACCTGGATTTCCCCACTCCCACAAGTGACTTTGCACCTCGCTAATAAAAACAATCTTTAGGCGATTTACATGGGGCAGTTTTGTGTGCCTCAACGTTCGAGTGCCGATTCATCTCGCAAAATTAAAGAACCACGAAAACGCCCACGACCGCAAGGGAAGAGGCGGGTCACTGCCCCAAAAAAATCCCCCAAAAGACGCTTGCTACGATAGAGGTGAACCTTTTTCTTTCTGGGGTTCCCCAGAGTTTGGGAGCTTGAGACCTCTCCCAAAAACTGATTTGTGGGAAAAAAAAAATCTGCTACCATGCCGGATGAAAATCCCGTGGCCTAAGCACACAACGAGAATCACGCACAAGATAAAGTCGTTCGTATCCGACGAATTCGTGTTAAGAAGCCCGTCATTCAGAAAAAAAAAAGACAGAAATGCTACCTCTATGGTAGCATGCGTTACATAGTAAGTACGTCTAACGTGCCTTTAGCATGCGTCTATCGTACCATGTATCTCACCTCGATAGAAACTTGGGGGTGCCTTCTGCAGGCCTCTACCGCAGCGTTAGTTCGTCGCTCTCAGCACTGCTTCGCGTCTGAACAGACGTTTGTATAAAAGCGGTGCAGTGGTTCCCGCGGGCGTGCCGACCAGCTCTTCGTAGGCTTCGGACTTGTAAGATGCCTTGCCATGGATAGACATATTGACGACGAACAAGGTTCTTGTCGCAGAATCCGAGGTATTCAAAGCGAATGAGTTCGTGTGCCGGTGATGTTGAGGCGTGTTGCCGAAGAGGGGTAGCACTTGCTCATCCTAGGACACCTGTCCTTGGCGATGTATTTATATCAGCAACGACGGCTTTCAGATACGGAAACCCATGGTGGGTTCGGACCGTATCAAACACTTTCAAAATATTGCGAGGTGGGCCCAAGTAATTGGGGCATCACCTTGGTGTCGCGAATGAATTAAGTCACCCCCCTCCCCGACCACTTGCAGGGGAGAACCCACGCCAGTCACCAAATTCACAATTCACTACATTAAACACGAGGATGCCATCACTTGAAGTCGTAACCCCGTGGGAAATCATGTGCCGAAAGAACTTAACACTCGCGGCAACACGTGGCGGCATATCTACCACCATTATTTCGTCGCCCCCTTAGCGTCAGCGATGAACAACACATTGTGCCCCCCAGCATCTCTAACCTCCCAAAGACCCCCCCAACGAAATACTGACATAACGTTAACGGCAACACAATTTCCCCTTGAATATGGCCCTACGGTGCGGGACCGTGTGGTTATTTTATACTCTTAGCCACACCTTGGTGCCGGGAAATGCTACGACGACGATCCTGACGGATATAGCTGACCCCAAACGTAAACACCAACCCCCCCGCGACCGAGTAAGATAAGACGCGCTGCGTAAGTTTCACGACCCTACCCGGCCCCGATGGCACTACCTTGTGTCAATCCATTGATCAAGCCAAGACGGGCGGAGAACACATCGCCACCCAGCCGTCTTCGGTGCACCTACGGCGGGGCGATCATTCGACCGAACAGAGAGACTCGCGGCGAGCGCTTCGCCACCGATGTCGGCCCCGATGAATTTAATTCCCATGATCACACCAGGAGGCGTGCCGCGCACTCACCACCCACGCTAGTCAAACCCATAGGTACAAGCCCAAACCGAAAACCGACGGCATACATACGCGTGGTACGACAAAGGTATACCATTGCTAGACCACATGGGCTCCTTCGCTTACTATCTTCGGAGCGTCCTCAGCTTCGTTGTGCAGCATCTTTCGTTTAAAGTAACCTAGGCCATGGCATCGTTCATCTGGTTTTACCCTCTCAATTTACTCAGAACCAGTATCTCAGGTAAGAGGTATGGAATTTGCTCATGTGAGAAGTCAAAAAACCACCAGAAACACCTCGACCATACAATTACCTACTAGTTGTAATATGCGTCGCCCGCATACACGTAACTATAAACCTAGCCGCCGCTGCTGGAACATCAATCCTTTGATCGAACCACGACGCGCACTGCGTAACCCCTCTCAATTCCGGCAGTTTTCGCTGCAACTACGGTGCCGCAGTCGCTCGACAAAACTGGGAGACGCGTTGCATCCACACAGCAACCCTACCCGGTACCAAGGCTGAGGAGAGGGGGGTACCCCCTTCTTTCCTGCCGGATTAATAAGCCACGAGAGTGACTCTGTACCTCACCGAAAACAAATACTTGGATCATCATTTTGCCGAAGCGTAGATACGTAGCCGTTCCATACCGGATCCATTGAGAAAAACTAAACAAGAACGAAAGCTCCAGACCGCAAGAAAGAGGGGGGGTCACTTGTACAAGAGACGCTGCGCCGCCGCAAAGACAATCTCCAAATGTAACCACCCTACCGAAGCCTTGGTCGCGCGACCCTGCTTGAATACCTCCAACGCAATCCCTCGACACGCAATTAGATAACTCGAGTCGCGGCGCACATCGCCACCTCAGTCGCCCTGGCTAGAACTTCGACGGAATACATGCGCCGGCCATCCGCATGTGACACGCGCCGCGTACGCCCCGCCACTCTACTCGGACCACCTAAGGCTGCGGCGAGCATAAATTGTCGATCGAACCAGGTGCGACGCGCTGCATTCACACCACCGGCCTAGTCGGCCCCGCTCGTGGAATACGCGCGCCGCTCTACGCGCAACGCTGTGGTCACCTCCGACAGAAAGGAGTTCAGCTCGACCGGTATCATCGCAGGGTAGTGCCTGGCGTGTCGTAAAGTAGTTGGGGTGGGGGCCAGGATCAGCGTTAGGTGTGGGGTCGGGTCAGGCCAGCCTGGGCTGCCATGCATGGGCGCATGCTACCGGTAGAGGCGCACCGCTGTTTTTACCGAGGCCCCCCCGGTTGAGGAGCTCTTTTGCCTTCTGAGGCCAAGAAGCTGACTGCAGTAGGAGAATTACGTTAGAAGCGCCCCACGAGGAACTATTCATTGGCCTACAATAGGGTGAGGGTTAGGGTCAGGGTTAGGCGCATAACGAAACGCTTTTTTTTGTGTTTTTTTTGTTTTTTTAAATTTTGACGATTTTGGGGTTAAGAAGTCCCGCCAATCGGAACATTTATTTTCCCGCCAAGCAGTGTTACCTCCATCGTACCACGCGTCCGTGGTTGAAGTTGACCACCGGTTTTCCCGTAAAGGGGACGTCACGGGATGGTCGTGCGGATTTGTCTTCAAGAATACAGAAATATCGTGAATTCACAGCTGTCTACGGCATTCGCGCTTAGCATTTTCGTGGAAAAATGGGATCGCGAAGAGTGTGGGAAAGGGACGTTATATTAGGCGCACTGTTTTGTCAAACGGGCACGAGATATTCGACCCCCGCGAAGCATGTTCTCGGAAACGTGACGAGAGACACATGCCACGGTACAGTCACGCCGCTTCGTTCAGGTGGCTCCTTACCGATGGAGCTCGACACCTCGACTCAACTCAAACCCGTGCTTGATTTGACACTTAAGACCCGAGCTACGACAGAGGTAGCACTTTTAGTCCGAAACATTTTCTATACTGACGGCGCTTCTTAACCCAAAGTCGTCGGAAAAAGCTTACTTTTGTCCCTTATTCTCGTTGTATGCCTAGGCCTAGATTATCGTTGTATGCCTAGGCCATGGGATGTTTCATCCGGTGGCAGTATTACGCTTCTTCAAAACAGTTTGTGAGACATGTCTCAAGCTCCTAAAACGACGAACCACAGAAAAAACGTGGTGCACCTCTGTCGTAGCATTCGACTGAAAGAGGAACCCAGAAACAACTTTATGGCGTGGGTACCATAAACAATATATCTAACAAACAAGATGGAAATTCAGACGAATTTATTAATATGGTAGGGAGCCCCGCTCCGTCAAACAGAAAACATTCTGACATGCGGCCAAAATATTGCTCTACCTCCGTTGTGCTGCGCAAAAATGTTGGCTTTGTATCCGCTTACCGTCCATCTTCAGGAAGAGTAGCCCACAGCTGACCTCGTGTGATATCGTACCCTCGGACCATTGGCACGCCGAGTCGGGCCATCACTGGTTCCGCCCGCCTGTTCAAGTCCAAGACACCGGCTGGGTCGAAGGTTCCTGGGTCGCGGACCAAGCAAACAAAGCAAGATACATATGTTTTCTTGCGAGCGCATGACTATCGTTGGTAGAGGTGCTTCTGGATTCCCTGAGACTCTTGGCGTTGCTCTGTGTACACCATGCACTACAAATCGATACTGAGAAGTGTGGTACGCTTGACTCGGTGGGCAATCAATACCCCCTGCAACACAGGTTTTGAGATTTCGACAAAGTATCGGAAAACGCGTCCCGATGAAAAATCACATGGGCTAACTACTGTGGACAAAAACCAATATATAGCAACACAATGATGGCATTTTCGACGATTTTGGGTCAAGGAGCTCCGTCAGTCTGTCGAAAAACACTTCAGTCAGAACGTGCTTGGAACATGCTGTCGTAGAACGCGTGAGGATTGCTCGTGCTCACCGTGCGTGCATATATCTTCGGGGTTGTACTGGCTTTCCCACTCGCCATGGACTGGCTTCTTATCTTGAACCTGAGACGTGGTCACGGACGCAATAAGGTAAGACGCTTGTTTTTTGGGTGATTCCTGCCGATGCAAGCTTTGTCGAAGAAATGCCAATAGAAAAAAACGAAATGCAACATATCTAAAGTTTATGCCAGGGAGTTTGGAAATTTACTAATTGAAGCCTTCCGTATTATATTGCGCCGCCGCCTCCGCTTTTAGACAAACATTACGACAATATTATATTTTGTTTGGGAGTATGAAGGCCTCGATGGCACTGCAACGTGTAAACTACAATACATTCAACGGGTTTGTCTCCGAAAAAAGTGCGGACATCGTTCCAATCTAAAACAAAAATCAACACACTCTGTTGTAAGTCGTCCCCTACGACGAGGATTCAATTCTATTTCTTCAACAGTGTTAGGCTGAGCCATCGACGGGTACCTTCACGCCCAAGCGAGAGGAAAACCCTTTCGCTCAAGTCCAGCACCAACGTTTGGCCGACGTGGACAGTGGTCGACAGTGTCACTCTACAGGTATGCTATGGTCGGGTGACCATTAAACGAAACGCCTTCGACGTTTGTCCAACATCAACTGGTATTGGAGGAGCCGTTCGTGTGGTCAACGCCCCGTGGGCACTCTACACGCGTGCTACGGTTAGGGTGAACCAAACCATTCGGAGGCTCTCCACGTGGAGGGCTATGCGGCCCACCCAAACATTTTCTCGCCGAGAAGTAAGTGAAACTCCAACCCGGAGACAACAACTCAATTGCCCGGATGTATAGCAACTGATTCTGTACAACAAAAATGGCCACCCGACGGTGTTGGCTAGCCCCTGAATACAGGATTCCAGCCCGTATGTGACATGCTTTCGCTAGAACGCGGCTCCCCTTTCGTATCACGCGTCTTGACTTGGCACATCGCCTTGCTACACCTGGGTACCCCGCTCGGTCGACTTGCTCCTCCTGGGCAAGGACGCGAGCTACAGTAGAGGTGCATGGAAATGCACCCAACATATGGTGAGGGCGATCACTCGAGGACCTCTATACCTGCCCCCCGAAAAAACGGGTTTGGAAGCAAAAATGAAAACGAGACTTCATGAGCAATCCCGTGGCCCGGGCATGATGTAAAGCAAAACTGCGAAACATATGCGGTACTCCAACGACACTTGAGGCGTTTTTGTTCGACAGAGGAGCCCTGTTGGGCAGATTTTGTTTCAACCCAAAAGTGTTACCTCTATCGAAACCGGAGTCTGCGGCAGATGCGTGAACCATCCAAGCAACCCAGCTGGGTTAGCAACCAATATGGTGGCTCTTGGTCTTGCTCTCTGACGGCAGGTAGCCAACATGGGCTCTATTCCTCCCATTTGTCAACCCACCCAACCCATCAGGTAAAACCTTTCCGCTTAAACCTCGGTACCCCCCGCAGCAAAAAACAGTACCCGCTCCAGCCCCCGAACCAAACCTAAAGGGTTACCTCCCGCAAATGTAGCATGGGACCCACCGAAAAGAGAAGTCTACAAAAAATGGCATCTAACGCATGTGCTTACCTTCTTGCGGCACTTGGCCAACAGAGATTCTTCCTCATCTTCGTACTAACGCACGCGAGCTTCGTATTCTCCGTCCAACACCTCGTCCGCGAAGCTGTGGGTCGTCATGAACGCCTCCCCCACTGGAACCCTTCTCCCGCCACTAGCCCCCCCGGAACGGTAATATAGCACCGCTTCTTCCATAAGACGTTCATAGTTTACCCATCTACGGCCGCGCAGGGAAGACGAGCGGAGGAGACGAGGGTAAGATAGAGGATGGGAGGGGTTGGTAGGCGAGGAAATGAAGCGGGGGGGGGGGGGGGGGGGGGGGGGAGGTATTCATCGTCACTGGCCGTGGTCACTTCCCTATGGACTACCTGCATCCCTTAAGAGACGGAACACCGTTCGTATTCCAAATGATGGCACACTCAAGGTTTGTGCGCACATTACGATTCTTGATAGAGGCTATACTGTATGATAGGACGGTCAAGTAACAGGTTTCGTTTTAGCGACCCATGGGCGCTCACCGCATGAGTGGCCTTCAATGCTTTTCAAATTTCGCGATATACAACGCTATCCAACTGTTCCAAAGTACTATTACACTTTATGCCAACAACACCATGGTTAAAGCCTCTTTCCGTATTAAGATGCATCTAGCCACTCGCGCGACTATTCCTCAACTCAGAGGCAGGGGAAAAGGGGGTGTCCACCCCTAACGTCGTCTTCGTCGTCTATCGTAGCCCTGTTCATAATGTCTGTGAAGTGACTTGGCACCGATGGGAACAGACGCCGGCCACCAGAGAGCTTGGTAGCATTTGTTGGATTTCTTGTTTATGAATGACGGGCTTCTTAAGCCAAAGTCGTTGGAATTTCCTTTTCATTCTGACTCTTTTAGGTGCCTAGGCCATGGGTTTTGGCATCGGGTCGCACTTTTAGTCTGCCCAAAACCAGTTCATTTCCCGTAGAAGGCATAGGGCCCTTAACTGGTTACGAGCCTCAAAAATACAAATCGGCCCACCTCTACAGCAGCATGTGTCAACAGAAAAAATATGCACTACGGGGAGTAGCGCCGGTCGCCGCTATAGTGCAGGCATTTCGGACTGGCACATACCGGCACTATAGAGGGACCACTACTTCATTGCCATCTGGAAAGGGCCCTGCGATCATGGAGAACCCCGGCCAACCCTCTTGCATGTTGCCGGTTTTTCCGACTGGCCCATACCGGGGTTATCCCACCTTTGACCGTTGGGGTCGCGTTTTCGGAGGTTTGCGGTCACATTTCCGGAGGTTTAGTCGCGATCCGTGCAGTGTATCGCGCGTGGCAAGCCTTTTACACGTTTTGGCGTTGAACACACGTCAGGCAAGTCTCCGGACTTCCGCAACATCCCCCGGGACGGTGTTTCCGCATCCCCCCGGAGATTTGGTTTCCCCATCCCTCCGTGAACTGGGTTTACGCATTCCCCCGGTGATTGGGTTTCCGCATCCCCTACCGCCGTATACGCACGTAAGATTGGATGCACACCGGGTTTCCTGCTCGTAGAGGGTACACGTACGTTTCCCTATTTTTGCACAGAGCGCATTGCTACGCGCCCAGCAGCAGTACAGCCCCCTAGCAGCAGCAGCCTGCAACTCTATGCGCGTGTGGCTGCTGTTGTAGTGGCTTATTGCTTTGATAGGAGCGTGCCATTTGTCACCCCACCATACCCCATATCTCTGCTGTGCTGCCGCTTCGTGCGCATGTCCATATCATGTCCAGAGATCGCGCCAACTGAGGCGCTAATATAGGAACATTTTTGATAGTAATATATACATACCAAACCATCCATAAATTCAAGTCCACATGTTTTGTGTCGGAGATTTTGCCCAAACCATAGATGACAGGCACCAGACAACATGAGGACAGCACCACGCTACGTAGGTGTACAACCCCGCCGCACAGCAGCAGTAGCAGGATACATCACGTACGTGCGCGTGGCGATTCCTCGCTATGCTGCGGTGAGTTGTTTTTGTCGGAGCTTGTGATCTGTCACTCCACACTACCGCATCTTTCTGCTGAGCTGCCGCTGCGAGGGTGTGATCAAGATCACTGGTCGCGTTACTTTGGACGGAAATACGGGGAGGGATCTTTGGAAAAGTAATGAGATACAAACCGATCCTTACATATTAGTTCACAGAGGCAGTGTTTTTACGTATATCAACTTTACGGGGGTTTCTTGCCTACGTCACAGATGATGACGAGACACCAAACAAAATGGGGGAAGCACGACGCCGTGTGTACGACCCTGCCGCCCAGCAAGCAGCAGCAGCAGACAGAGCCATGTGCGCGTGCCGTATGCTCACCATACTGCGGCGAGTTTCATTTGTCATAGCTAGCCTGTCATGTATTGTCCTCTTGCTCCCTCGTTCTCAGTATGTTTGCTTCTTGAAATTGTTTTGTACAGTATTTACGAGTCACATCGCACGCCATCAGTGTGGGTCTGTTATACCCTCCCATCAATACGAGCCGCTTCTTGGCAATCCCTAAACAGCTGGAGTTCGAAGCGTGGCGCTCTCCTCTGATTTATCCATACGTAATTTACAAACGGTCTGAAAAGACATGATGGGTTTTGAGAGTGATTGTTTGCTCAATAACGATATAACCGATCGCGGTCATGGGCACGTCTATCGAGTACCCAAAAGGTGTAAAAGGTACTGCTATTGAGCACACCCAAGAGAGTACCGGATAAATGCGAAATCATCTTTTTTTTCGGGGAGAGTTTCACCTTGTATGTACAATGGATGGTCATCGCGCCCGGCAGTGACAATATTGTGTTCTTGCGCCACTCCCCTGTACGAGCTTCCCGAAGGGGAACCTTGTATTGTACATCGTACAACACAACCCCCCTACCGTAGCCTGCGTCAAGGTGGAAGCACTACTGTGTCGTTGATGGGGAGGGGGCACCATAGAGGGATGTGCCAAATGTTTCTGTACATGACGTACGGAGCAAAACGGAGCAACTCGCGCGGGTGCGCTATACTCGGTAGTGGCAAGGAAAGTACACTTTCCCTAAAAAATAGTAACCTTGGCTCCAAACTAAGCTTGAGCATGCACGCGCATACGCGAGACCCTGACAATACCATGTTCGCCTGTTATTATCAAGGGACGAACATATGCCACGATAAGGCGGCACGCTTCTTACTGCAAAAGGACTTTCACGTTAGGCGTTCTGCGCCCCACACAAAATTGATTTTGTCTCGAAAAAACGTAGAGTCCAACCCAATGAACAAACCCATGGACTAGGTATACAACTGCTGTTGTTTAAAAAAAAGGGAAAGGCATTCCGCCAAAATTGGGTTAAGAAGACTTCCATTCGTAAAATATGCTATCGAAAACGTGCTACTTGAATCGTGGCACGCGCCCGGACACAGGAGAAAGCTTGGGGGTTCAAGAGCGGCCCCATGACGCGTCTACTCCAACACGACCCCTCAATAGAAATTGCAAAGCTTTTACGTCATTGTTAGTATTGTTTAGAGTTCGAACTACCAGGAGTGAGTTTGGGACGAACCTCTCGCAACGTGCATGGGTAGTGCATGCAGTGGGGAATAGAGAAGCGTTATATCTCTCAAATAGGAGTTGCCGAATCAACTTGGTGAATTATAGTCATGTCAGATTACTCTACTGCGACATTTTAACTGGTAACGAAACTACGGCAGAGGTCCACCTAATGATTCATGTCGGTCCTCACAAGCTCAACACCCCACCCGAAACTCGAAGTTGATGAACATTGCGTGCTGCGCCCGACGAAATTTACCCAATGGGCCTGGAGCCATCCCGCGATGGGGTTTCAGCGGAACTTCCTGAGCTCCTAACATGAGGAGCTAACGCCACATATTTCCCGAAAGATGGGTTCGAGCACGTTCGTTCGAACAAGCCGACAAGGAGGTGCATGCCCTTGGTCGAAAACAAGCATGCTCGTAAAATCACCTCACTCGCCCATAGCTTCTCATTTGAGGGGCTCCACCGGTCAGAAATGTCTATGACAAAGGTGCGACCCCTACCTTGGGACGCCTCATTGTTTCGCGTACAACTACCTAGGCTATGAAAATGTAATGGGCATTCGTACTGACAGGGCAACTCGCCCAGTTGACGAGCGAGTCACTCAGAAAATGCCTGGCTCAAAAGTGCTACGTCCTCTACCTTGGCATGATTTTCACCCTCTCACGTGTCTAGAGCCGCCGCCGACTCTTCCCGGTCGGGGATGAGCTGCAGGAGACGAAGCCCGCACCCGAAGTACACGAAATCTGCCTCCACGCTTTCTCCCTGGCAGCTTTCGATTGTCTGCTTCGACGCGCAGGAAACCGCGAAACAAGTACGTCAGCCAACTCATGCTACGACCTGGGACGCATGCCACACGGTAGGGGATATGTGTTACGATCTACGACAGATGTGGCACTTTCTGTGGCGGGAGTATGTCTGACTGTGCGAGCAGACGTTAATGGCAAGTAAGTGCTAAGATGGCGGTGTCACCATTTCTCCCCCGAAAATGATATCTCCGATTGATGGGGCTTCTTCACTCCAGGAGTTTACCTAGATCATCGTGGGAACACCATGTAGTTTTGCGTTGTCCGTCGTGTACCCCTATGCCATGGGACTGCTATACAATAGTCGGGTGTTGCACTTGTAAATTTATCTCTATCAAAAGAAGCTTTAGGGTGAGGTAGAAAAGAGAGTTCCTCAAGACACTGGAGCCTTGAAAATAAACAGGCGCATCCTTTTATCGTGGCACGCGTCGTCAAATCGAACGAATCGTCGGCACGAGGTTCAATCTCAGACCTCGTGCGCGTGATATCTCCGTTATATTTGCAATCTCGAATACTGACTTTGTATTGGCATCGCGTTCGCGATGTGTGCCGCCAACGACACGGAGGATTGATTTTACAGTTCACCACGCACCGAAAACAAAAAGACAGCACCAGGTATTCCTGTGGCAGGCAGAATTTAGCGAGTCACCGATAGACTCACCGCGAATGTACTATAGTCGAACACGCTACGGTAGAGGAAAAACACTCTGGACAAAGGCTACGGTAGGGGAGGGGCGCCCCCATTTTCACTAACCTTGGAGCTGAGGGTCATTCGGCGCGAGTGGCTGGTTGCACCTCAATCATATATAGAGCGTAAACATTGGATTAGTTGGCGTAGAGTAATTAACAGTTGTAAAGTATAGCGGAGACTATCGCGAAACTAAAACGCCCTAAAAGTCTTTCGCGCGGTGGGCGCCTCTCTCTGGTCCGCCGTAATCAATTGCCTTAAAAGCTAACCCACCTTCCCCACAGCCTTCATCGTTTGGACCAAATATCTTATAAGTGACTTCGAAGCATGAAAACGGAAGATAATACGCACTACCTTTGAAAGCCTATGTGCTTTTTGAGCACCTGACCCCAGGTACACGTGATTTCCCGTCGGATCGCGCCATCACGTTTCTCAGAAGCGGGTGTTGTGGGGGGGTGCCAGGGGCATACAGCTCCTCACGTGGACACAACGCAAGTTTCTAGTGGGAGGGACTCAGCGCGAGTTTGATGTGACGGCTAGCCAAAGCTACGGTAGGGGGATGGGTCCCATGTTAGGGGACCTTATTGTTGCAATGGCTCGGGGTCACTTGTGCGAGTGACCCCTCTGTTCGTTTGCGGTACCAAGCTTTCTTTGCTGTTTATTTCTTCGATAATAATCCGCTACGGGATGACAAGCTACGATGCGCCAAAAAGAATCGCCTAAACTCGTTTTGCCGGTGTCGTACAGAGTCACTCGTGTGAGTAGCTCAAACCCGGCAGGGTACCTCCCCAACTGCGAGTTGGTTCGGCTACGTAGTCGTTGCAATTAACCACGTAGTCAGGCAAGTCCTTTTAGCACCGCACTCCCGACATGGGGACAAACCATGTAGACAAACACTATTAAAAATAGAGATGTCAGAGATAGACATACAGTACAAAAACAAATAAAGAGTTGGAAACGGGTTAAAGCACTTGACGTTTGAACAACGTTCATTACCTTGACATACTTGACGCTGATAGACATTCCCGGGCTCTCCGACGACAGGATCCCATCATCCGTGTTGATCGTTTGGGCGTTGGCACACCCGAGATCAAGCGGGTCTTCCCCACAGGTGAGTTCCTCCCGCTGAATCATGAGCCACGCAAGCGCCATGGTTTGCATCTAATCGAGGCGATGGGGAGAGACGGAAATCGCGCAATGATTGCCATCTGACCTCGCGGTTATTGGCGACGGACGCATGCTACGCCAGGGGTGCACCATTGTTTTCCCTACAGGGGTATTGACTTAACGGGTTTATTGCTGGGAACCCTTTCTGGGGACAAGCTTATTTCAGCCTAGTAGGGGGAGGGATTTGGGGGCTCTAAAGGGGTTAAGGTGATCTACACCTAACCTACATATTGACTCCTACAATATAAAGTAAGATCAGCCCCCTTACCGTATACCAGGTATATGGTCTAGATACAAGTTGTATACAGACCAAGGATACCGTAGGGGGGTCACTTTGAAGGCGTTTTTTTCGCAGGGGCTCAGCGTCATTAGGGCGTGACCACCCCCTCTACTACTTTGCCGTCGTACAATTTCGTGTAGTTGTGTTTTTCGCGAAATTAATCTGCAAAGCTACACGTACGCACGCTGTGCCAAGCAATCCGCCTCGTAAATGTGTTTTCTAGCGTGGGGGCGTGTCGTTCCAGGGAAGCCCCCCCAACTTTTCTGAAACGGAGACGCCGGTTAAAAAACTAGGTCACGGCCGTATTCGGGGCCCCTCGCCTCCCCGAGGTCGTCCTTTCAAGTGTCTTGCAATCAAGAAAACAATCTGAAGGCATTTTTTTCATGGCACCCTTCCCAGTGTCGAGAAGATATTGACGTCCGTGAAACAAAATTGTTGTTTTTTTTGGGGGGGGGCTATGGTAGAATCAGTCGGGCACAGAGTTGTTATTGCGAGTGGTTCAAACCTGTAGCGAAACAAGGGGGTACCCGACGCGTGCTACGATATAGGTGGCACTTTTTTGGTCATTTGTGTTTCGGAATGACGGGGCTCCTTAACGCCTTTTCAACTGCAAACCCTCTTTTTAGGACAAGTTTACTCGAAGTTTGTATAGGGAAGGGTTTGGGCCTCTAAAGGTGTTGTTTCTCATAATCGTCGGAACGTTATTCTCGCATTGGAAAATAATTTGCTTTTCTATGGTTAGACCATGGCATTCTTCATCGCGGTGCACGTCGCTCTATGCCTCCTCCCCCCAAAGCCAGCGGTAGGAGGAGTAGTCCTCAACTGGAGAGCCGCAAAAAAAAAAAAGGTGAACCTCTACCATGGCATGTGTTGCCCCCCCCCCACGGCAGCCTTCGCCTATAAATTATATTTCTTGTACGAATTCAACGGCATGGTGTGCTAGCCCACACAAATGTCGTGACCAAAAGGCGCGTTACCTCTCTCGTAGCACGCGTCAACACACAGGGACGCATGGGGTTGTTACACCACAGAGGCGGTAGGGATATGTTTAGCCGGAAAAACGTTTCACGCTCAGCGAGGTTCCTCGTCCCCACTGAGAAAAACTCCCCGACACTGTTTTAATGTTTTACAGTCGCTACGTTTTACCCCATTGGGTTTTTCCTCGGGTTGCTCTTTCCTGTTCATCCCAAGTTTGCGGGAGGCCGACGTGGAGAGACCAAAGCATACCGTGGGGGATCATTTTTGGGGCAATTTGCTGGGGCTTGTGTTCACCCGCGCGAATGAGAACCGCACTGGTCCTTTGCGGTCTTGAGCTTTCGTGCTGGTTAGAGTGTGCGAGACATAAATTGGGGGTGGAATGGGCTAACGAGGATCTGTAACACGGAAATCATGCGATTACTACTATTGGTTTTTGGAAAAGTACTTGTTGTATACCTACACCATGGGTGTGTCCATCGAGAGGAATTTTCAGTTTAGTCAAGTAGTTCGGTTTTTGGACGATGTATTAATCGGCCCCACCGAGTGAGGAAGAGCCTTGTAACACTAGCGGGGCACCGCTACCGTAGCCTTGTGTCCGAGACTTTTTTGGTATAACACGGCGATGTAAGGCACCTCCTCAGTTGGTTAGCCGCGTTAGGCAGACAAAACAAATCCCGAAGAAAATGCTACCCCTCTCGCATCCAGAGGAAGCACGGTTTGGCCTACGTATCTTCTGAACTTTGCGATTTCTTCACTCAAAATCGTCGAAATGTCAGTTTTTTTTTTTTTGCAGTATTGCTGTGGTTTCTCGTTTTATCTAGACGTCCACGTACGTTTGCTCTCGAACTTTCGCTTTAATTTTGCCAAGAACCCTTAGTTGTGGTGAGCGATAGACCTCCCCTCGATAAGTTAGGAACCTGGGAAAAATCCCTCTGCATCTCTATGATACCGTCGCACGTGTCGAAACATGAGTACCAACCCAGTCTCACCCGCATGGTGCTGTCCCCCACTATCGCAATCTTGAACTCCCTTTCGCCTTCTTTCCATGTGTTCAGCGACGGTTCCGAATGCGCCCCCGTCCCAGTGCTGTTCTCTGGGCGCTGCGCGATGGCCGAGAAGAGCCCGTCGATCTGATTGTGAAGCACCAGCTTCCTGCTCGGCAACGCAAGCAGCACCGCACGTTATCGACGAGCAAGGAGGTTGCGCGTTACTCTATGGTTTGTAGCACGTTTTCCTGTAAAAGTATCCGAATGACTTGAGGGCACTTTGGGCATGGCCACAGTCGTATGACCGTAGACCCTCACATCTCTACACTGCCGGGACGGAGCACGTCGGGTTTTCCCTAACCTGGCAAACATTGCTCGCACCAAGCGCGAAGAGCCGTTCTGAACGACGTACGGGGGGGGGGGGGGGGTACCAATATATCGTCGGAATGCCGTTCTTGGTTTAGATCTGTATTCAATGCGTACTTTGGCCATGGGGCTGTTCATGGTTTTGTGTTTCATGTTGCTCAAGTTGTTGTGCGCTCGGATACGGGACAGACCAAGGCTATGTATGGCAAGGGTAGGCACACGTGCTCCGGTAGAGAGGCATGCAAGCGATATTTTCCTGGGGGCTCTTTGCTTAAGGAGTGCTGTGACTCTACCCGATTTGTTTAATGTTATTTAAGTAAACTGAAAACGCGATTCGGTGAAAAAACGCACGTGGAATAGATAGAAATATATCCATATCGCTAAAATATAAATGGCGCTTTGACGATTTTGAGTTGAGAGTTCCCGTCTTTCAGAAGATCTTTGAGACCGAGACGTGCTATGTATATTGGTAGCACGCGTCCTGGCTGCCAGGCAGACCAAGGCTCCGGTGGGGGGTATAGCTATTACTTTTACTACATTTAAGACCCCTCGATCCATGTTTCCCCAGCACTACTACACTATCGAGTTTGAGCCACTCACACGAGTATACTCTGCTCCTCCCTGACAAAAAAAATCAGGCGATTTGCTTGACGCAGCGTGTAGCGAGTCATCCCAGGTTAGAGGGTGCACTTCTTGGGCCAACAGTGTACCATAGCCGGCTGAGCTCCTCAAATGTGGACCTATCGGTTAACATGATTTTTTGCGACTACTTTTTGGTTTGGGACCAGCGCACACATAAATGTTGCTCGGGTTGCGCGAATAAATGTGTTCGAGGTCATATTTCGGGTGGTAATATTGTTGGGCTCCTCAAGTTAGGAGATCAGAAAATTCATCTACACTCCTATGACTATCGTGAGATGAGTCACAGGTGCGGTTTACCGGTTTCCTGAGGGTCCATTAACAAAAGAAAACGATTTAAGCAACTCTGAAAGCGCAACCCCGAGGCCAAATTCGTTGCCAAGATACACACAAAAACAAATGAAAATTGAAAAAAGTCAAGATCGACATTCCTACGACGTTGAGTTCAGGAGCCCCGCCATTCGGAACAACGGAAACAAAAAGATACAAAGCAATTACCTGTCTCTGTCGTGTACATGCGCTGCCTACAAAAGAAATAGAGAAGAAAGAAAGACGCGTGTTACGATAGAGGTATACCTTTTTTTAACGAAATCCATTTCTGAATGACGGGGCTCCTTAACCCAAAATCGTCGAGAAAAAAAAACTAAGAGGCCATTTCTTTTGCATGATTCTCGTTGCGTACCTAGGCCATCGGATGCTTCATCCGGCATGGTAGCAGTTTTGATTTTCCTCCAAATAAGCGTTTGGGAAAGGTCTTGAGCTCCCAAATCGAGGAACCTCAGAAAAAAAGCGGTGTGCACCTCTATCGTAGCACCCGTAAAAAAACGCGTTACGAGTACCCCTAAGGTAGCAGAGTATTATCACACGCGGTAAGAGGTGCAGCAGAAGGTTCTGAGCTCCCAACGTAACACGAAGAGATCGATATGTCACGGGAGACGTTACACTTCTTAGGCACTCGTTCGCGCAACCCGACCAACTTTTCTGCGAGTTAGTTCTAACACCACCACTAACACTAACATTGTGGTAAATAAAGTTGTCGAACACATTTCCGATGGTTCTGCGCTTGACGAGCTCGGTTAGACGCGTTTCGCCCGTAAAATATAACTCTGCTGCTGTTGGATAACTCGGTAGCACGTATCATATGTTTCATTTCATCCTCACCAAGCGTCGAACCAAATTGGTTTGATGTCCGCCGGTCGCTGGGGCCCTCTCGGAGATCCGAAGCTATGTTCAATCTCGGCCAACTGTACGCTGTCTGGCCGAGCACGGGCAGAAGCGACGGGGGCCCTTGCCAACATCATCAGAAGCCAGAAGACGGCCGCCGTGAAACACGATGGACGTGCTTTTCCTTAAAAAAACGAAAACACACACATCACGGACCAAAAGAATGATAACCATATAGTACATATTCAGATCAATTGGGCAAAAACAACAACCAAACTTTGGTTCCATACGCGTCGAGATAATTACTCTGATTCCAGCGACACCTATTTTAGAATCCCTTTTTTTTTTTAGTGTATTCACAAGAAGCCCAATTTGTCTGCTAGCGTCAGAAATTCCGTACGTGCACATGCTTTTTGGCGCTATCCCGACATCTTGGGTCAATGATTGGTAGAGAAGTTGGTACCTGGTACGTTGCCGTTTCACCGTAGTTTGTTTGATAACATATCGCCTGGTTCGTCGGTTACTTCCCTATCTTACAGCAAACATTGTGCAGCATAATGCACAGTTTGATATCAACCTCTCTAAAATGCGAGGAATCAGTACTGATACTAGGTGCCCTAATAGATTGACGAGTAGGGTTTGCTGTTGTTGGACTAACTAATAATGTACCTGACCGGCTGAGCCCCTCAAGAGAGGAAGAGGGGAACCACCCTTCAATCAAGTAAATTTACGATAATATTTGATTTGGTATTACATCAGGGCATGTAGTTATTGTTCAGATTGCGCGATTGAACGCCTCCGAGCTCATGTTTCAGGGCGATGTATTATGCTCCACGTGTTAGGAGCTCAGAAAAGTCCGCTGGGCCCTTCCGAGGAACGACTCTGATGCCATTAGTTACCTAGAATTAGCAGTGCGCTGTGAGGACAACACACACATCGATACATATATGTTGCATACGACGCATTCTGCGGTAGAGGTATTCACAGAATATTTGTTTAGGCCAAAACATGTCTGTTTGACGCGCCCCCTGACATGACAAACTACCCAACGTTGCTTGAAAACCACTTGGGAGTCAGTCATCCCACACAAGGGTGCACCATAGGTTTACGAGTTCCTAACGCGAGGAGCTCAACAGCTCGCTAGAAGTGATGACTTCTAAGGCATTCATTCACGCAACTCGACCAACATTTCTACGCGCGCTAGTGCAAATAAATACCGGTACATTGCTCGTGAAATGATCATGCTAAGAGATGATTTCACACCGGAGGAGTTCAACAAGTCAGAAGCGTTTTGCCCATAAAGTGCAACAACTAGATTCTTAAAGTTGCCGATATTTTTCGTCACTTGGGAGTTCTGATTCTGTTGAAATTGCATGTTTTGTCTCACAGTCTGTGTCTGGGTGAGATATATAGCTCTCCTCAAGACGAATGCTACGCTGGAGGCAGCATTTCCCCCGCCGTAGTCGTCCTGAATGACGGCGGTGCCTTGACCAAAACTCGTCGGAATGCTGCGGTTCTTGTTTTTCGATGTGAAACATTTTAATGTACCTACTTTAAGCACAAGCCATGGGTTCGGTCACCGGGTTGCACTTCAAAGTTACTCAAACATATGTTTTTGGGTTGGGCACGGAGCTCCAAAAGTGGGGAACCTTAGTTTTGCAGATGAACGCTCCTACCGCGGCTTGCGCCGTGCACTCAGGGGCAAATTTCGTCTTCTCTGTGCGGGGGTCTTATAGCGATAACAGCGGATAGCGCTTTCTGAGGTCAACGTCAGTGACTTTAGGCTTCTCGCTTGAAGAGGTCTGCACGTGTCCCGAAACCTGGGTTGGGGAGAACCAAAAGTGCTACGCCAGTGAACAACCCTATGGCCTAGGTATATACAACGAGATTTGTTTTTTTCTTCGAAACACTTCCACCGTTTTGGGCAAGGACGCCCGTCATGGAGTAAGCAGCGCTACAGCTAAACAAGGCTGCCTCCAGCGTAGCATGCTTCCGACGCCAGATGAGTGAATGTCGAACGCTCCTAGGTGATATTCGAGACGATGGCTGTTAGTGGAGAATTTGGAAACAGGCAGGACAATGGCATTGAGGGTTGGTACGTAGGCGTACCAATGCGTAAGAAAATTAACGAATTGCTTTCTTGCGGGTAATACACCGGCGGATGGGTCGTGGATTCTAACTCATCCACGCTAATTGAAATCATTCATGAATTGCCATGTTCGAGGAAAACGGCGTGTGAGCCAGCTATCTAGAGCAGACAGCTTCAACAACGAGATTCGAGCCACCGAGGTATCAACGGAAAATCCCGGTGAAATGGCCGAGGTAGAGTCGGTGCTGTGACCCACGGGAGCAAGAAAACGGTGGTAGGGGGCCATCAAACCGACGGACTATTGTTTTGTGGAACGGTGGCACAGGGACAAAGTGGGTAAGACGTGGCGACGTCCTGTAACAGGGGACGCCATGAATGGCAGCAAGAATAAGGGTGTGTGTGGCGAGTGGGAGGGAGGAACCAGGTGTTTTCTCAGTTCGTCAAATGCAGAGCTGTATATCTCATCCCAACATTCAATTGGGAAATCTTTCGGTTGCGCACGTTGTTCAAGCAACGAGAGCATTCTTGCATAACTCATTATCATGTAACTGGAAACACGTCTGAAAAAGTGTTGTTTTTGGATTAAGGAATACCTCAAAGCACGTACGGAAAGTGCTCATTCGGTTTCTTAACGGGAGAGTGCCCATTCAGTTCAATGAATCGCGTGATCATGTTTCATCGGGGCAGTGTTCATAACACATACACTGTAGTCGCAAGAGGGGTCGCCGACCCATATCCTTAATAAGGATACACAACCCGTAATACGCGCAATCGGAGTATCACGCACAGCTTGCAAATATGAGTTTCGACAAAATATTCCATCTCACTGCTGGAGTTTTTTACTTTTATGATAAAGAAGGTTCACTGGGGACCACGACCACGGCTAGGGGGGGCAACCCCATTTTCACTAGTGTATTTGAGCTATCATCTCATATCATATCATACTCGCACGAGTGACTCGGTACTTCACGGAGTTTTTTTTTAACTATTCAGGCGATTTGTATGGCGCAGCCTTGGTAATCAATAATTGTTGCGGATTCCCATCGCAAACATCGTACCAGCACGAAAGTTGTATGACCGAACGGGAACAGCGGGGGGTCGCTCGCGCGAGTGACCCCGAGCCACTGCAAAAACAGGCCCCAAACGGGGGACCCTTAAGGCACCGTAGCCTAGGTCCGGCTAGACCTTTGTCATTTCGGCTTTTTCCCAACCTACGCGGATAACGTAGTGTGTCAAGAATACAAAACAAAAACTTTATCAGAACAACCACGTTGTGCGCTTTGCTCTCCGTTTAGTAACTTCAACTTACCGGCATATTTCTTAGTTCGCAAGCTACTGCAACTTTTTCAAAGGCATGTTTCCAAGGCAAAGACTTGAAAAACTTTAGATCGAAGTATCACACGAAGCTTGCAAAGCTGAGTTTTGATCAAAATCAATTTTTGGTCGATCTCACAGCTGAAGTGTATTTTTCAATTTTATATAATAAAGATATAATATAGATATACCATAATATGACACACAACCCGTAATACGCGCGATCGGAGTATCACACACAGCTTGCAAAGATGAGTTTTACAAAATGTCGATCTCACAGCTGGAGTGTATTTTCATTTTATAATCTACAAGGCCTGTAGACACGCGGATATGTCATTTGCATGTCAAGAACACACACACGTTTAATATTAGTAACATAATATCTATCCTAGCTATCCTTTTCGCAATCTTTGGTTAGCTCCTAAGCAAGTCACTATGAAGTGGTCGTCATGTTGGGGAGGGCTGTTCGATCGTACGGTTATGTCTAACTATCCTATCCCTGCATTGATTGGTGATACGCCATATGCCTAAATATACGACCTTCTTCAAACTTCTCATGTTCAAGGGTACGCGCGGTAATGGTCGGGTCGGGGAAAAGTGGTCGGGTAGGGAAAAAGTGGTCGGATCGGAAACGGGTCCGGTCGGGAACGGGAATTCCGAGTGTATTTCGTTCGCGACCGCGGCTTCCCGACCCCTTCCCGACGTTGGTCCCTGTTCCCGCCGTCTACCGTCCCGACTTACGTCATCGTGTTCCCGTCCAGACTGTTTCCCGTCCCGTCCTGAGGTGTATTCCCGACTTTTTCCGTCCCGCCGTCCGCCCAGTTGTTCCCATCCTATCGCGACGTCCGCGCACCGTTTTCCACATCCCGCAATTCACTCTAGTGGCAGATGTTCCCATCCCATTTACCATCGGTTGTATCTCTTCTCCATGTGACTATGGATGCAACTATTAGAGATGCTACGTGCCATTAACCATCATGTCGTTACTTGATAACAATTAAAGTCATCTGGTGTACATTGCGAGTTGCTATTAATAGTACGACAGGCAGTTTTCGGTCTGGTAGTTGTCGTTCATCGATGCAGTACTTAGCTAGCAAACGTGTCAGCAGTACTATGTTACATATATTATATATCATACATATGTTATATACACCACAGAAGTCTCAGAAGTAGGAGCTTGGATATATAATACACGGCCGAGCAGTTTACAGGATAAATCATATCAGAGTCCCGGTACATGTAGTACGTACTCGTACACGTTGAGAGGGGCAGTCTTCGCTATCCCTCTTGGAACCGGTAGAAACATATTCGAGTACGAGTTGTTCCTGAAACGACAATATAGGCTACAAAGGGTCATGAATACGCAATCTGCTATACGAGTTGTTTCAACAACAAGGTTATAGAATCTCGTATTGATTGGAGTCTTTTGGTTTCTTGGGGTCATGGCTTGGGGTTTTGTTTGTATTTGTACCGAATGCTCAGGGTATCTTTGTTTTTGAGCTACGACCACCGCATCGCGCGTGCACCCCTCTCACGTGGTCCCTCCACACCTACACCTCAGATCTCCACATCTGAGCCTTGCTCACCATCAGCTCTCATCTGAGCAAAGAAAGTCAATTAAGCAACATATCGGCTTGGGGTCGCCGAACAACATCTTCTCTGTTATATGTATAGCCCTTCTCTCACAGGTTTACCTGAAGGTGACCCACGTTTGCCTCAAATCATATAGGCTGGGTCTTCATCGGGCCGAACGCGAGCCTACGACCATACACTAGCTAGGAGTGGATTCACGCCATTTGCCATCTCATATAAAAGAGGTCTAATAGGTAACGAGCCTCGCACGTGTAAACGCGGGGAGCGGCACCACGGATTCACAATCTTCACCACTGACGGCTTGATCCAGATTTCTACTGCTACTTACGGGAGCTTCTTCTTCTCATGGAGTACGACGAGAGGAAGATCTGAGTTCGAAGTACTACAGGTACTTCGTCGACAGGTGAGTGAGGGTGTGCCAAGTGGGTCTCTCACAGACGTACATCAACAACTGCTACTTCAGTTAAGGACGAGTTGACGTGCTAGACACCCAGAGAAACTCGTCGCTACGTTGGGGAGTTGGTTGTATCCTTGTCAACCAACCTCTCCAGCTGCGTCCAGTAAATTCGAGACGCGGACCTACCTGCTGTACGCGTCTTATCCAACTCCACCACAATGCCAGTACCGCCGAGCGTGAGGAGCTCTGTTTTGCGTGGTCCGTACTGTGGTTCGTCAGCCTCAGGAGGCCCCGAGCAGCAGCTGTTTTGAAAGAAACATCCCCGGCCGTACTGTTGCCTGTTAAAGGGGTGACAGCCTTTCTTGCCCAAATTTTGCGGCCAAAATATTTAGATATATACTCGATTCATTTTTCAATATCCAAAAACTGGGACCCCACTGAAACGGTTTTACCTAGTACGTACGAAGCTATATGAATTTGGCCGACGACTACGTACCAAGACCATTCTTCAAGTACTATTAATACTACTTCCGTGGTATCCGGAGTCAGCAGCTGCTTGATTCTACGGCATCATACAAGACCTCTGAGTGAACTGCTACCTGGTACATACTACTCATAATCATGAGGGAGTCCAACAGCAGCACTCCACTTGCTCAAGCCATCAAAACACTAAGGACGTTCGACGGGCGCAAGCCGAATGAATTCTGCGACCGGCACAAAACGCTCGCCGTGATACTTGGCGTCGCGCGTCGCGATATCGCGCGCTTGATCAAGGGACAGAACCGTCCAACACAAGAACCTACATTTTCGGGTAAAGCTTGGGCTGCCTCCGACAAGGCCATTGCGGAATTCAACAGGGTCGAAGACGATCTTTACGCTATCCTCTACTTACTCACCGACAAACCAGCAGCGCTTCTTGTGGCCAAATATAAAGACATAATTGCTACGAGTGGTAACGGCCAACAAGCTCTATTCGAGCTCGTTAGCAAATACAAGGTGACGGACGAGGTCATTCGTTCGACGATAGATATATTAGTAAACACCCCGATCAAAGAAGGAGAAGATCCGGATGATTATTTCATGGAGAAGACCCTCGGCCGCGCAGAGCTAGCGAAGATGGACGAAACTATCACCGACCGAAGCTTTAAGGACATCTGTGTACAAGGATTTACTGCGGAGTACAAGGACGTCAAAATGATGATGTACCGAGCCCCGACGTTCGACATCCATCAGATGCAAAGCACGATGCGCCATCTGTACTTGGACGATATTTCGCACAACAACGACGCCAAGATCACTGGTAGTGGCGTAGCCATGACTGCGACATCGATTTGCAGTCATTCCGGAAAGCAAGGGTACTACGCCCGCAACTGCTGTGAAAGGAAGAACGACAGCGACATGAGATCTCCTGGAGCCCACGACAAGAAGAAAAACAAGGAATCTTCAAACAGCTAGGCAGCATCCAAGGTTGGAGCTGAGCACAAGTGGTGTTCTGTACACAAGACTACATCAGACGACGGCACAGAATGCTACAAGCAAGGAGCGCCACGCCCACCGCAGAGTGGACACGCTCACACTGCCTCTGCTTTACAAGGCACGAGCACACGCCCCAGTGACGACGAAAAGCCGTCCCTTAATTTCGACAATGGTTTCGAAAAAGGATTCGCGTTTACAGGGCTGCTGGCTGACAGCCGCAACAGGGTTTTTCCCCCCGACAGCGACAGGTGCTCGATGATTTTGGACAGCGGCGCGTCGGACCACTTGATAGACGGGAAGCCGATTCCAAGACTGCGCAAAAGCACGAGGGATTGCAAAAAGCTAAAGGAAACGACGACCATATCGACTAACGGCAAAAAAAAGGTACTCGCAACAGCAACAGGCACCATCTGTGGACACATCATCGACCAGGTTAGCAAGCGTGTTGCTGTTCGCATCTCGGCCATGTTCGTACCTGGACTGGGACGCAGCGTGGACTGGGACGCAGCGTCTTCTCCTTCATCAAAGCAATGTAATCAGGGGTGAGCACTAACCTCGAAACGGGAAACTCTCACTTGCAGTTCGACAGCATATTTTCGCTTCCGCTCACTCGACACCCAGAGGACAAGGGCGTACGCTCAAACGACGTATTTCTTCCCACCCTGGACGGCACGGTCGATACGTCATCATCGCCCGCGCTGCAGCACAGGCAACGAACGACGCCAACCCAGGCGATTGCATCTTCAAAGGGGTCTTAGAATTCTGCGACAACTCCGGCATCGCCAAGAAGCACACCACGACGGTAACGCCTCAACGGAAGAGGGTAGCCTCTACATACAAAACCCTTATTTTCTCGTGCCTCCTCGATAATAGAGCGCATTTGGTGATTTCTGAGTTCAGGAATAACATTTCTAGACTTTAAGCTTCCAACCTCTCACAACTGGGATTATTTGACTTGTGGATACTTCTCTCTTCTTTTTTTTCTTCTCAACCTTTTACTTTCCAGCTTGTGGACAAGCCGTGGTCACAGGTGTCATCCCTTCTCCCCCACGGTTCTTGCCTTCAATTTTATCGCGCATACCGCTCGTCGCTTTTTCATCGAGTTTTGCTGACTCACGCTCTCGCGCTTTCCGCAAGTCAACTTGTGCACAAGAAAAAGTCCCAACGAATTTATACGAGTATGCACTCGGCGGGGCTCAAACTCACGAAACTAACCTATACCAGGCTCGAGGATAACCTGATACGCCACCGAGCCGACCGGCTACTACCTCGTACCAAGTATCACATGTCACCACTGCCTATACTGTGCCTGGTATGATACCTGTCTGCTGTACACGTCACCATCGCCCACAACAAAAAATCATATACACACCTACGACAGCATACCGCGCTTGTGGTGTGCGAGACAGCTTAGTCCTCACACAAGCGCGACAGCAGCAGCACCACCACCATCAAAACCACCACAGGCACACAGCACCAGCACCACAGCAGCACCACAGCAGCAGCACAGTTGCAGAGACAGCAGCAGAGGCGGTGGTGACCTAACGTCGCCGGCGACAGCGTACAGCAGTGTACGTGCCAGATTTCAAAAATAAGGCAAACGGCAAAACAAGACCTACCAATTCAAAGTAAAACCACTTTCCAAAAACCAGACGCAATATAGTGGACGCGATTTACTCTACAACCACCCTATATAATAACCCGAACGATCCCAAACCGCAACACAGGGGGTTATAAATCCTGCGAGGGGGGCTCTTTGGTTGAAGTTGATCCTTAAACCTACAATCAGCAAGCCAGTTTTCATTGATTGCCTCAAACACCCCACCCGCCCCACACAACGATATCACCTCCCCCTCCAAACGCTCTACATCAATCACCACCCAGCCCTGGAGAGCACAGACACGAGGTAGATGCGGCTGCGCCACCATAGCTAGGCCGGGAGGGCCCTCTCTCGGCTGTGCTGTGGTGGGCTACTACTACTACAGCTGCTGCTGCTGTGTCTTCGCGTTTGTCGACATACACATCCGTGCTCTTGTCTTCGGTTGTGTGTGTCGCCACACGCCCGCCCTTGTTTTTTCACTCATCATGTACGAATGAATGCGTCTCGCGTTTTCCGTTACAATCGTGCGCTGCCGCGTCCTAGCGGCAGGTGGCAACCACGTGTGAAAGGCTGCCGGACAGCAGCACGGGTGAAGTTCTGTGAGGGGGCGCGCACGTGCGTGCGCACACGGTGACACTACTCCAATGCATCTCGAGGATTGCCCACACAATATTCCTTTTGTCTGTCCCCCAGTTTTAGGACACAACATCCCGATCTACGAAGAAGGCGCATTGATTACTGCTGTCACAGCAGTCATGCGAGAATATTGCCGGAAATTTCCGCCAAGAATTTCCCCAGAAATTCGTGGTGGGCATACTTTTATGGTGATGGAAAAAAGAGGTTTCCAATTACATCGCAGGCATTGTTCCTGTCGGATCTGGAAGGCGTTATACACTCTCGATTACTCTACAACCACCCTTTCAAGATTTCTGATGAAGTTAGTTATTTCTCGAGCCTCAAAAAACAATCGCCAGAAATAATGGCTATTATTTTTTCCATATTAGTAGGCCTCATTTCTTGTTTTACTCTTCACCGGCTTCATACCGGTATCTTCTTCCTCTCTTATTTGTGTTGTTTTTGTCGGTGAAACAGAAGTTACCTTCATCGGGTGGTGTGTTGTCCTTGCCACCCTGTCCATGCAACAACGACAGTTATCTTCTTTGTTTAGGTCATTTCTTAAGTGCGCTGAGACGAGCCCGCAACTGACCCACGGATGTACTGGACGCCAGTATCCCTGTTCACAGGTCTCTCCCATGCTGGCCCAGGTCCTGCTCCTGCCAATTGATGTCCGGACGATATTTGCGGAGGTGTCTGTTAACATTGTCACGTTCCCATCGAGAAATACCATCCGCCAACGTATTCGCGACGCCTTTCACATGTTTCGCGCGAAAACACCACCCGCTGCGCATTTCCAAGCATCCTAAAATACACATCAAAGTTCCCGATCTAGGCTCTTTCCCCCCTCGACATTTGCTTATCCAATGTACCGCCGCCATGTTATCGCCCAGCATTAGCACATTCTCGCCCCCAAACCGCGGCCTTGAGCCGGCGCCTACGACCAACGCCCACGCCGTGACAACCATCCCCAGCAGTTCGAGGACGTTAATTGAAAGGTCGTCGTGACCCTGGACATGCTCGCTTAGCCGAGACTTTGCGTTCCGGTCTAGATCGAACCGCCACCACGCCCCTGTTTCCAAGCAATACCCTCCCACGGCCGTTCCCGACGCATCGGACACAAGCGTACGCGAACGGCGCTGCAGGAAAAAAGTATGGAGCGGCGACGACAAATGGCACCTCAATCGTGCGAATTCCTCGCTCATCATCAACCGCCAAAACCCAACGTCCGCATGAAACTCTGGGCCGAGGGCTAGCCGTCCTCCCCTTCGCGACCGCGGACTGCTACCGCCGAGCTTTTCCTGCCACCGCTATACGGGTGGCAGGCCAAGCTTGTTAAGCATGCGGCGAACGAAAACCTTACCCGGCCGCACCACTTCGCTAGCATACAATAACTTCCCGAGCAGCTCTCGTACCTCGGATTCTAATGCATACCGACGACTCCGCGGCCACTTGAGGAGGAGCCCCCTCAACTTAGCCACTTTAGCCTTGGTGAGCGATATGGTCATTGCTACCTAATCAATTTCCCACCCCAGGACTTCCAACTGAGTATCCCAGTCAGTAATTTTTTGTTTCGACAAGAGTGGGGGGTCTGTTGGAGCGCGATCGCCAAACAAACGGAAGCGATCGGACGCTGAAGACGCCGATGAACACAAACAGCGATCGCCAGAAGGATACCATTGCACCTAAACGGGAACACCATCATCGACATAAAAGCGCACGAAGAAAGAATCATCCGGGCCGCCCCCCCGCCCAGGAGGGGCGACGTAACCCGGCGGCAGCGCCGCCGCTCTCGATTCGCAAGGCGGCCTCACAACAACGTGCCGTGTCGCCTCGCGACCGCTGTCGGTGCACACTGCACCACGATAGGAGGTGTCATTGTGAGCATGCTCTAACGCCGACGCAAACAAACACAAAAAACCTGGACTGTTGCGCCAACCAAATTGCAGTCGCCGGTCGACCACAACCAAGCCACTGAAAACGTATCCAAAAACAGGCGCGCGCGTTATCTCAACTGGCACTTGCCGAAACGCATCCTTCACATCCATTTTGCTCAGCACGATGCGTGCCCCGCGACCGAATCGTTGCCGCAGATACAGGATACGCCATATAATATCGCGCAGGACGTGACCGAGTTCACACTTAGGAGCCGACGAAAAATCGGTGTCTTTGTTGACGCTTATCGTTGACGGGCCGGTCGAGAACGTTAAATCATGCACCACGCGCAATTTCGTACTGAATTTGATTACTGCTAGCGGCGAGACACGCAGACGCGGTATGCATGCCGCCGCCTCGCGGGGGAAGACGAACGCGCGTCCGATTTAACGTTGTCACGGATCTTGTCAGCAATTTCCTCCCCGAATCCATCCGCGCTGCTATGATTTGAGTATTGTAGCGCGAAGGCCAGGTCCCCCCCACTAGCGACACGCACCGGAACCCCACGCTCCGCAAGACATACGAGTTGTGCGATCTCGGGAAAATGTTTCTCGCCCCCAAACCAATCTTGGATTCGCGAAGGATTCAGACACTGCCCCGAAAACACGCGTTCCGGTTTCATCATGCAATCAAACTGGTACTCGTGTGCTTGTAAAAACAGCAGTAACGCATTTGCCACGCGCTGCAAAGCCCGTGTAGCAGCTACTCGGTCCGTATCGCTCACACTCGAAAGGTACCGCCAAGCTGCTATGCACTTGTTTAAACCCTCCGCCTGCCGCCGAGTGCTGTAACCGTGCTCAGACTGGCTCGGGCACGCCCGGTCCTGTTCCTGAGACAACGTTGCCACACCCTCAACGTTGCTCACCCCACTGTCCTCGAGGCGAGGGCCGACCCCACCTTCGTAAACTGGCCTCAGCCGCGAAAGTTCGGTCCCCATGACTTCCTCTACGGACACAATCGGACCTACGCGCTCGACACCACACTTCCCCCCCCTGGGCACACCTGAGTTTGACCTTGTAACCGACCCCGGCATGACGAGCTGCGGCCTTGCTCCCGAGGTCGGCCCCGCCCGCAGGCGGGGCCCGCACCCCTATTTCCCGTCTCCCGCCCCTGTGCCCGCAGCCGCTCCTCCTCTTTGCGCCCCCGCCACCGCTTTCCCCGCGGCAGTCGAGCTCTCCTTCGCCCCCCCTGATTTCCTACCGCCCGCCCCCTTGCCAGCCCCCCACTCCGGTTTGCTGGCTCCATCTTGCGAGAAAATGCAGGCGCTGCCGAAGCGACAGCTCTGCTTCGACGCCCACGAGAAACACACCCTCGCCGTCTTGTCCTCCATTTTTCGTTGCTTCGCCGGGCGCTCGGCTGCCTGTTCCTCCACGTGCATCAACCCCCGGGAGTTGAGGAAGGCGTCCAGTCGAGTCCATATCGGCACCACCACAGCGGGAAGCTGCCCCACGGGAGGTGGTTCCAACAAATTTGAGCCCGCGATCACTCCCGCCCGAAATAATTCCGAGCTCCAATCCGTCAGGTCGGAATTGATCAGCCTGACCAACCGATTACGGTTGGCAGGGACCATCATAGTCTGGAAATAGTCCAGAGCGTGCTCCCGGATCACCCCTATACCCTTCTCGAACGCCCCGGCTAGGATTTGGAGGCGTGCGGCCGATGCCGGATGGTCAATGCCATAGCCTACCACTGTGCACACAACGTGTGAGAGGATGGCGAGTTGGTCCGCCAGCGGGAACCTGGATCCGGCAATGCTGTTTGCGGTGGCGCTCCGAGGCATGTATCCTGCGACATGGAATCCCGAGAGCGTTTCCAGCTGGGTGGCGATATCACTGGTTACCAGCACCCGTTTCTGCAGCAGGTCCTGGATCTCCTGGCGCTTCGCTCCCGTCAGCAAAGGCCGTTCTCCGGCGATCATCCAGTACTTGCGGGACGTCGGGTTCTGCCATAGCCCCAAACGCGCTTTGGCAGCCATTTTTTCCGCGTGGCTCCCTGGCCCAGCCACAGCCAGCGGAGCCGCGCCACCCGGTGGCTCGCCTGGCCCAGCGACGCCCGCGATCGGCCCTCCTGGCCCCTCGGCAATGCCCACCGGCGCGCCCTGCTGAGTGACCCCGCTCATGCGGCCTGGCCTGGCACGACGGCGTCCTGCAGCATGCCCTGCATCTGGGCTAGCATGTCCGCTTGCTGGTCCAGACGTGCATCGACGTTGTGAAGACCTGCCTCCACGAAAGCACGTAGAGCGCCGAGCTCCATCTGGCCCTGCGCCCCTCCTTCCGGCCCGGGGCCATCCTCCTTGTGCTCGGCCCCAGAGCCGGGCGCGGCGACGCCGCCAGGCCCCTCGTCCTGCCCACTCATCGCGTCGGTAGATCACCCGGCTTGCGGATCCGTTTGAGAATTGTTTATTTTTTTTTATTTAAAAAAAAAGTCCCCTGTAAAACAAACTGTTTTTGAACAAAAACCACGGGAGGAAAAAAAACTTGCCCTCCGGCTCTCCGCGAAGCTGAAGAAAAACCACTGATTAGCCAGTCACTATTCTTACGTAGCTTCCACCGCCTGTTCTCCCCACTGCACACTGTCTTCGAATCGTGCAAGTCGGCGGTCCTACGCGTACCACTTCTTCTGCTCTATGTATTGTATACCACGGCAGAAAACCCGAATGCTCGCAGTTGGGTGATCGAAACGGTTGGCTCGTCGCGGAAGAACGCCCTCCAACTTAATTAGAACTCCTCAATTCTCTCTTTTACAACAAAATCCAGATTGATACTTCGTCCCAATCTTCCACTTTTCGACTCAACTTCTTTCGACTGAGAATTCCGACTGGCGGGTACAGTAAAAAAACTCGACTTTTTCGACTTGATCCTCCTGTCGAAAAACTCAGTCGAAAAAATTGTACACGTGTTTTTTGGACCGATTACATCGCTCATCCCACCACCAACCACACACCCACACGGCGACACGGCCACACACCCATACCAGGTATCACACTGCAGTATCATACAAACAAGGCGCTGACGCTGTCTTGGCTATCCCTGCTGTTGCTTCTCGCAGAAAGTCAGCGTGGCGCATTATTCCTAGTTCCGCTCGCCAGCAGCGTGTATCACACGACGGCAGCAGCGCGCGGTCTCGATCCCATGCTACCAACGACGGCTACGCCTGCTGTAGCTTTATCGGCTCTCGGCTGGGTGCAACTCCACCAACGTAGCTTTAGCGGCTTTCGCCTTAGCCCAAAGCCACCAACTCGCTGGGACGAAGGTTCGTCGGGCCGTTGATCCCGGGGAAAGCGCAAAGCACAGAGCTGCCAACCGATTTCACCTGCTGTACGGCAGTACTCCCTCGCACCAACCGCCTCTTCTACTAGGAAGAGCACAAAAACTCTAAAATCTACTCGACTGACAGAGATAGCATACGACCGCCCTGACTTCTTCGCCATGTTGCGTTCTCTCCCAGGTGCCATTGATGATGGACGTGATACCCTCTGTTGGCCCAATGCTATCCTTGGCCAGTTCCTAGGGTCTGCTAACATGACATTTTTCTTTCTTCTCTTCTTCTTTTTCTTCTTTTTTTTTTCTCTTCTTTTCTCCTTGCTTTCTTGTCTTGTCTTTTCTTGCTTTTCTTGTCTTTTTCTTCTCTCTTCTTGCCTTTTTCGTTTTGTTTCGTTTCCTTGTCTTCTCTTTCCTTTCCTTTATCTGCTTTTCTTTTCTTTGTTTCTTTTCTCCAATTGACTTACGCCTGTCGTGCGTATGCGTAGTGATAGATACTACGTGTAATATATACGTGGTAGTCTTCCTTGGGTGGCAATCGGAATAGTTGGTTTCCCCAGGCGTGAGATTGAGACGTATGCACCGGCCTGGACCTGGCACATCGTAGACTGACTCCCGATTTCACTCATATATGTTCCTGGTTGAGGCATGAATTGCGTCAGCTGTGATGTACCCGGTATGCGTGTACCACCTTGGGTTGTGCGTGTGTGTTTTCCCTGGGGTATTCCTCAGCTACAGACAGAGAAACTGGAGCCTGTCCTGTGACTACGGACTTGATTATGCGAGTAAATGGGAAAACAACAACAACAACAACAACAACAACAACAACAACAACAACAACAACAACAACAACAACAACAACAACAACAACAACAACAACAACAACAACAACAACAACAACAAGGACCAGAAGAATCCGGTCGAAAAAAAGTCCAGTCGAAAAAGCCGTTTTCGACTGACGGAATCCCATTGTATAAGAAATAGCCTTAGTGTTTAGTATTGCTTGTGCACACTTACTTCTCTGTTCCTCTTCAGCACGTATTTAATAAGCTGGTGAAATGCCAGCTTTCTTGGTACGATAACACAACAAAACAAGCCATACCGAAATAAAAAAGGGAAAGAAAAAATAAGATCAAAGAAAAACAAACGATGATAACTTGTACGATATCATAGGTGTTCTGAAGAACGCGTCGCGAAAGAGGATCGGAAAAGAAAGGCTGCAAGAACAGAATAACAAAAATTATGGGGGATATTATATTGCGAGCGAATATTCTTGTAATATTATTATATCATGAAAATCAAAATACACTCCAGCTGTAAGATCGAATATTTTGTCGAAACTCATCTTTGCAAGCTAGCTGTGTGTGATACTCCGATCGCGCGTATAACGGGTTGTGTGTCCTCATTAAGGATATGGGTCGGCGACTCCCCTTTCAACTACAGTGTAGCTATCATGGTCAACAGGGTGATGTTAGGCAGTCTGTGCGCGGAAACTATAAAACCCGTTTCGAGGGGGGCAAAGTCTGACAGCTGTGGAAATAAATTCATCAGTTTATAATCCTGTAAGTCGAATATCCGGTGAGGGGAGGGCGGAGTTTTAAAGGACGTAGGGGCCTGATTTTGATCAAAAGGGGGGCGGGAGGGGGGGAGGGGGGGGGGGAGGGGACGGGTGGGGCAGGTCATTTTGTGCGTGGAAACTATAAATATTTCTTGTGGGGGAGGGGGGGGGGGGGTTGGCGGGGGGGAGTGGGGGCGGGGGGGGAGGGGTTTAGGTCGCATAGACGTAGGGGTTTGCTTTTCGAGTGGCGCTAGGTCTAGGCGATGGTGCGGGTGGTGGGGAAGGAGGGGCCGTTGGCGGCGGGGGTGGGTGGGAATTGCAGCAGCGGCACGGACGGCTCGAAAACGATAACGAGGCGATATCGAAGGCGTGGAAGTGTTTATTACTCTGGCGGATTTCGATAGTAGGTGGGGCGTTTGAGCAAGAGGAAGCAAAGAAATTAAATAAAATGTCAGCCGTCGGTTCTCGTTTCTCTCAGGGATCTCCGACGCCAAGAAAAACAACCATTCACTAATTATGGGACCAGATTCATCGTTATTTCTGGGTTCGGAAAAATTAGTCGCCAGAAATCAGCGGATGTTGTGATTTCAGCTCCTCTTCTTCTAACCTCGCAGAAGAAGAGGGATTGATTGACTTTTGGTTGCTGTTGTTGTTGTTGTTGTTGTTGTTGTTGTTGTTGAACATTGTTGTTGTTGTTGTCGTTGTTGTTATTGTTGTTGTTGTTGTTGTTGTTGTTGTTGTTGTTGTTGTTGTTGTTGTTGTTGTTGTTGTTGTTGTTGTTGTTGTTGTTGTTGTTGTTGTCTCACATTAACTCTTCTCGTCAAACATCTGGAGTCCGTGGCCACACAAAGGTGCTGGAGCCCCTCGGGAGGATCCGAAAAACCAATAAATAATCAAAATTCGTCCGGGAAATACGACGCTTTCCTGCCCAAGAACGCGCGATGCGATGAAGAAGGCGCACAACAAGTGAAATTATTAGGTAGAGTTGGGTACTGAGCCAGTACGTACTGCCAGTAGTACTAGTACTGGCAGTATCCTGAAACTGGTAAACGGACTTGCCAGTACGCCAGTACATCAGTATCTACGAAGATGCCCTGCCTCATACGTCTCGAAAACCAGCGGAAACCCATGTATTCCGGCTGCCGCAGAGAACGCAGAGACACACAGCCCCACAGCACACCTCACACAATCACAGAGCGGTGGAGACTAACGATATGCACAGATTTGTCTCCCCTGGCATCTCGCCATGTGCTGCAGACCTTGGCGGCGGTGCAGGTGGTTCAGGGGCTGCTGCGTCAGCAGCAGCAGCGACGCCCGGAGGGTCAGCAAATCAGCAGCAGCAGCAGCCCGCTGCGCCAGCAGCACATACATATTGCAGACGACGTGGGGGTTGGGGTTTGGTGGAAGATATTCCACCGGTTTCTACTAGTTTCTACGGAGTACAATACGCTATGGAATGATCTTGCGATTCTTAGATGATTCTGCTATCCATTTCAACTCATGTGAATGGATAGAGTGTAGATATCGGTCGCCCCGGTGGCGTATCAGGTTATCCTCGAGCCTGGTATAGGTCAGTTTCGTGAGTTCGAGCCCCGCCGAGTGCATACTCGTATAAATTCGTTGGGACTTTTTCTTGTGCACAAACTGACTTGCGGAAAGCGCGAGAGTGTGAGTTAGCAACATTCGATGACAAATCGACGAGCAGGTGGACTGCTGAACCCCATGCGCGATAATAATTGAAGGCAAGAACCGGGGGGGAGAAGGGACGACACCTGTGACCACGGCTTGTCCAGAAGCTGGAAAGTAAAGAGTGTGAAAGAGAAGAAAAAAAAAAAAAAAAACTCCCACGATCCTGGAGTTTGTAGGCGTTGCAAAGGTAAAAACTTGGTCGACAATTGATCCTTTCTCCCTTCCTTGTCAAAAACAAAAAAAAAGTGAGTTTTCCCCGCGCCAGTGCCTCTGTCAGATGAGCCAAAATCGCTCATTTTTAATGCTCTAGTGAAGCCAAATCGCGTAAAAAAGGGCCTCCGGCGGGGCGCCTCCGGCGGTGCCTCCTCACCAGCCGGGGGGGGCAGTACCAAACCCTGGAAATTACCCAAACAAAGTGCAAATTGAACACACATGGCCGCGGATATCCACTCATCAAGTACACGGCGTTTTTTTTTTCCTCGTACTTTCACTTTTCAACTTCTGGACAAGCCGTGGTCCACAGGTGTCGTCCCTTTCCCTCCTGGTTATTGCTTTCAATATTTATCGCGCATAGGGTTCAGTTATCCCTCTGCTCGTCGATTTTCATCAAGTGCTGCTATATCTCACGCTCTTCTTGCGCTTTCCGCAAGGAAATTTGTGGCACAAGAAAAAGTCTTACCCAATTTTGACGAGTATGCATTCCGCGGGGCTCGAACTCACGAAACTGACCACTCATTGTTGTTGTTGTTGTCCTCACATTAACTCTTGTAAAAAATCTAGAGTCCGTGGTTACACAAAGAAAGGTGCTGGAGCCCTAGGAAGATCCGAAAAACCGACGGAAATAAATAATTCGTCCGGGAAATATTTCGCTTTCTCGCTTAAGAAAAACGCACGATACGAAGAAGGGCGAACAAGTGAAAAGGTCCAATGTGCAAACTGAAGTGACATGCGAGTGTCCACTCAACTACAGCATAGACTAGACGTCCCCCGTTCCAACAACTAACCGAGTATCATACCAGGTTCGCTCGAGGATAACCTGATACGCCACCGGGGCGACCGGCATAGAGTTCCCCCGGTCCCACAAGTGAACAGCTCGCGGCCCCAAACTACAGTGAGTGGTTGGGCTGCTTGCACCGTACGAACCGCACGGTATTCGTGAGCACAGACGAACGCGCCTGCTGTCTTGAGTGTGGTCAGTGTGACGGCCAGCGGTCATGAAGTGACAAACAAGCAATCGAACCAAAAACCACCTCACAAATACAGTATCAATGATCGCCCCGTCTTCCCGGGTATCTGACAAGTTGCAGCGCAGCTACGACGCCCGTGCCAGAAAATGGAAAATTGCGGGTGGATGTTCTTGTTTTTTTTTTTTTTTTTTTTTATCCTCCTGGGGATCCGGGTAAAAAAAGCTTAAGCTCTATACACTTTCGTCTGTGTACCAGTTTTCGTCCATCTGCAGAAAGCAGACTTTGTGTCAACCTCGCCCCTCCGGTTTATGTTCTTGTTTTTGTTGTTGTCTCACATTAACTCTTGTCAACTATGTAGAGTCCGTGGTCAAACAAAGATGTTGGAGCTCGATGAAGAACCGATAAACTAAATGAAATCAAAATTCGTCCGGGAAATACTTCGAGAGCTCTCTGGGCCGACCAAGAAACCTCCTAATTCGTCAATCATGCATATCGTTTGAACGGCAGTGACCCACTGCAAACTGAGCATATCCTCGTCATCAGCTAGATACGGTGGTCATTTTAAGCCCTCCAGCTCGAGAATCTGCCAAGTTGGTGCCGAAACAAGTGTTTGCCACTCACATCCCCGAGTTTGAGAATTTTTTTCATGATTTGTTTAGGTTGCTTTTTCTAAAATTGCTCGAAAGACAACGTGGATGGAATCGGCTCAAATTTTCTGGGCATGTACATCTTGGGACGAGAAGTAGGGACATATGCGTTTCATTTCATGGGTCACTTTTGTTCGAAAGTTATGGATGAATGCCTGAAATACATGTAAATTTGTATGCAGAGGCACTTCGGTGGAAACTTAGCCATGCACCTCTCAATTTTTTAAGTTAGGACCTGAACGTTTGACACGTGATTTGAATCAAGCTGAAAAAAAAATGTAAGTAAAATTGAGATGCAAAAAAAAAAAACATCGATGCACTTTTCCCCGCCTCAAACTTCAGCAAAAATTTTGGGCTGGCCGTAGTAGAACATTTTTTTTTTTGCATCCGAGTTTGAATGTCTTGCTCAGCTTGTTTGAAATCACGTGTCAAAATTTCAGATCTAAACTCCAACAATTGGGTGTGATATTGCGATATTGTCCCTATCCGAGCCTCTTGCCTGGCCCAGCTCGTACGCTTTCCCGCCCAAAAACGCACGATACGAAGTGGCGCACAAGTGAGAATACCTAATCTGCAAAGTGAACTCACATGGCCGCGGTTATCCAATCAACTACGGGATAGAGTTCCCCTGTTCCCGCAACTACAATCAACTCGCGGCTACAAACTACAGCGATACTCGTACCTCGTACCAAGTATCTCATGTCACCAGTGCCTACTCTTGAGTCTTTTCAGGCAACAGCGGCGGAGCAGTAAAGCTTTATCGGGATGCTCGTCGCGCGGGGGCAGGCGTCACCACCAGCCACACTATGGAGTAGTCTGGGTTTGAGTGGAGGAAACTGCGCCGGAACGAGGCCGGTATCGACGACGAAGGAGAAGGGCGACTGAGCGTCGACGGGCGGGGAAGAGACGGATGGAACTCTCCCTGAACGAGAACTCAGGGTTTTCAGATCAGCACCGCATGCTGCGAGGAGCGTGCTTTCTTTTCGGGCGGGGGAGAAGGCGAATCAATTGAAATTGAGCGTCAACGAGAGCAAGACTTAAAGTGAGAATGGGCGGGCCGATTGAGTTAAGGCGATGAGGCGGCTATGAAGGACTACAGCGGGAGGATGGCACACGGAGACCCATGACCCGCACGCACACCACCATCACAAGAGCAGCGATCGTCTTTTTTCAGGGTTTTTCACGAGGCAGTAGTACAACATGTTGCTAACGCCACTGATTTTTGTAGAGTAGGTCAAGTGGTATTGAATATATTTCTCTCGCTTAAACGCCCCACCTACTATCGAAAGTCGCCAGAGTAATAAACACTTCCACGCCCTGGATATCGCCTCGTTATCGTTTTAGAGCCGTCCATGCCGCTGCTGCAATTCCTACCCTCCCCCGCCCCCAACGCCCCCTCCTTCACCACCACCCGCACCATCGCCTAGACCTAGCACCACTCGTATAGCAAACCCCTACATTTATGCGACCTAAAGCCCTCCCCCCCCACCCCCAGCCGCGCCCGCCACATTCCCCCCCCCTCCCCCACAAGAAATATTTATAGTTTCCACGAACAAAATGACCTGCCCCACCCGTCCCCTCCCTCCCCTCCCCCCCCCCAGCCCCCCTTTTGATCAAAATCAGGCCCCCACCTCCTTAAAAACTCCGCCCTCCCCTCACCGGATATTCGACTTACAGCGATGCACTTGATAAACTGATGCATTACCTTCCACAGCTGTCAGATTTTGACCCCCCTCAAAAACGGGTTTTATAGTTTCCGCGCACAGACTGCCTAACATCACCCTGTTGACCATGAAAGCTACACTGTTGTGTGATACTCCGATCGCACGTATTACGGGGTGTGTGTCCTCATTAAGGATATAGGTCGGCGACTCCCCTTGCAACTACAGTCGACTGTAGTTGCAAGGGGAGTCGCCGACCTATATCCTTAACTGTAGTTGCAAGGGGAGTCGCCGACCTATATCCTTAATGAGGACACACACGCCGTAATACGCGCGATCGGAGTATCACACAGCTTGCAAAGATGAGTTTCGAAAAAATATTCGATCTCACAGCTGTAGTCTAGTGTATTTTAATTTTAAAGTATACCCTTCATGGGGAACCACCCCCCGCACTTTTCAATTTTCAGACACGGGGCGTCGTAGCTCAGAGCTGCGCTGCAACCTGTCAGATAACTCGGAAAAATGGGACGTTCATTGATATTTTGTATGGTGGTTTGTGGCTCGATTGCTCGTTTTTCACTGCATGCCCGCGCGTCGTCACTATGACAGCATTCCAGAGAGCAAGAGCGCGTTCATCTGGGCTCACGATTACCGTGCGTTTTGTACGGTGCAGGCAGCCCAACCGCTGTAGTTTGTAGCCGCGAGTTGGTTAGTTGTGGGAACAGGGGAACCCTATGAGTGTGGCAATTATCGTGGCATCTCCCTCGTGGCTCACGCCAGCAAAGTACTCCTCGATCGAGGCAATGGCGGGTCGCCATTATTGCGAGCGCGAGAACATTCTGCCGGAGGAACAGTGTGGGTTCAGACCCCAACGCTCGACGGTTGACATGATGTTCGTAGTACGTCGACTGCAGGAACTGGCGCGGAAGAAGAACACCCTCTTGTACTTGTACTTTATCGACTTTAACCAAAGGATATGACTCCGTCGACCGAACCGTTCTTTGGGACGTCCTTGCTCGTTTTGGCGTGTCACCGAGAATGCTCCCCGTCATCCGCTACTTCCACGACGGCATGCAAGCATGCTTGCGGTTGGATGATGGAGAGCCGGATAAGTTCGACGTGGGGCAAGGTCTCAGGCAAAGATGCGTGCTCGCGCTACTACTGTTCAACATGTTTTTCACGGCGGTACTGCGTGTGGCCGAGAAACGCTTCCTCGCTGATGCAGCCATCACGGACAACATGGTGCGGCTCGAGCGAAAGGAGAAAGGCGAGAAGAAGGGCACTTCACGCAGAGGCAAAGTCGACGGGCGAAGGGGGGAGAAGGAGGAGGAGGAGGTACAGAGATTGTTGGGTATGCTGTACGCGGACGATGCGGGCATCGTATCGCGATCGTCAGAATGGCTAGAGAGGATGATGACGGTGATCGTGACTTCGGGCTTACGGTCTCCGAGGCAAAAAAAAATGATGGTGTGCCTGGAGACCAAGGGCGGGGGGGGACATGTCCTTCACAATCAATGCAGACGGCCAGGTATACAGACGAACAATCGAGTTTGTGTGCTTGATCGGGGCTATCACCGCAGACAGAGACCTTAGCATCGAAATAACGCGGCGTCATCGGAGGGCCTGGGCGTGCTTCCAGCGGTACAAGATGAAAATCTATGATCGCCTGGGTGTGCGCTAACGGTTGAAGGTGCGGCTGCTGAAAGCTGAGGTGGTCGAGACACTTCTTTACGGATGCATGACGTGGAGCCCGAACAAGCATGACTATGACAGGCTACGACGGGTTCACCACTCCATGCTCCTTCGATTCGTCGGATGGCGGAAACGGGAGCACGGCGACCACACCCATCATACGCCGACGCCTATGCCAAGACAGCTTCCGAGTGCATAGAAGCGATAGTGCGCAAACGGAGGATATTGTTGCGGGATTCGTAGCACGTATGGTGGAGGAGTGATGTGTGGGAAGCTTGTTGATGGTAAGGGCTACTCAGGGGGGCGTAAGAAGGACTGGCTGGCTCCCCTGCAGAAGGCTATGTCGGTCTTTGGAATGGAATTCGAAGGGTGGCGAAAGGCTGCTCAGAAGGCCGGCGGATGGTTTCGACAAGTCGAGGAGGGACCCAAGTTGTTCATGCGGAATTAGCAGAAGACCGGAAGACGCAAAGCTGCAGAGCGACGCGCGAAGGTCGCGGCTGCGCCATACACCGTCGGCATCCCTACGCGGTCGGCGGGAGGGGGGGGGGGGGGGGGGAGGGGGGGGGAAGGGGGAAGGGGGGGGGGGGGGGGGCGGGCGTCCTGCCCAAGAGACTGAAGTCTGGGTCAGGCCATCATCGTCTTGAAAATTGTGGGCCTTTCAATGGCCATCACAAGATTGCGTAAGACCGCCCTGACTTCTTCGCCGTGTTGCGTTCTCTTGCCAGTGCCATTGGTGGCGCACTTGATACCCTCTATGAGCCCAATGCCGCTATTAGGCAGTTCCTAGGGTCTGCTATTAATTGTTTGACTATTATCTCTTTTCCTTTCCTTGCTTCTTCTTCTTCTTCTTGTCTTCTTGTCTTTTCTTGCTTTTCTTGCCTTTTCTTGTATTTTCTTTCTTTTCTTTTTCGTTTTTCGCTTGCTTGTTTTTTCTTCCCTTTATCTTCTTTTAGTCCCTTTGTTTCTCTTTTTGCAATTTGACTTGCGTCTGTTGTGCGTATGCGTGGTAATAGGTACTACGTACAATATATACGTGGTACTCTTTCTTGGGTGGCAAGCGTTGTAGGCGGTTTTTCCAGGCGCGAGTAGTGAGACCTATGCACCAGTATGTACCTGGCACATCGTTGGCTGACTCCAGATTTCACTTTGATATATATATGTTTTCTGGTGGAGGCATGAATTGCGTCATCTGTTGTATATGCGTGTACCACCTTTGGTTCGTTTGCGTTTTTTCGCCGGGGTATTCCTCAGCTACAGAAGGACTGGAGCGTGTGCTGTGACCACGGACTTGATTACGCGAGTGAATGTAAGATCAACAAAAACGACAACAACAACAATCGTCCGTTTGAAGTGTTGCACTATGTTAACCAATGGCCTACCCAAACTAAAAACCACCTCCGCGATGTTTTGTGATTGTGTTTCAGGAAAGATGCGGTCTACTTGCTGTTTGTGTCTAGGAGAGACCCACCTGCATCCACCAGCACGCGACATCCTGAATAACGAACAGCCGCGACGGCTAGATAAGGCCTTTGGCAGACTGGCGCCCCTGCTCTCGAGTCCGGGCAAGATGTGTGTCTGTTGCTTGGTTTTAGTTGATGAGTGCACATCACAGCAGTAGCTAGCTGGAGCACAGCAGTAAGTTATTCCTCCTGCGTGTTAACCCCCTTGCCTGATTTCTTTCCTCGGCATCGATCGCTTTTAGATTGTGTCTATCCCCAAGCTACCCCAACAGTCACCACGTGAAGCAACTCAAAGCACGACCCATCGCGGCTTCCGCGCGTTTATACATGTGTCGAGCAGTTGTTGCAGGCAACGTTATCTCGCCCATGCCGTGTATGCCTCGTCTCACACCCCTGGCAACTAGTGCCCTACGCTGCTCTGGATCTCGGACGGGACGGGGCAAATAACCTTGCTTCATCTCGTCTCGAGTCTTGGGCCCTTGATGACTCGAGTGCGGAAAAAACGCCATATTCAGTTTCAGACAGCACAAAGTGCCCACACAAATGCAAGTGGAGTCGCCGACCTATATCCTTAATGAGGACACACAACCCGTAATACGCGCGATCGGAGTATCACACACAGCTTGCAATATAAACCGGTATCCACTTTGACCGGTATGCAGTTGGGAGCACACAAACGGGTACACCTGAGTCGAGCGTCGTTAGGTCTCCAATATTCTCGTCCCCTTTGTCACACTTAATCCCAGGAACTACATCGATTCAGTGCTTATACTCGTGGGTTGACCATCTTTCGTACCGATATTTCTTGTTGGGGGGACCTCTTTCTTCCGCGGATCGAACTGTACACCGGTAGTTGAGAGTAAGCGTTATGAAGACTGTCCAAACGCGGGGAGCCATGTGGATGACCCACATCCCGCTCTGTGTTCTAACATTCATTTCATGCTACGTTCTACATACGCCAATGAAGCTTACGGCAACAGCCCCCCGTGTAATGCTCTACGCTATAACAACAGCATACTTTGGCAGGGAGCACGCACAGCACTGGAAAATACGCCCGCCCAGCCATGGAAGACCAGCCCGACTGCTGTGGGGTGCCCGGTAACGGGACCGTAACCCAAACTCGACGCTGATGCTTGGTCTTGGTCCATGTCTGCGCTACTGAAGATCCATACCGAAGGGGTCTACCCATGTTGCTATTATCACAATGAACGCATCGCCATCATTGTGTTCGTGATCATAACACAGGGTAGAATAGCTCTGGGGCCGAACAATGCCCTTCGATGAGACCAAAGATATTCGAAACTGAAACAATATATTTCACACAACCTGAAACGCGTGTACTTCATACCTAGCTACGTAAAAGTAGTTCTTCGTGGTCGACGTCGTCATGTACGTGTATAGTACATTGCAGCTCATGCACCGGGCTAATACGCACGGATACAGTGTAATTTATAGTCCCAACCACATGGTTCATACTCTTCTACTGTTAGGCAAACCAACTAAACCAGTCGTGTGGCGCGTCTGATTTTCACGCACGAACCAGGTCAACAAACTAAACTCTGCGAGATGGTCCACGGCGCCACCACGTGTATGCACCCCGTTAATATCACGAGAAGATAGCATACTAGACGAATCTGGCAAGAACATTGTCCCATGGCTTAATAGCGCTCGCCACCCACCTCGTGCAAACCACCCGCAGCAAAATTGTAACAGACCGAACACATACACGGAACCACGAAAAACAGCTACCGAAATACTTCGAAGTATGTCAACCCCAAACAGCTTCAAAAGTCCAGGACATCTGGACTCGCTTGGATCATCACAGCGACTGATACCATTTTGCTTGTTTCAACACCGATACCTAGCAGGCATCTGCAACTGCCATCGCCATCGTGGGTGCACTAACCAACAAAGGGACGTCCAACGGCGGAACACGGCAACGCTCCACGAACGCCATTTGTAGCGACGACATATTTTCGCACGCCTTGGACTAGTCGTAAAACAATGTCAACTTGACTAACTGCCATTAATAGTTCCTCGCTTGAGGCGCTCAATCGGCCAGTAACGGCTTGGCTCAAAACGTGCAACCCTTGCCGTGGGATGACTCACCCGCCTTCCTCACGAACCGAACACGTACGTAGATATTCGATAACGACAATTCCGCTAAGCACAAGGAATTGAGGTTGCCCTGTCGTTTGCACCCACAAGCCCGTGTCGATACACGTTAACGTACGCACCCACGGGCTACTGTCACGAAGCAGGGTTCCCGAAAAAAAAGCACGTTCTAATTTACAACCAGAAATTGGGTAAAGTGACCGTTTCGCAAGAACAAGATTTGTATCCAGACACGTCAACCGTGACCATGATACACCACCATGCCAGACACGGCGCTCGGGACTCGCACGAACCCATTGATTTCAGACATAACAATGGTCAAATGAGATTTGCAACATATTCAGGTACACTAGTAGTCGTTCACACGAACGCAACATGCATGTGGAAACACTACACACTCTACGGACTGTACCGGCACAGTGAAACGCGCGACATCGGCGGGAATAGTTTTCCTGTCCCGGTCACACACACGCTTCGCCGTTACCGTAACGCACTGTGCCCATGACAGACGCACGCGAAAAATGCACGTAAGGCGTACAGATTCGGCACTTTAGGGGCTCCGTAGATCACACAAACACCGATTGCGACGGATATCAAGATACAACCCTATAGACTACACAATAACAAATGGTTCAGGTATAAAACGACACGCACTACAGCAGGCAAACAACATCTCGGCGACATCGAGTTGCTCGTTGTTGAGATGTCCGTCTAGAAAACAAAATCGATCAAGACGTGCTACCGCTATCGTAATGCGCGTCCGTCATTCTCTAGGAAGGCTCGTTCGGTGGCCATGTGGTAACCCAACACGTTGGTGATCGCGTCCAGTGTAACGCCAGAGCCGTGGGTGCTAACCGCACCGAACGGGGGCGAGGCTGTGACAACTATCACATGTTTACGTCAGTGAAACAGCGCAAATAGGTGCCCAGAGCGTCGGATACGCGGTAGTTCTCAGCACCCCTACGGAACGCGTTGAACCTCTCCATGATATAGACGCCGTTTTCGTCCACCACTACACGCGCATTCTCGCCGTGGACTCCAAAAAGGTTTTTGTTGTCGATGTCTAGACCCTGTGGGGCTCCCAACGTCCACCTGCCAAGCGCCCAGCGCAGTTAAGTTCTGGCCTTCCGAAGTCTTGTCTAACTCGACCTGGTACCCAAACCCGCTGCTCACAGGCGCAATGTCACACCGGAGCTCATTACCTTGAACACCGGGTGTGCGGATTGCACGGCGGCGAGCCCGTGCTGAAGGATGAAACACGTGCACCACCCAGTCCTCGAAGGTATCCTCCTGGAGCCTCTTCTCGCCCTGCAGCGTTTCCGCGTATATGCAAGCCCAGAGCTTGTCAGCGCCGAATTGCCGGCACTCCAACCGTAGATTTGAGGCGGAGGTCTCGATACCATCGTACACACGCGCATCTCTAGTGGGAACGAGGAGACTTTCATCGTCCTCTCCGTTTACGACAGCTTGCTGGCCACCGTCGGCAAGGCAAGCCGACACCCCATCGGGATATCCCTTTGTCGTGATGGTGTAAGGGTATTTTGCCTCCACCACAAGGGAATTGCCTTCCGAAATAAAGCTTACCCCTGTGACCAGCTGGCGGTCGGGGAACTCTTCGGGCAGGGGGGCGGTCGGGCGGACGTTAACGTGGAGGTTTGCGTCTTCGTGCACCATCAAGCAGTACCAGCCGCCGTCGACTCCGGAACAATCGATTGTATGGTCCCGCAGCCCCTGCATGAGCGGGTCTCCGCAATAGCTGCTTCAGTTTGAACATTCTCCAAGTTACCACATGTAACAGTAGGGATTGAAATATTAGTAAGAGAGCGGATGTTGTTACTATCAAATGGCTCGTGTTGCATGGAGGGTGAAACCCAACTACACCACCATACACACTGATTTCGCTTGAGAGCGCCGCAGTTTGAAACGCAGATCTGCGGGAATAGCGAAAACATGTCTGGTAACAGGCGGGTCGGTGGGCTGGCGGGCAGAAGATTGGTTTGCGCGCGCTGCGGTTACGAAAGAGCACTATATGCGACAATAATAGCCTATTTGACGACAACCGTGGTTGATGTCCCAGGTTTGGGTTTTACGGGGTTATCAACCGTGAAGCATGCTGCGGTGAGGAGTGCACCTACACTTTCCGAAACTCCTAGCTTGATGGCCCAAGCTCTGATTGTGAGAACATCTCTAACGTCGCACAGATGGACAACTCAATGGCCTAGGCATGGGCCCATTGATGGGATGAATTATATTTTTGCATGAACTTCCGTTGATGATGGACAGGTTCTCGCACTCTGGAGCAGGCCTCGTGGATCCGAAATGGTTTGTCGGAACACCGCAACGGCTGTGGACTCATGCAAAACCCTTGATAATGTCGATTGGCAGCAGGCAGGCAGTACACGTGTGTAAAAAGTGTTCAGGGCCAGACGAGGCTTGGGGGGGTTGGGGAAATCAATGGTTTTACTGGCGGTGATCTCCCGTTTCTCTCTACCACGGTACTTGTTATTCGACCTTAAACATCAATTTTGTCTTCACTAGACCTCTATTTCATACCTGAAGAGTCTTTGTGTCGGAGCTCGTCCAGGTGTCGGCGAGGAAAGAATTAGTTGCCCAACGTGGTCCATAGCAAGAGAAGACGCGAAACGGAGCGTTGTTAGTTTAGCGTTTTCTACGCAGCCCTGCAACCCAATAAATTGTGCGGCTCGTTATTATCGTCCAATAGCGCGAGACGTGCGCTGTTACCTACCATCTACAAAGGAACGACATTTAACATGGTTGCGAATGTCGTCTACTCCTAGTATCGCAAATACGGAGACATGGACCACCCCAGCAGCACGGGCTGCTTGGCGTGGGTGGACGCCGTTGTCGCATATGTACATTTTGTTTTCAACATGTAATGCCCTTTAATCCCCAAACGCGGGTTAACGGGGGATACAAATATCGTTCAATCAACTGTGTCACGGCGAATTTCAAGTTGTCAATGTAGACGTCGTCGATGCACGTCGTCGTTGGAATGCTCGGATAATCTCTACCAAACCCCGGTTCTTCGTTAACAACGGCTAATGGCGAAAAAAAATACGCTAAAACAGACTCACAGCAGCCCTCGTCTCAGTTTCTGTCCATCGAACACGTCCCCATGGCGTTGTACCCCGACGGCTAGTAGTTCCACCCCTGCAAGTATGTCGGAGGGCGCAGATCGGCTGTTTTTTTTTCGTGATTTGCTTCTGATCGGAGGGCGCAAAAGGGTGATTTATTTGACACGGTTCTTAAGCTAACATGCTCCTGATACTCCCTCATTTTCTTCGTTTGTGCCCCCCGCGTCTGCGGATAAAAAACCTGAAGTTTCAACCACACACAAACACTGAGTATACATGTGTTTTGCGGTATACACTACATATTGACACCCTCAACAATATCATTGGTCACATCAAGTCACATCAGAGCAAAAAAGTACGGACGTCCGGTGATTTCCCTCTGCAGTACAGGCGTGTTATGCATACGACAGAGGGCAGTTTGTTGTGGCTAAACCTATTGTTGGGATTGGCGGCGACGCTCAATCAGCCAAAAAAGACCCCGGCCTTGTCTAGAGCAGTTGTTAGTCAGTGAATTGTTTGGTCGACTGGGGTGAAAGCAGAGGGTGCCAGTACCACCGTGCTTCCCCTCCGCGGATCGGCAGTATGCCTAGACTATGATGTTTTGTTTTTGATCCTGTCTATTGTAATGTCTGCAGCGCATTGTTATGTACCTGGCATGTGTTTGCCATTCTCGACTGTACGGCAAGCGCTAAATAAATGTCGACCATTTTTACACATTCCCATAAGAATATGTAGACGATGCTATATTTGGCTTCTCTCCAACTCTTTCCTTGCTTCTCTCCGGCGATTTATCTGGTATAGCTCTACAGCTGTAGTAGATGGAGATGGTCAGAAACTGTAGCAGCAGCAACAACAACAACAACAACAACAACATCAACAGCAACAAAAACAAAAACGGTGGTGTAGAAGCGTGGACGAAAAAACTCAATGGAGGGCCTGTGTATCGCCCAAGCACTCCGGCCAGATAGTGCGCATCCACGTCACACGGTCATGAGAGAGACATAATAGACCCAATATAACTGTAGCATGCCAGACGATTAATAGAACGGGGTTGATCGCTTCCAGAGACAGAGCGATCGCTGCGCGAGTTGTTCTGCAGCAGCACCATCAACCGTGTGGACGCGTCGTTCACAAAGAACACATGTCCAATTTGAAATCCGGGGATGGGACCAGGGTGTTCCCACGACAATAACAATCGCCCCCCAGAGAAACCCTCACTCAGCCATTTGGGGGAAACGACATGAAACAAAAGACTGGACAGCCCGTAGCCGTTCACATAGTTACACCTTTCTTTGGACTAGACTATAAGTCGAAGAAAAGCAATTCAGCAGAACGCACCAGTACAAAACACACACAACAACGTCCCAAGATGGCGCAGGCCTATTCGTATTTCCTGTATTCCCACTTAATATGTTCGTGGTGAGCATTTATGGAGACTTCCAACATGATCAATCACCAGTCTAATTCAAGATATACCTGTGTTTAAATGTGTGCACGATCTTTTCAGAAGAAGACACTTCGGACAGATATGGCCGATACTAATAATGTGGGACGATCTAGATATTTTTTACCTCGCTCGGTAGCTGGGAAGACCTGCATGGCCAATTCCCTGTTTCACGGCGGGAGCCGCACGATCTTCAAGATCTACAACAATGTCGTCATGCTTTTAGAGAGTTGTATATGTAGGTCTAGACTACTATTATTATTAATAATTTAGTCTAATAGTTATAGATTCAGATGCAGCCCAACACTTCGCAACAGCATAGATAGATAGTCTATTGTGCGAGACGTGTTTGAAAGATGCTCTAGATCCCGCAAAATAAAAGGCTTTATAGTTATTGTCGATTTCCCCCTCAAACAGGTTTATCAATTTTCGTTCCCACAGTGGACGTTTTTGTATCACTCTGTTGATCCTCGTTTGTTACGTACTAGCCACTGTTCTGTTGTTGCACTAAGGCGAGTCGCCGACCTGTAATATTCGCCATGATGAGGACATAATTCACCCCGTAAAAACACGCGCGAGCTCGAAGTATCACACACACGGCTTTTGCAAAAATTACAAATAGCGCGTCTACCACTGATTTTGCCAAAGAATGGCGTCCATACACCCCTTTTTCGCCCTTTTTTATTGTTAATCTAGCCCAATACTTGACGAACTCAAACGGTGACGATTTTCCCACGTTTTTTTCGGATACGAACGCATGGTAGCGTTTTAACACATCCTCCAAATCCTGGTCTATTATTATAACGTAATACGTATGGTCAAGGCCGTTTCGCCGCATGTGCTGTAGGCATCGTAGTGCACATACTAATATTAATAATAATACTAAGTCTTGATGCAAGCTTGATGTACTTAATTAACTCGCCAACGTATCGACTGAAGTTCGGAGCAAATTTTCAAATTTTCGCCTTGCTTGGCGGGTTTTTTTGGAGGGAGTTTAGAACAAATATGCTCGCCCGTGGGTGATGTAGGCCTCGTAGCAACTTTGACTTCACGGAATCGCGTCGTTAGTCAGTTCTGGTTCTCTGCGACGGCGTCTTTTCGCACCCGACACCCCCATGCACCACTGCACTGCTTCTTTCCGCACCCGACACCCCCATGCACCTCGTGGTGCCCGTAGCTTAATTTCGGCGGCCGTGGTTGTTTGCCGGAAGATGGAGCTAATGTCAAGTGGAGTGCAAACGTTTAGTTGGGGGTTATGTTTCCTTATTTCGTCTCATTTCGAGTGTTCTGGCTTTCGACCATTTTCGATAGCTGCGGTCACCTCAAAGTTGAGGGGTAGAACTCCGTGGCAGGAGTGCGGAAGACCAATCTGATTAAAACAATCACGACCTGCTGGGGGCTGTCGACGCAAAACTATGCGTGAAGACCCGCCCGCCATCTTGGAGACGCTAGATTGTTGAAGGTCGGAATGCGAGCAGGTTTAAATTTCGGCGAAATTGCGTGTAAGTAGCGGCTACGGTTTAAGAGACAATGTTTAAGAGAAAGTACCGAGTTTTAAGACCAAAGGTTATGGTACCACTTTGTGGCTCGTTCATAATCTTATCAGCAACATAGTGCCAAAGAAAGTGGGTGTACCCCTCGTATAGAGCATAATGTTGGCCACTATGTTCCCCAAGATTGAAAAATCCTAAAAAAAGGGGCGTCTCGCCATCTGACCCCTGAGATGATGCCAGGCACAATATGTACGTATTTTGACGTACACCGCACCCGGGTGTAAGAAAACGATACGTACCATATTTTGAATACATACGAGTACTATGTTTTGGCACGAAAACGATACGTACCATATTTCGAATACATACGAGTACCATGTTGTTTTGGCCATAGGCACTGCTGCTGCACAGCCTTTATCTTTGATTGGCAAAATAAAAGTCGGGAAGAAAAAAGCGAAAAGAGCCACGAAGTGGTACTACTGTAACGTTTGGTTTAAGAAAAGAGAGTCAAACTGGCATGTCACGACCAGAATCGATTTAAGAGAGAATTGGTCTTATTTTGAAGATTTTCTCTTAAATCGGACTTTTCCGGAAGAGTCGCGCAGTCAGCACACACATCAACAACAGGCGAACACGCACACCCACACAGCTGCAGACACCATGCCCTGCGCAGCGGGCAATCGCTGCCAAGCTGTCCCCGACCACACGCCAGGCCCGCCTGACTTCACAAATCACGAATGCAGAGGAGTCTGCGGGCAATACCTCCACGGCAACTGTGGTGTGGTGGACCCGCGTGGCATAACACGTGAACAAATGCTGCATAACACGTGAACAAATGCTATAGAGATTTTTATCCACGTGTTGTCACACGAAATGTGACTTCTTTCCCAGCACGGGTACCAAGGGTGTACCACGTGCTTGAGGTGGGTCAATGTTGCACGGCAACCAACAGACTGAACAGCAGTGAGTTGAGCTAGCTCAGGATGCGCACGCGAACTGCGTTGTGTGACATGAAAAGTCTAATACGCTCTCAATAAACTGTGCGGCAGTTAGTTGGAACGAGAGCGTCCATCTTCCACGGCCGCCCGTATTGGCTACGATATAAGAGAATATTATCTTATATCAAGATGCGGTTTAAGAGAATAATATTTTATATCGCAGCCAATACAATATAACAGAAGTCCCGACTTGAGAGAAAAATGCCAGGTTTGTACGTCCCTCTCTTAAACCGTAGCCGCTACTGTAGGTATTTGTTTGGTACAGGTTATATCGCCGCATGTTTTGCACGCTGGCGTTCCGCACTTAGAGCGAACGGGACGCCGGCGGATGGGAGGTGGGTTTGAATCTCCTGTGGACTAGACTTATGTGGGGCCGTCATATTTTGCCTTCCTGCAGCTACAGCACATCGCGCTGATGACCCGAACAACGCAGAGCGTGCGACCCACCTGGGTTCGATCGGCTAAAAATATCGCACAAATGTTGGCCACTGATTGCCGGAAAGTGACAGTCTCTCGAAACCGTCGAAATTCTTTCTGAAATTCTGTTCTCATTAATTATACTCGAACATTATTGATCCCGCCGCCCAGGAGATGGATAAGATCCTCCGTGGCAAGGGCAGCAGCAGCACTCGCAAAAGCCAGGAAGCAGTCGGGAAAGCCGAGATGGGAAGCGGAACGAGGAGTCGAACACATTATCATGGTGAGGGCCCGAAGAGAGAGAGAGAGAAGTGGCGCACAGAGGGGCGCAGAACGCACGAGAGCGTGAGTCAGAAATAATCGACGAAAGTAGACGGTAGTCGACGGCGACCACAGCACAGTGGGGATGAATGACAACCCTCGCTGCGCGATCGTATAACAAGCCAAGGAATGTTTAGCGGGGAGAGAAAGGACGGTACTTGTGACCACGGCTTGTCGTTCATAACTGAAAATTAAAAGTAAGACGCATAGTCTATATACACGATACACGCTTTGAAATCACTGCTGTACTACTCTGTATCTACCTACCTGGTAGTACGCAAGATCCATGGGACGAATAAAATACAGGAAACATGCTTTTTTTATTCGTACAAAGGAAAACAATAATTCCGGGAGCTTGATATAACACACGGCGTCCTTTCTCAAACAAAGTATCCAGCCAAAGCCAGAATGCCTGATTTCCTATTCGGTGTCCTGTGCCGTAGGGAGGTTTGTATCCTTTGGGCGCAATCAGGACGCGAGGCCATCAGTAATAAGAGTTGGGGATAAGAGTTGAGTACGAGTACAAACTCCTTCGGCATGGCTCCTGCATCGATTTGGGAAGGAGCTGTGTTGACCGGCTAGTTTGATAGCCGCCATAATTCTCGCGGTCAAAGCTACTACCAGAGGCACCAGGTACTACAGCAGTCTTGTGGTCTCTCTACAGCAGTGCCGACCGATATGTGCCCGCCGGGAACACCAGAATTTAGCGGCAGCAGGTACTACTCGGCGCATCGTCACTGTATTTGTTTGTTCGCGTCCGTCCGTGCCAAGCGGGTTCTCGGGCCCTAACTGCATCGGGCAATAGGCACTGCTGTAGGAGGACATCTACAATGCATCACTGTATACATAACTACTGTATACTTCGAAATACCTGGTCAGATGAAAAGGTGCTGTCTTCGTATCTCTACTTGCGGCGCTCTACTTGGCATGTGTTAATATCGTGACTGCTCTGATAGATGGTCTATACCCTGGTACCACGGGGGGATCCAAGCGTCCCTTGGTCCCGGTTTGCCGGTAACTCTAACATCTAGATTTTTATCGGAACAGTAAAACACATGGCTAGGTTAACACGCTGCGTTTAGAGCTTCGGCTGGTTCGTGGAACACAGACCCCGAAACGCATGATAAAAGAGGGTCAATCCATAGATGCTGTGGGTCTCTCTAGATCGGTGGCCCTCTGGTTCTCAGCAGAGGTCCACACCTCGACTTTGAGGCACAGCAGTGGTCACATTTTGGGGCACACAACACGAGAAAAACAAAAACGCCCCCAACGGAACGTATGCACTTCACTAGCGGGCAGCTACAGCTCCCTACAAGCAACCACGGCCCGCGAAGTTGGGGGACGCTCCTGATTGGGTGATTGACGACGTCGATTGCGCGAGCCAGCAGTCGCAGCCAGAAGCGACTCACGATATGTTTTCGTGAGTTCGAACTTGCGAGCAGCAACACCAAAAGCTACCGAAATCGCTGAAATATTTCAATTCACGCGCGGGAGCCTAATACAAAGAGTACATCACCGATGAAAAACGGTTTTCACCAAAAGCTTGCTGCTCACCAGGCGGATGATATAATTGGGTTCAGGGGCTTAGGAGCAAATTTTAGAGGGACACCAAATATAGGGGTGGTTAGTTTTGGAGCCCAGAAAAGGGCTAAATAAAGCGTCTGAAAAGCTCTGTGTTATTGGATATTCGCCGCACGTTTTCTAAAATAAATGTCGAAATATGGATCTTGTTTGCGGATGCCATACTCTATTTTCAAGTGGTTATGTATGACGTGAAATGCCTCCATATTGAGCTCCTACTCAAAATATGACTGCGCGAACCCCTGTGGCCTTAACCCTTTTAGGGCCCCCAATCCCCTCCCAATACAAAATCCAAGTAATTTTGTCCCCAAAACGGGTTTCCAGTGGTAAAGGGGTTAATTAAACCTTATTGGACAGCAGTTGTACAAACAACACCCTTCGATAGTAAACCTATTTTAAGTACTGTCGGTTCCGCGAACGGTGAATAGTGCCGACCGGCATCTATTGGGCTGCGGCACACACCGTTAATAGCGGAAGCCCCGCACTGCTGTAACAAGGGATGACACGTGATCATTGGATAATCAGGACAAGATCCAGGCACTCTATCGATCGTGATTCGTTTTCGTCAGGCATGCGTCCGGCATGTGTCGTAGTCATAACTTTTTCCCCACAAGAAAGCGAGCCGGACCAATTAAAGCAGAGGGCGTATATGTAGACACACTACCCGGTTGACCCTTTGGTACAAGATGCACTGCTGTAGTTCTACTCAATTAAGGGGAGTCGCCGGCCTCTATCCTTTATGAGGACAAACACCCTGTATAATACTCAGTTTCGACGAAATATTCGATATCACAGCTGGAGTGTATTTTTTAATTTTTAATATATGCGCGATCAGAGTATCACACACAGTTTGCAACCATGAGTTTCGACCATATCTTCGATCTCACAGAGCTGTAGTGTGTTTGTGCTTTTATAACGTCACATAGACACGGGCTCTTGGTGTACTGATGTCGTTGGGAAGAAAGAACGGTATCGTAATGTGAAGGCGGAACACAGACACACACCAACAGCATGGATGGAGTGTACCGTTTACTCGCGATAGAGCCGGTTTTATTTACGTCAGTGGTGGGTAGGGCGGGCCAAAGTTCAAAGTTGACCCGCACTACAGAAAACCCCTTCGTCTGCAAAACCAGTGCCGCGATCGAAGCAAGGGGCATCTCTCTAGACTTTGCACTCAATCTGCTGTCATGTTGGTGCTGCTGCTTCCGCGGTTGTTGCAACTGCAAGTAAATGCGGCTGCTGGTTGATCCTGATTTAGTTTGTGTCACGCGAAGGGTTCGGCCTTCCTGCTGCTCGTTTATGCACATTAATTTTCGCCACAAATCGCAGTCTCGGACTTTTGGCCTTTCAATCGAGCAAGAGAATACCGCTTGCGGATTCGATACTCACCACGTCGACGTCCGACTGCTGTCGTTTCTCGGGTTGAAATTGTTGAACCACCGACGGTACTGCTGTAGTGCTACAGTGCTACTAATAATGGAGGCAAATGGGAGTTGCAATACTTTCTGTGTGGTCGATGCGAGAAACGTGAAATCGTTTCGGTACGTATCCCCTAGGAAAAATGTCCCAGAGGGGTGTAATGGACGAAAGGGCAAGATCGGCAAGTCTAGCGTCTGTCCACCCATGTGTATATGCACGACGGGGGTGTTTTACCACTCCAGAGTGGCTGGAAAATGTCTTGTGACCACGGACTTGACTCTGCGTGTTAATAATAATTTGTCAACAACATATACGTTGTACCGTTAACAGTAGCTGGGCTATGGTCATAAAGTCAAGATCGCGAAATCCAACCACCAACCAACCAACGTGTGATGCATCATTGTGTGGAGCTGTATAATACTTCGGTATGTGTGTTGTGTGTTGCCTTCACATCAAACCGATCTTTCTACCCAACGATAGCTTTGCACCCAGTGTCCTTGCTGATTCTTCCTCCTGGAGAAAAAATATGTGGTCACAGCAGTCTGTGTTTGTTATGATAACATTTTAACCGTTTTTTTTCTACCCAACGTATAAATTGGCCAGAGTAATGAACACTTCTACCTAGTTGATATCACGTCATTACCTCTCAAGCCATCCATGACGTAGCTTTCATTCACCCCCCTCCCCCCCCCTCCTTCAACGCCCCATCCTTCCCCACCATCCGCACGACAACCTAGACTTAGCGCCACGCGTATAGCAAGCCCCTACATATATGATTGATACACGCGATCGGAGTATCACCCAAATCTTTAATCTCCCAGCTGGCGTTTTTTAAAATGTTATATGTGACCTAAACCAATTGACCCCCCCCCCCCTCCCCCCTCTCCCTCTTTTTTCCCCGCTCTCTTTTGCTCAAACGCCCCGCTTAATATCGAAATCCGCCAGAGTAATAAAATGACGATAATCGTCCTCGTGGAGATATCAATTCCCAATTAGGAAGACCGCCTATTTTTGCAAAGCGAAAGGGCAAAGCGAACAATACAATGCGACCTAAAGCACGAGCCAGAAGGATACAGAAAATGTATTGAATGTGGCATGAAAAAGGACACAAGACAATGTATCAAAGAGTGCAAAAAACCCACTTGATCGAAGTCCTGCACGAGCACTTCGCCCAGAGAGAACAGCATTGAAATCGGGTCATAGGGACGAAGAATATATATATCGTGCAGAGAAAGCGAACGAATGGGCAACGCAAATATGTACGTTTTTGGTACGCCAAGTCGAACATATCTCGGTATGGGGAACTCCTGCTCTAACACCAGTGGTTTCAAGCTCTTTGCAACTCATTGAAGACCGCGTCCTTGCCGCAAATGGCCTACGATGGTACGCGTCGTGTTCTCGTCGACAGCGGCGTCAGGTTTCTGTACTGCTCCCTCCACCCTCCCCACGTGCACCAAGAACAATATACACAAAAACAAGTATACAACGGCCAAGCCAGAAACCAAGGGTAACAAAAACAAGTGCACAGGTTCCCCTTGACATTGACAGCACTGAGTTGCAAAGAGCTTGAAACCACTCTGACGACTTTCCAAACGATCTGCAATTTCCGTTGTCGCTTTGTCATCATCGACATGGGTGCGTACGGTGTCCTCCGCCCCTCTCACCCCGAGACACGCCACTACAACAGTAGAGATATGGCGAGTCTGGGCTAATTTCGTTTCTGCTCGACCGGCAGGATGCCTCCTCCACTGAAGAATTGCTTAACATACTTGGCGTCCGATTAATTTTCAACATTTCCTCTCGTTGCTCAGGAAAAACAAGTGCGCAAACGAATGACTTCACAGACAATCTGCTAGTGGGATGGTATACAGAGCTCTGCATGCTACGAACTGAGAAATCGCTTGGCTCCTCCCTCCCTCTCCCCCTCCCCTTTCCTTGCTGCCTTTCGTGGCGTCCCCTGTTACATGACGTCGCCACGGCTTATCTGCTTCGTCCCTGTATCACCTTTCCACCAAATAGTTCGTCGGTTGGACGGCCTCCTCACGCCACTTACTTGCTGCCCCGGTCAACGCACACGGAGTTTCGGTTGATATCTCGGTGGCGCGAATATCGTCGAGTTGAAGTTGTTTTCTCTGGATCGATGCCTCGTACACCGTTTTCCTCGAACAGGGCAATAAGCTCTGACCAAGGGTACGGTATTGCAGTGTAACACTCTATCATACCCCCTTTTTCAAAAAGGGATTTGGTCCATCATATCATATCATATTATTATAAGAATTGAAAAAACACTCCAGCTGTGAGATCGAGGATCTCGTCGAAACTCATCTTTGCAAGCTGTGTGTGATACTCCGATCGCGCGTATTACAGAGTGTGTCCTCATTGAGGATATAGGTCGGCGGCTCCCCTTGCAACTACAGTATAGCTATCAGGGTCAACAGGGTGATGTTCGTCAGTCTGTGCGCGGATAGTATAAAACCCGTTTTCGAGGGGGACAAGATCTGACAACTGTGGAAGGAAATGCATCAGTTTATCAAGTGAATCCTGTAGGAAGAAATAGCCGGTGAGGGGAGGGAGGAGTTTTTACGGACGTGGGGGCCTGGGTTTGATCAAGAGGGGGGGGGGCGGGGGCAGTTCAATCCGTGCGTGGAAACTATAAATCCTACCCTGTAAGTCGTACAACCATTGAGGAGAGGGCGGAGCGTTGGAGGGGGTGGGGGGAGGGGGAGGGGGGCAAGGGGGGTGGGAGGGGGGGGCAGTTTTTATACAAACATCTTTAGGTCCCATATATGTAGGGGTTTGCTATACGCGTGAAAGGGTTTTTATACAAACATATTTAGGTCCCATAGATGTAGGGGTTTGCTATACGCGTGGTGCTAGGTCTAGGCGATGGTGCGGGTGGTGGCGAAGGTGGGGGCGTTTGGGGGGGGGGGGGGGGGGGGTGAATGAAAGCTACGTCGTGGGTGGCTAGAAAGATAATGACCTGATATCAATTGCCTAGAAGTGTTTATTATTCTTGCCGATTTCGATTGTAGGTGGGGCGTTTCAACAAAAAGGGGGGGGGGGGGGAGAAGAAGGGGGGGGGGGGGAACCGAAATGAATTGGAGCTACGGTGTGGATGGCGAGAAAGATAATGAGGTGATATCAGCTGGCTGGCAGTGTTCACTACTCTCAGGCAGGTTTTGATTTTAGGTGGGGCGTTTGAACAAGAGGGATCGGGGGGGAGAAGGGGGGGGGGGCGGGGCGGGACACTTCAATATGTGAGTGGAAACTATAAAACCATAAAGGAGACAAATCTGGCGGTTGTAGCAAGAAGACTTCCCTTTATATTACCTGCCTGGTACTGTTTATTTTTGCAGAAGATTTGATGTTAGACAGAAAGATGATGAGGTGATATCAGTCGGCTGTAGTGTTTACTACTCTGGAAGATTTTTATTTTTGTTGGGGCGTTTGAACAATATTATATGATATCACATCATATCATATCATATCGTATCCTATCATATCACATCATATCATAGCATATCATATCATATCATATCATATCATATCATATTATATCATATCATATCATGTCGATATGATCATACCATATCATATGATATCATACTCGCACGACCCACTCTGTACCTCAATCACATATCCTAGGTATAGAATCAAGATCATTAAAATATCATATATCAAAATTTCTGACTCGTGGCGATTTTGCGTTAAGGAGCCCCATCGTTCAGATGCCGAATTCAGACAAAAAGTGCCACCTAACCTCTATCATAGCAAGCGCCGTTTTTTTACTGACGGCGCTTCATAGGTTTGTCGTAATATCGATTTTTTTTTCCCCGATATGTTTGTTGGAATACCCAGGCCATGGAATTGTGCATTGGTTAGCAGTTTTTCTTTTTTCCTAATCAGATTTTGGGTTTAGAAGCGACATGTCGTAAGCTCCGAAAGTGAGGAGCCTCGGAGAAAAAGTAGTGCACCTCTATCGTCACACGCCTCCTAGGCCATGGGGTTGTTCGCCGACGTGGCGCTATAGGTGTTAGAAAGATGCAGTCTGCGGTAGAGATTATCTAACTCTGTTCTCAGGCTCATCGCTTAAGAATCTTTATTTGCCTCTCCCAAAATAGGATTTGGGAGAAAGCAGCATTGTTGTATCACATGAACAACGCCATGGCCTACTGTATAGGGATATATTCAACGAAAATCACCACCAAAAAATGAATTAAATGTTGCGAAGATTCTGGGTTCAGGAGCAGACTCGTTACTCTCAGAAAACGTTTGACCGAAAAAGTGCTACCTCTGTCGTAGCAGGCGTCCCATACTAGGTTTCGGGACAGGTATAACACTCCCTCAACACTGAGAAGGCACAGAAAAATGTCGGTACGCCATTATCGTAGAGTGCGTTGTCCGAGCGCTGTAAACCGCGCTGTAAGACTTCCCCCCCCCATACAGAAGACGGAAGTTGGCACTGAGTGTACGCGGCGCATGTTGCGGTAGGGTCTCTTGCACCTGGATTCGATAAGGTTCCACGAATTGAGAACTCTTTATAGCCCGCCAAAACAAACGTCTGTTAAGTAGCCCGAAAGCGCAACCGGATGTCCAAACCCATGGCTTACACTTGTAGTCTAGATAGACACATGAAAAAGGTTTATGCTGCACAACAAAAGTCATTTTCCGACAGTTTTGGGCTAAGACACCGCCGTCATTTCCCGAAGATTTTGACAAACTAAAGGCACTTCTATCGTACTGTGCGTCTTGAGGAGCGCCATAACCCAAGGCTACGGCAGGGGCATCACGTTTGGGCGCATGCTACGATGGAGGTATCACTTTTAGTCTGAAATGGTTTCTGGACGCCGGGGCTCCTTAACCCCAAATCGTCCGAGAGCAGTTATTTTTCCGTTTTTCATGATTGTCGTTGTGTACCTAGGTTTTAAGATTTTTCACCCGGTATGTAGCGTTTTTTTTTCTCCAAAATCAGTTTATGGGAGGGACATGTCGTAAGCTTCAAAATTGAGGAATCTCGGATAAAAAGTGGTGCACCTCTGTCGTAACACGCGTCGAGGGGCCGTTATTTGCGGTCGGTAGGGGTCACTCGCGGGGGTAATCACCCTCCTGTTTACTTGCGGGGTCTTAAGCTTTCGTGGTGTTTCAATGTTGCGATAAGTCCGCAATGAATGGAAGGATAAACTAACACGCTTCGCAAAAAAGCGTTTTTTACAAGTCTTTTTTGTTTTCGGTTGTATTTCAGAGTCATCCACCACAAGTCTTATAGGGGTTGCAGTTGTTGGATTAACCGATAATGTACCTGTCCGTCCGATTGAGTCCCTCCTCAAATTGTGGAACTAGCGGTTAGCCGTTGATCAAGTAATTGCACGAGTATATACATATGTTGTTTCAAAGATGAGTTTCGACAAAATATTCGATCTCACAGCTGGAGTGTATTTTTAGTCTTTTTAATATTTGTTGTTTTAGGTCTAAGGCATAGAAACTTGGTCGCGTTATGCGAGCGAATGCCTTCGAAGTCATCTTCCGGGTGAGAAGTTGAGCTAGCTTCCTCCTCATGTTAGTAGCTCGGAAACTTCATAGAATCTGCCTCTCTCTTGCCGTGGGGCGACTCAATACGAAGTCGCTCGAGTGCAAGTCATGAAAATTCGATACCGAAAGTTTGGGTACCCCCCCCTTATCGTAGCCATGGTCCCAAAATCATACCTCACTCAACCACCGACCCAGCGTCTGGTGCTACGATAGAGGTGCACCACTCTGGTCTGAGGTGTTCCTCATTTTGTGGGAGCAGCTTAAGACTTCTCTCCCAAAAACGCACTTGGAGAAAAACATACATGTTACCGGGAGAAAACCCCCATGGCCTACTCGCACGTACACCACAAAAATCATGCAAAAAAATGGCGCATTTCACACGATCTGGGGTTAATGACACCACCTGTCATTCGGGAAAACAAATATGGTAAAAAGCGCTACCTCGATAGTAGCACGCGTCCTCAGGAGATAGCAAATGCATCCAAAGTGACCACCAATGTCGGAAATTTGAAGTTGGGTAGTTGTTGCTGATTTTGAGAGGCCCCTTTGCCGAGTCAGACAGACACGATTTCGCTTAGTAAATATTCTATGAAAACCTCTACCGCGGAGCGCGTTGTATGCAACACATATCTTTGTGCCGTGTGTTGCCCTCACAGCGCACCAGTCGTTCTACGTAACTGTACGGCATCCAGAGTCACCCCACGATAGTGGCACAGTGGAAGTTCCTGAGCTCTTAACATGACGAGCTCAATACATCACCCCCGAAACATAACTCCGAAGGCATTCAAAGGCGCACTTCCGACCAACACATATGTGCATGTGTGCCCTCTATATATATAGTACCGAAGCAAATAATCGCATGAAATTGATTGATTAAAGGGTAGTTCCTCGCCTGAGGTGCTCAACCGGACAGGTACATTATTAATTAATTCAACAACGGCAACCCCTACCGTGGAATGGCTCATCAATCCATTAGGGCACACAGTGTCTGTCTTTTTTCCTCGCATTTTAGAGAGATTGATATATGTGGTAAAAAATAGCAAACTCTGTATTATCATGCACACTGCTCGCTGTAAGAGGTGGAAGGAACCGACGAACCAGGCGATATGTTATCAAATAAACAGAAATGAAGTAGCAACGTACCACTGTACGAATAATCCAACATGTCGGGATACCGCCAAAGCAGCTATTAATAGTGCACCTACGGAATTACTGCCGCTGCCAGACACCTTGGGCTGCTTGCGTGGTTAGACTCCGGTAAAAACGGGACTCTTAAAGAGTTTCCCTTACAAATCAAACTACATATCTCGAAGAGTACGGAACCAATTTTTGGTCGTCGTTTTTACCCCAAAAAACTAAATATGTATTACACACTTACCACTCTTTTGGTTCGTGCTATGTGTGTTTTCGTTGTTGTTTTTTCGCAGGCGAAGCACGTCCAGCGTGTTTCACGGCGGCCGTCTTCTGGCTTCTGGTGACGTTAGCAAGGGTCACCGTCGCTTCTGTGGTTGTTAGGCCAGACAGCGTACAGCTGGCCGAGGTTGAAAAAAGCTTCGGAACCCCGAGAGGGCCCCAACAACCGACGGACATCAAACCGATTTGGTTCGACGCTTGGTGAGAGAATGAAATGAAACATATGATGCGTGTTACCGAATCATCCAAAGGGTAGCGGGGTTGCATTTTGGGGGCGAAACGCGTCTGACTGGTTGAGCTCGTCAAGCGTTGAACCATCGGCAATATGTTCGACACTTTTACCGCAATGTTAGTGTTAGTGTTAGTGTTGATGTTAGTGTTAGTGTTAGTGTTAGTGTTTGTGTTAGTGTTTTTGTGTAAGTGTTAGTTTTAGTGTTAGTGTTGATGTTAGTGTTAGTGTTAGTGTTAGTGTTAGTGTTAGTGTTAGTGTTAGTGTTAGTGTTAGTGTTGGTGTTGGTGTTAGTGTTAGTGTTAGTGTTAGTGTTAGTGTTAGTGTTAGTGTTAGTGTTAGTGTTAGTGTTAGTGTTAGTGTTAGTGTTAGTGTTAGTGTTAGTGTTAGTGTTAGTGTTAGTGTTAGTTTTAGTGCTAGTGTTAGTGCTAGTGCTAGTGTTAGTGCTCGTGTTTGTGTTGAAACTAGCTCATTGGAATTGTCGATCGGGTTGCGCAAACGAGTGCCTAAGACGTGTAATGTCTCCCGTGATATGTCGAGCTCCTTGTGTTATGTTAGGAGCTCAGAACCTTCTGCTGCACCTTCGAAGTAATAGTTGGCGTGATACTTCCTATATCAAACAAACCTACGGTAGGGGGGGTATGTTGTTTTCAAGGGCTTTTCGCTGCATTGGCTCGGGGTTACTCGCGCGAGTGCCCCCCTTCTTCCTTGCGGTCTTAGGCTTTCGTACTGATTCATTTTCGACATGAATCGCCCATTGGATGAACAACTACGACGCACCAACGCCAAACAAAAACTGCCAATTTTTTTTTCCCCGGGAGGTTCACTGCCACTCGTGCGAGTGGTTCAGAAAAGGGTAGAGAAAAACGCGGTACCCACCCCTACGGTAGCCTTCATCTATCGAGCGCCTTATGTCAGGGGCTCTTAACCTTCTGCTGCACCTCTTTACGAGGGATTACACTGTTTTTGACACGGTCTTAATTTGTTTAAATGTACTGTGACTGGACGCGGGGCGGGGGGGGGGGGGGGGGGGGCGTGGCTCAACCGACGCATTCTACGATATAGGTAGCATTTCCTCAGGACTCTTCACGGGTCGGGTCACCTCTCCCGGGCCCGTTCGGGTCAGTTTGATCCGACCCGATCCGTGAGATTTGAAGACCTGTTGACCCGACCCGTGAAATATTTCAAGCCAGCTCCTGCCCCGACCCAACTCGACAACGGGAGAATTTGGAAAGCTCCCAACCCGACCCGTGTGTCGGGTCATGACCCGATAAAAGCTTTGCATTGTTTTTTTTTTTCCGTTTTATGAATGATGGGGTGCTCGAGCTAAGCGAGCGTAGGAATGACGGTTTTGATTTATCTGCCATTTGCATTTTTGTACGCCTTGGTGAATCAGGGTTTTTGCCATCGCATTGCTCTTTCGTTAATTTCGTCCAACACATTTTTCTTTGTTCACAGTGATAGTTATACACCTCATGGGGTGAGTGCAGCCTTAGAAATCAGACAGCACACCTCTCCACAGCAGTATATAGCATGTACCTAGTCAATCGAAAACTTCCGCAATAGTATGCGTAGTTTGTTCCGCTATATCTTTCGTAACCTACCTTATCTTCTTTGACGGCTCCACGATTTCCGAGGCACTTCGCTTGAGGCGTTCTCTATACTACCCTTCACACAAAAAACTTCACACAAAATGCGACTTTGTGCGAAAAATGAAGAGGTCAACCCGGTGAACAACAGCGTCCACCGCCTACTACTGTAGGCATCGAAGATGCGTCCTACAGTGCAGGTATTAATAACACTCTTTGGCAAAAGACGCGGCGTGCTACGATAGAGGTACGCCACAGTATTTTTTTAGGTTCCTCACAATCGCAGCTTAAAACATGCCCTTCTTAATCCAAAAACCGATGTGGAGAAACGTAAAAGTGCCACATGTACCGGGTAAGACTTCCAATGGCCTAGGTGTAAGACGAGATTCATGCAAACAAAATTGACCCGTTTCAGACGATTTTGGGTGAAGGCGGGGGCCGCCCCTCAATCAAAAACCATTTTAGACGAAAAAAAATGTCACGTCTATCGTAGCACGACTCCGAAGTTATATCTTATTGACGGAGGTTCCTCAGCCCATGACTGTGTTAATCTAACCTCATTCTTGTTTTGGAATGCATCTTTTTTTTTGCTTTTGCTAGAGACCCCATGAGTTCGGTCATAAGATGGCATTTTCGGGTTACTCCAACCAAGGCCACGGTATAGGGTGGTCTCTTCGGGTGCCTTCTTTTGCAGTGGCCCGGGGTCAGTCACGCGAATGTCCCCGGTGTTGCGTTGCGATATGAAGCGTTCGGGCTGTGTTTCAATTGCGCGAAATGGATCTGCAATTTGAATGGAATGGCAAGCTACGCTTCCTCCCCAAATTTACAGTTTTTAATATTTTCATCCGTGAGGTAGAAAAATCATTCGTTCGAGTGAGCAGTGGAAATGGGGGTATCCCCCACTTCGTAGCCATGATGGATATACCCTGGTTGGTTGAGGGGTTGAAGAGGTCCCCAAGCCCATGCCCCGGCGATAGAGGTGCAACATTTATTTACTGATACTACTCCCTGCAAGAGCGCAACGCCTTTACAACTGGAAACCCAGTTTTTACAAATATACTTGAATTTGGTATAGGGAGGGACTTGGGGGCTCTAAAAGGGTCAATACCTCTCTAAACAATCCTGTTTTGACAAACATAACCGCCGCCGGATGAATAATCCCATGGCTTAGATGTACGACGAAATAACCAAGAAAAAAGACGAAATTCCGGCCATTTGGGGTCAAGAAAAGTTCGGAAACAATTTCAGGAAAAAGGTGCCGTTGTTCAGACCCAACGTGATACCTCTGAGGTGGCACGCATGATCAACTGAAGAAACCAAGACAAAACCGGTGCCGACTTACCGTATAATGCCGTTCGACGAATTTTGCGAACTATTGAGGAGACCGCCATCAATCAGAAGTAGTGTTTTCCCCCCCAAAAAATCAGCTACAGTTGTACCCTTGTCCCACCTGTTTTCATCGGGTTGCAGTTTCCCTTCTCCACAGAACGGCTGTCTGGGTTGGGCATAGGGTGACGCGCTGCGGCAACAAATTTGCCTGAACTAGTTTGGGTCCGTGAGGAACAGAGTCACTCGCGCGCGAGTAGCTCAATATCTGTAGGGAAAGGTGGGCTAGGTACGCGCCCCACACCGGTCTAGTTTGAAAGTTTCAACGAATCCCCCGGCAGCCAGGAGGCGTGTTTCAATGGAGGTAGCAGTTGTTTGCACTCAATATACAAGGCCACGGTAGGGGGGGTATCTCGTTTTTCTTTGAAAACAGAGTTTTCAGAAAAATGGGAACGGAGCCTAAAATGAGAACCAAGCGTTATCTCCAGAACCATGTGGTGTATCAGAGAACCGAAATGATCCTGCGAAACCCCTTGGCCAGCCCTGTGAGAGGAGCTCGTCAGAACGGTCATGCTCCACTTCATGCCTTCGGGTGGGCGCAAAAAGCGATATACGCTGGCTCTATGGTGATTTCTGTAGATGCTGGCTACCGAGGCGATGCCGAGGACTTCCAGCCTGAGCGACAGCTCATTCGAAGGCTGCTGTACAGCCCCACAGGACTGTCATTTTTTTTTTTTTTAGATGTACATAATTGCTTTCTAAAAAAAAACGTCTGTTCTCATTTTAGGCTCCGTTCCCATTTTTCAGAAAACTCTGTTGATTTGTAAGATTTGAGCCATTCCCCCGAGTGGCTCTGTACTTCCCCGATGAAAAATGAAAACATTCAGTGTTTCGACCAAGCAAAAAACGCCTCCTACCATTAAATGAAGTAGGTTTGGTCTGTAACTTACCCAAACACACAAGTTGACAAAAAAATGTTCAAATTCACCAAACAGTGAACGGTCCCACGGTCTAAGTTACAACACGAACAAATAAATATCGAAAAAACAACAAATACACTCCTATTGCATTAGGATGACGCCCCGCGCCCCCGCCGTCATTCCGGCATTTGTATAGCAAAACGTTTTGCCGACCAAGAAACGGTAGGGGGGTGGGGGGCGCGGGGATTGCCTGCTACCACAGAGTTGTCACTCTTCTTCTGGAAGGGTTTCTGAAGGACGGGGCTCCCTAACCCCGAATCGTCGGAAATTGTCCATTTTCTTCTTGCATGATTCTCGTTGTGCACCTATTTAGGCCATGGGATTGTTCATCCGGTGGCGGTTAAATTTTTCTCCAAAATTAGTCTTTGGGACAGATCCCAAGCTCCCAAATTTAAGATAGGAAACCTCAGAAACAAATTCACTTGGTGCACCTCTATCGTAGCACGCGTCGAACGGACATAAATACTGCAGGAGATGTTTATAGCGCCAATGTCGCCGACCACTCACTCCACTGCGGATCCGTATCTTCATATTATAACAGAACGAGGAGAGTGTTATGACCGCGAAGATACAGGCGGTCACCCGAGCGAGTGCCGCCGAGCCAATTCAAAACCAAGGCCCTAGAATTGACCCCCGTACGTTAAGCGTTGTCTAACCCCCTCCAGTGGTGCGCGCATCCCCGCTCGTCGACCCCGTGCCTTGCTGCTGCTGCTTGCGTTGCCGAGCAGGAAGCTGGTGCTTCACAATCAGATTGACGGGCTCTTCTCGGCTATCGCGCAGCGCCCAGTGAACAGCACTGAGATGGGGGCGCATTCAGAGCCGTCGCTGCACACGACAGGACAGGGTGAAAGGGAGTTCAAGATTGCCATAGTGGGGGATAGCACCATGCGGGTGAGACTGGTTTGGTACCCAAATTTCCACACGTGGCACTGTAGAGGTGCAGCGGTATTTTTCTGAGGTTCCTATCCTATTGAGGGGAGGTCTGTCGCTCACGTCCAAGGCTACGACGGGGGCGTCGAGCCATTCCACGATAAGGGTGTCGCAGATGCTAAGAATTTCCTGAGCTCCTTACATGACGAGCTAGCTCCAAATATCACCCGAAGCATGACTTTGTAAGTATTCGTTCGCAAAGCCGGGCCAAGCGTCTACGGCTTGGTCCTGAAACAAAAAATGTTCGGAAAATTACGTTAGATGCTCAATTTAGTACCCAAGTCGGGCCAGAAACATTTTCGCCTGAAAAGTGGAACCCCTACCGTCAGACGACTTGGACCTCGAGCGTTTTTGCGTTATTTTTTGCAGTGGCTCGCAGTCAACTCGCGCGAATGACCTCCCTTTTCCTTTGCGGTCTTGAGCCTTCGCGCTGTTACACGTTGGCGATGAGGACCGGTAAATAAACTCCGATTCGCCAAACGATCGCGATAAGGTGTTTTTGTAAGGGGGTTACATTTTTTTTTTTTTTTTTTTATCCTCCGGCGGATGAGGAAAAATAAATCTTTAGCTCACCACACTTCCACGTATTTGCAGAGTCACTCGTGTGAGTGCTCAAAACCAGGCATCGAAACTGGGGGTATCATACTACCTTTTCGTAGCCTTGGTCTCACCGAAAAACAAAGTTCTTGGTAAAATGAAAGTTAATTTCGCGAACAAACGTACGTGGACTAGACGCAAAAACGTTCCCAGCATCATATTGCGAGTAGAAACTAACATTTCCACGATTTTTGAGTTAAGGAGTTCCGAAGCTCAGAAGATGTGTGCAGGCCAAAACGTGCTACACCTCAAATATTCGAGAGGGGCAGCATTTTTGGGCAAATTTGTTTTGTGTGTCGAACGCGGCAAAGCTGAAGAGGAGGTGCCTTGCATCGTTGGGTTGAACCATAAGTGTCTCGGACACAAGGCTAGAAGTGGTCCATTATTTGTATAAGGCTCTTCCTCGCTTGGGAGGATATATATACGTCGCCCCAAAAACGACTATTTTGAGTAAACTGAGTATTCCTCCTTTAGGTAATTCCCATGGTCTAGGAATATAACTAGTTTAATGCTATATTCCAAAACAAGAATATTAGAGGGGAACAAAGCTGCGATAGGGTTGGGTACCCGGTTTTCCCTGCTGGGTTTGCTTCTCTCGCACGATTGACTCTCCACCACCTCACGGGCAAAAACACTTCAGGCACATCTTTTAGGCGATTAACTTGGCGCGACGAAGCTTACTATTCCATTGCAGATTAGTATCTCCCAGTAAAGCAGAACAAAAGCTTAAGGCCGGAAAATATCAGAGGAATCACTCCCGCGAATGACCCAGATCCACTGCCGAAAAAGGTCCGAAAGTTGCGGCTCCCTAAAGTAGCGTTGGTCTCTCCATCTCGGACGGCTTTGGGTTACGGAGTCTCGTTAGCCTATGTCATTGGGGATTTATTCATGTCTCCCAAAATTAAACCACCACGAAATGGTAAGACAACGCAAAGGAACAGTGCCGTCAGACCCCAAGCCCCTGCCCAAACGATGCCCCAAGAGTGGTCCCCTACCGTAGCCCACCTGGCTACCACTCGGTAACTTCAGATAAACACGAAGGAACAAGCCGATGAACAACCCAATGGTCTAAGTGTAGAATTCGAACTAGGAAACCAATCGAATAGTATCGGGCAGCGTTCTCGGAGAACGAGGAACCTCGCTGAGTGAATAAGGTTTTCGAGCTAGGATATGCGCTACCTCTGTCGTGTAACAATAACATGCGTCCCTGTGTTGATGCCTAGGTAGTGCGCGTTTTGGCCACGATCGTTGTATGGCTAACACTCCATGCCGTTTGAAATCGCAAAAAAAATGTAGTTGTAGTTCAAGGCAACAACGCTAGGGGGGATGTTACGACGGTGAATTAATGACGTTATGATGATGTTTCGACGATGTTATGATAATGTTTTGTTGATGTTATGATGACGCTATGGTATATCCCCATTTTGACATCACTGACTCTGTACTTTACGGACAAAAAAAAATGTCGAGGCCGTTTGCCTCGCGCAGCTTGGGTAAGTGTAGATTTGCAGATTTATTTTGCATAAAAGACGACAGCACGAAGCCTTATGACCGCAAAATAACGAGGGGCGACTGGCCCCGAGCCACTACAAAGCTAACCCCTGAAACGTAACCCCCCCTACAGTACCCGCAATCTGTATACATAGGTCACGGGGTTGTTGATGGGGTTGCTCTGCCATGTTATATCAAAGTCAGTTTGTAGAATAGGTATACACATTTCCTCAAGTCAGGACCCCACTAGGAAAACAAAAGTGCATCCCTGGCGTAGCATGCGCCTGTCGCAAATAGCCGCGAGGCCAGCTAACATACCTTGCACGATTTCCGTGTCCCTCAATCGTGTGGGAAAGATGCAAACCAAGGCGCTGGCTTGGCTCATGATGCAGCGGGAGGAACTCACCTGTGGGAAAAGCCCGCTAAACCTCCGGTGTACCAGCGCCCAAAAGACCAACACGGAAGATGGGATCCTGTCGTCGGAGAGCCCGGGAATATCTATCAGCGTTGAGTATGTCAAGGTAATGAACGATGTTTAAACGTCAAGTGCCTTAATCCGTTTTCAACCGGTATTTGTTTCGTAATCTATATCTAAATGATTTGTTCCCGTGCCGGGAGCGCGGTGCTAAAATTGGTTATCTGACTATGAGTCGTGACGACGACTAGGTAGCAATAACTAAGATATCGCTCTGAGTCCCACTAAAAAATGGCGCTGACTCCAGTTGAGGTGCATACCCCTGACACCCCCCCAAAACACCCGCTTCTGAAAAATATTTGAAGCGCAATCCAACAAGCAATTACAACATGTGACCTGAGTCAGGTGGTGTGTAAATAACAGGTGTCAGGCTTTCAAAGATAGTGCGTAGAATGTTCAGTTCATGATCTGAAGTCACTTGGAAGACATTTGGCCCAAACGACGAAGGCTGCGCGGAAGGTGGGCAAGTTTTGAGACTATTGCTCTTAGTGGACTAGAGAGCGGCGCTCACCGCGCGAGAGCCCTTTAGGACGTTTTGGTTTCACGATAATTTCCGCCTTACTAAACAACTGCAAGTTAATCTACGCCAACGATACCAATGTTTACGCTCTATGAAAAAATGTTTGAGGTGCAACCAGCCACTCGCGACGAGTAACCCCCAACTCGAAGAACAGCAAAAATAGGGGTGCTCATCCCCTACCGTAGCCTTCGTCCAAAGTGTTACCCATGCCGTAGCGCGTCCGATTGTGGGACATTGGCGGCGAGTCGTTCGGTGTCTCGCTAAAACCTGGTGCTGTTTTTGACAGAGGTATATCTGGTGCTGTTTTTGCTTTTGTCGCGCGGCGAACAGTGAAATCAGTCTTCCGTGTCGGTGGCGGTAGACATCTCGAACGAACGAGATTGAAAACTAAAATGGAGTAATCGCACGCGCGAGGCCTGAAAATGCACCCAGTTCCGAAGATGGATTGGTTGGGTGTTACGACGCATGGCACGACAAGAATACGCCGAATATTTCGATGACTCTAGCGTCTTATGGAGCTATCTGTCTATGTCACCCTAAAGGGTCGTTTTAGAGAGTGGAGGTTACAAGCGCAACACCCCGACTGTTACATAGAAATCGCGTGGCCTAGGTGTACACGACGAAAAATGGTGGTCCCAATGTGATAGGTGCATTTCTGAAGTTGAGTAACCCCGCCAATCCGAAATGTAACATGGGAAAACACAACGGTGCTGCGGCTGCTATCGTAGCACTTGGCATTGACCTCTGCCGGCGCAGCCAGAAATACTCTCGCCACAAGAATGCCGCATCTATCGTAGATCGTAGCACGTATCCCCTACCGTGTGGCATGCGTCCTATATCGCAGCATGGTGTAACGCGAGCTACGATAGAGGTAGCACCTTTCGGCAAAAATATTTTGTGAGTGACGCAGCTTCTTAGCCCATCTAATAAAGAAATCGTCGAAATGTCAATCTTTGCCTTACAATCTGAGATGCGTGCGACGATATTGCGATAACGCTTTTGGTTGTGTGTTTAAAACGGTTTTTGATCGACGGGGCTCCTTAACTCAACGTCGTCGACATTTCGAAAATTTATTCATGAGTTTTGTTTTCGTCGTATATCGAAGCCATGCGATTATCCATCAGGTGGCTGTGTTCTGCTTGTCTAAACACGTTTTCAGGCAGAGGTCTTGACCCCTTTAGGGCCCCGAAATCCCTCCCTGTAGTAACTTCAAGCAATTTCTTCCCAAGAAGGGTTTCCAGTGGTGAAGGCGTTAGGCTCATCGAGTGAGGAGTCGTATTAGGAAAAACAGGTGCGCTTGTAACGTAGCATGGGTTTTGATCCATTTTGTAATGTAGACCATGCTTTGGACTTGTGCTAAAATAGAAGTGCAACCCTTTTGGTTCTGAAGACCCTCACTCTCGAAGACGTGTGCTACGATAGAGGTGCACCACTGTTTTTCCGAGGTTTCTCACCTTGAGAGGTTATAACATGTTCTTCATAGCCCAAAACCTCAGTTGGAGAAAACTGAAACTGCTACTGGATGAAACTCCCATGGCGTGGGTGTACAACGAGAACAATGCAAGAGTATGACCTATTTGGGACGATTAGGGGTTAAGGAGCCACGTCGTTAGGAAACCATATTACACGAAGAGGGCTACCTCTTATCGTGGTACGAGCCCGGAGCTTAAGACTTCTCCCAACACAATTTGGAGAAAAATTCAACTGATACCGGATGAAACATCCCACGGCCAGGCACACAGCGAGAATCGAGCGAATGAAATATCCTCTTTCGGACGATTTGGGGTTAAGGAGCCTCGTCATCCAGCAGCTATTTCAGACGAAACTTGATACTTGTATCGTAGCACCTGTCAGCCCGCGGCATTGCCCTTTAGAGCAAGGCCTCGTTTTAGTAGCTTACGATCTCTCCAAAAAACTGATTTGAAGAAAAATAAGACTGGTACCAGATGAAAAATCCCATGGACTACGTACACAACGAGAATCAACACGCAAAAAAAATGGTCTGTTTCGGACGATTTGCGCTAAGGAGCCCCGCCGTTCAGAAACCATGCCAGACGAAGAGTGCTACCTTTATCCCAGCACGATTGTTTTCGTTGTCCGTTTGCGCTTTCAGTTAGCCCAGAATGAGTTTGGGTGCGATGTAGAGCGACTCAGGTGGGGAATTCCAGAAGAACAAAGGAACATCCTTGCCGTACCAGATATCTGGTTGTCTAACACACACGTTTCGTGGTTCCCTGCGCGCGTGGAAGCAGACAATCGAAAGCTGCCAGGGAACGGGAGTGAACGCAGATTTCGTGTACTTCGGGTGCGGGCTTCGTCTCCTGCAGCTCATCCCCGACCGAAAGGAGTCGGTGGCGGCTCTAGACACGTGAGATAATAAGCGTACGTCAAACAGAAACATTTGGGTCGTACCTCTGTAGAGTGCCCCCTCCGAAAATCCGGCACGCGTCTAATGGCGCCTCTACATCAGTGCCGGGGTATGGGCCAGCAGGAAAAACCGGCACCATTCAAAAACGCGTTAGCCGTCGTCCCGTATTTGTATGGCGGTGCCTTTCCAGAGGACAACAGAGTGTAGTGGGCCCTCTGTAGGGCCACCCTGCGCGAGCCAGAAATGCCAGCCCTATGCCACCAATCCGGCACTCCTATACTGCCACAGCTTTTTGTTCCCATCTGTACCAACCGAATTCACAGGAACTATAGAAGGTAACCGGCACTGTTCAACCGGCACTGCAGAGGGACCACTGCTGCTGTATTCACGTATCCGAGCTGTCAGACGTTGTGTTCCCTTCCTCTCCTCTCCATCCCGTTCGCCGTATCTCCCTCGCTGCTTCTCGTGAACCGTACCGTTCCCCCGGCTCCTTTCGCTCACCATGTACCCCTTATTTTCACCCTCACCGGCTACACCACGCGTACGGGATAATACGCCCCAAAAGGTTTGGGAGGACAAAGGCTGAGCTAGGGAGGAAGCACCCCCGTTGTCCCTGATGCTTAGTTGAGGCCTGTCGGGCGAGTAGACAGATGCATCTTAATGTAACTGTGTTCCTTGAGCATGGTTGTAGTTTTCTTAGAGTGTAGTAACAGTCGCAAGAGTGGGGCAGTGGTCTATATCGCGAGGTTTGAACCGCCCTAAAGGTCACTTATCACGCGGTGAGCGCCTCTGGGCGGCAAACAACGAGTGGGTACCTAATACATGACCGCCCTATCGTACAGTGTGGCCGTGGTCGAACAACCGTACTGACCCTACTAATGTTCGACGTGCCATACTAGTAAAAGGTTCCGTCTCCAAAGGTATGCGTGACGCATGCTACGACAGAAGTGTGGCACTTTTCGTCCGAAATGGTCGCTGGGTGACGGGGCTTTCTTAACTCCCGAAAAAAATCGTAGGAAACAGATTACGTTTTTGAACAATTATATTTTTGCACCTAGGTTACTATGGGACATTTTCATTCAGGAGTAGTTTTACATTTTCTCCAAGTAGGTTCGACGCACGCTGCGATGAGGATGTCACTATTGGTCTGAAATGGTTTGTGAATGACGGGGCTCCTTAGCCCATACTCGTCCAGAATAGCCCAGTTCTGTTTGGACGATTCTCTCGTTTTGGGAGAGGCCTCTTGAGCTCCCAAAATTGGTGAACCTGAGGGGAAAAGTGGGACACCTCTATCGTAGCCCGCGTCGTTTTCGGGAGGAAAAAGGCGGAAAAAAAAGTAGCCTCCTAAAGCGACGAACGTCAGAACAAAAGGGGCTGGGCACCTGTCTCGTAGCATCACACTCGCGTGGTACGCGATGAAATGGCCATGGCAGGCGGCGACGGATGAATACTCTCCCATCTCCTCTCCACTCCACCGGCCGTCTCTGTTACCTAGCTTGTCCTCGTCCCCTCCACTCGCCTACCCCGCGCCGCCTTAGGTGGGTGAACTACGAACGTCTCCTGGAAGAAGCAGTGCGCTATTACCGTTCCGGGGGGGCTAGTGGTGGCAAAAGGGTTCCAGTGGGGGAGACCTTCATCACCACCCACAGCTTTGCGGACGAGGTGTTGGACGGAGAGTACGAAGCTCGCGTGCGAGACTACGAGGAAGAGAAAGAGTCCCTGCTGGCCCAGTGCCGTAAGACGGTAAGGACACGTGTTACATGGCATTTGTTTGCAGCGACTTCTTTTCAGTGGGTCCTATGCTGCGGTTGCGGGAGGTAGCGTTTCGATTTAGGGTCTGGAGCGGGTACCTTTTCTCCTCCGGGGAGCACCATTTTTGTTCCCGCGGGGTACCTTGTTTTAGGCGAAACGGTTTCAACTGATGGGTTGCGTGGAGGGGAGAACATGCAGAGGAAATATATTAAATCCTGTCTACTTGCCGTCAGAGGAAAAAAATCAGGGTTGTCATGCTGACTTAAAAGACGGCCGATACGATAAAGGTAGCACTTTTCGCCGAAAGCAATCTGTCTGACAGGGCTCCTCCGTCGAAGAATAACGCCTCGCGTGTCGTTGGCTTACCCGCTGGCGTTTCACATTATTTCTAGTTACGTTAGCATCGATAGGAATCACCCCAAAAATCAAGCGTTTTACCTTATTGCGTCCGTCGCCACTTCTCAGGTTGAAAATACCAAGCCAGTCCATGGCGAGTGGGAAAGCCCGTACAAGCCCGAAGATATATGCACGCACGGTGAGTACGAGCAATTCTCACGCGTTGTACGACAGGGAGGCTTAGCGTGTTTTAGCGGGAGTGGTTTCCGATCGAATGACGGAGCTCCTTAACTCAAAATCGTCGAAAATGTCATTTTTGTTTCGATATATTTAAATGTTAACCAATTAATAGCTAAGCCATGGGGTTCTTCATCGGAACGCATTTTCCAATTTCCTCGAAATATAAAAACCTGTGTTGCAGGTGATATCCTGATTGCCCACAGAGCCAAGCGTACCACACTTCTCAGTATACAAAGTTTATGGTGTACATAGAGCTCCTCAACGTCAACAGTCTCATGAAACCCAGGAGCACCTCTACGGTACACCAACGATGGCCATGCGCTCACAAAAAGACGTACGTATCTTGCTTTATTTTTTTTCTTCCGCGAACCAGGAACCTTCGATGCAGCCGGTGTCATGGACCTAAACAGGCGGGCGGAACCAGTGATGAACAGACTCGGCGTACCGATGGTTCGAGGTTACGACATCACACGAGGTCAGCTGTGGGCTACTCTTCCCGAAGATGGACGGTGAGCGGATACGAAGCCAACCCTTTTCTCGCGCTACGATGGAGGTAGGGATCGTTTGGCGAAATGTTTTCTTTTTGACGGGGCGAGGCTCCTTAACCTATTAATGAAAGCGTCGGAACGCCCATCTTGTTTATATCAATGTTTCTGTTGACCAATGCTACGGTATCACAAGGGCCCCTTTCGAGGCATGTTTTTGCAGTGTCTCGGGGTCATTCGCGCAATTGTCCTCCCAGTTCCATTCGGTCATATATAGGCTTCCCTGCTGTTATCATGTTTCGATATGAACCCCCGACGGGATGGCTAGCTACGCTGCGCCAACAAACAGAATCGCCTGACGTGATGCAGAGTCACACTAGTGCGACTGGCTCAGATCCGATAGTAAAAGTTGAGGGTGGTACTCCATTACCATAGGCTATGGGATCGGTTTTGGTTCACGCTTTTTCGCTTAAAATCAAGCACGGGTTTGAGGTGAGTTGAGGTGTCGAGCTCCTCCTGTGAGGAGCCACCTTAACGAGAAACGGCGAAACTCTACCGCGGCGTGTGTCCCGTCGCGTCCCCGAAACATGCGTCAGACGACGGTCGAATACTGCTTGCCCGTTGACAAAAGCGCGCGCGCGGTAGAATTTGCCTTCCCCACGCTCCTTACGGTCCCCTTTCTACACGAAAAAACTAAACTAAAATGCCATAGACAGCTGTGAATTCACCAGATCTCTTTATGGTCGAAGCCCAAATCCGCACGACGGTCCGGCGACGTCCCGTTCACGGGACACCGGTGATCAAGTTTTGCTGTCGCTGGTAGTGTCGGTGTCGCCATATTCTGCTCCCAACGGCGAACGAGGGTGGAAAATAAACATTAGGTTCGGAAACCGACCCCGAGTTTATGGAAAACTTCCTCAAGTTATTTCAGTCACGTAGGCTTTCTACGATGAAGGTTGCACTTTTTGGCGGGGGGAAACAAAAGTTCTGTTTGGAGGCACTCCTTAACCCCAAGTTGTCGGAATTTCAACAAAACATTAAATCGAAAAACTGTTTTGTTTTATACCATACCAATATCGCATACTTGGTAGGTCGACGGATAGTTACAACATTCTAACTTTTGTGTGGGGTATAGACCTCCTGAAAAGAGGAGCCTCACGTACGCCAGCCCAGACCGACCCGACCCCACACCTAACCTTAATCCTAACCCCCAACCGGACTACGTCGCTACACGCCAGGCACTACCCTGCGATGATACCCGTGGAGCTGAGTTCGTTTCTGTCCGAGGTGACCACAGCATTGCGCGCAGAGCAGCGCGCGAGTTCCACCAGCAGGGCCAACTAGGGCGATGATGTGAATGCAACGCGTCTCGTCTGGTTCGATCGATAAATTGTCCCTGCCGCAGGTCCAGCTGGGGCCGATTAAAGTGGTGGGGTGTGCACGGCGCGGATCAGATGTGGATGGTTGACGGATTTACTCGGAGTAGCTCTAGCGAGGGCTGGTTGTGGTGTGATGCTCACCTTTACTCGAGGTTATCTGATTCCATGTCGAGAGATTGCCTTCCAGGTATTTCAGGCAGGGCGGCGTAGGGACGTTGTGAGGACCCCGTCTCCCGGTGGGGCCGAAGGATTGCCTCCCCGCAGTTCGAGTGTGAACCGCGGGAGTGGGGGTGATTGTGCACGGTGCGGCTTCTGGTTGGATCAAACGGTTGAAGTCCCAACGTTGCCGGCTAGGTTGATGGTTATGGGTGCGCGACAGACGCATGCTACAAACAGTAGGTAATAGTATACGGTCGTAGCGCATCCAGCTGTTCGGAGACTCCTCACATGAGCAGCTCCATACCTTACCTCAAACCAAGTGGTCTCAGCAGACTGGAAGGTGGACCCGATGAACGATGCCATAGCTTCCCACGGTAGAGATTTTGCACATCTTTGCCCAATATATTGCGGCCGGTCGAGCCCATCGAGTGAGAAACAACCGGTCAGCCTGACACGTTCGCGAGTACGTTCGGTTAAGGTGTGGCGCGTCGAAGCCTTGGTCGGACTGCGCGAAATACCGCCTTGGAAGTCGTGGTTCGCGTGCGAGTTGAGCATATTTCACAATCTCAGAAGCTTCCGATGCACTCATGTATAGTAGGCCAAAGATTGCCCTAACTCAGAAAACGAGTTGGCTTAAAAATCGTTCTTAGCACGCATTGGCCGTCATTTTGTTTTGGGTAGAAGAACTTGTTCCTGTAGCTCCAGCGGGTCTGGCTATTGTTAGCGATGATTGCGCGTCAGGCCTGCTGGTCCGATCAGGGGAATCAAGATCAGCGGGGCCGACGAGAGTGGCGCTGTGATCGCCGCGCGTCTCATGGTTTTGCCGAATGGCTTCGTTGCCGCGGGTCCACTGAGGACAGGTGGCATGAGGATGTGTACGCGGCTGGTCTCAGGTCGATCAAGGCATTGACGCACCGTAGTTTCAGCGGGGCCGGGTAGGATCTTGACTCTTACTCAGCGGCTCTTATCTGGTTCATTCGTGTGGGGGACTCTATTTTTGGGGTCAGCTACATCCCTCAGAATCGCCGTCGTAGCATCTCCAGGCACCACCTAGTTATGGCGCCGGGTCAGAGATCCGCACGGTTCCGCACGGTATAGCCATATTCGAGGGAAAATTGCGTCGCCGTGAGCTTGATTTCTCTCGTGCGTTTGGAGGCCTTTGAGAAGTCGGGGTGCGGGCGGAACACCATGTGCAGTTTTCATTGCTGACACGAAGGGGGTGACAACGTAAAGCTGGCAGGTGATGATGCTGTTAGGTATCGTCACGGGGTTTGTATTTTGCATTTCGTCGTTTAGCACAGGGTTTTTACTTCGAGTACTGGCGTCCTCGTGTTTTTAGATAGTCAGACATGCATTGGCGGCTGGCGTGGGTTCTCCCAAACGACCGGGCCGGGGGAAATGTATGCAACGTAATGAATCTATGACGCCGTGGAGCTGCCCCACCTATTAAGACCGGATGAGTATTATTTATAGTAGCACTTGATACATTCCCAACTCACCGCGGACTTGCATATCTCATATCCGTCGGTGGCGAGGTAACTTTCAGTCTCCCGCAGGAAGTGGGCTAAGAAATGCGTGATCAACCTCTTCGGCAGCACGCGTCCACGTCACCGGTATATTCTTTCGAATGTCCTCAACATCTGCGACGCTGCTACGTGAACGTTGTGGTCGCCAATATGTGTATTCAATGACTAGGCGTCCTACGAGTCCGACGAATTCGAAGGGTAGGTAGGTCGGGTTCACCCGCGGGAATCACCGGACCAATTTTTTGCAACTTATGTTCAGATGCGAAGCTGTTCTGAGAGTAACGGGAACGAACGGCGACTAAGGATGCGGAAGGTACCGCCAGTTTATCTATCGAGTTTAGAGACATGTTACGGTAGGCGCACACTACTACGGACCATATCTACTTAGGGTCTACGTTGGATTTGGCTCCGGGTCACCCGCGCCCAGGGGGACCCCTGTTCACCTTGCGGTCATAACCTTTCGCGCTTCTTCAATTTTGGGAAGTGAACCTGCACTGGAATGGGTAGCTACGCTGCGCGAAGGAAACCGAATAAATATTGTTTTTTCCATTAAGGTACAGAGTCGCTGGTGCGAGTGGGGAGACGCGTGCTACGATAAGGGTGCACTACTTTTTTTGTGAGATGTTCCTCAATTTGGGAGCTTAAGACGTCTCCCAAAAACGGATTCGGAGAAACATGAAACTTCCACCGGATGAAAAGTCCCATGACCAAGGTACACAGCGAGAATCATCATGCAAAAAGTATGGAACAATTTCGGACGATTTGGGGTTGAGGAGCCCCGTCGTTCAGAAATCAGTTCAGACGAAAAGTCATACATCTATCGTAGAATGCGTCGGAAATCTAGAGGTAGTTCAAAAAGGGGCACTCGCCCCGCCCTAGCCTTGTTATGTGGCAGACTTCACTAGTTTACTTGTCCGTTGTCGAGGATACTCGCTCGAAGAGCTCCAAACACCACCCAATTATTGGTTTATCGAGTGAACAGAAACCGCGAACAGATCAACAAACCCATGACCTAGGCAACCAAACAAATTTTTATGACTTTCCGACGATGATGGCTTGGCCCCTTCAGAGCCCTAAATCCCCCTAGTACTGATTTCAAGTAATGCTCTCCCCGAAACGGATTTCAAGCTGAAGAGACGCTTAGGAACCCCATCATTTAGAAAATGTGCCAGCCAAAAGGTTTCCCGGAAGATGTTTGAATTGGCGGGGTACTATTTGGGGATACTTCGTGTAGAGTATACCATATATTTTTCGATGGCCACCAAACTACTCCGAACCGGAAGACAATTCTCATTGAATCGTAGTTTTTTAGAGCACTAGGGCGGAATCGGTTCCAGCAGGTGCCCGAAACGCGATAATCCTCAACCTTCCCACGGAACGCACTGCTCCCTTCCATAATATCGCGACCACCCTCATCTAATACAGGCCGCGCGGTTTCCCATAGGTTGCCCGACAGGTGATCGTTATCCAGGGCCAAACGGGTTTGGCCAACATTCATCTGACAGAAATCCATGTTTGGTCGCACCCGCCCTTCTCTTGCCTGGCGCTCTAACCCTACGTCAAGGCGCACATCTTCGGTGAGTGTCACGATGCTGAAAGCCGTGTGAATAGCGTGGACGTCTTCTAAACCGTTCCGGAAAATGTATTCCACGCACCTCCCCGGTGCCGCCATGCAATTAAATCCTAACACCCACTGTTCAAAAATCTCGTTGCTGAGCTCGCGTCCACCACGGGGAACGTCTACGTAAAGTCTCGCCCAGAGCTTCTGCCTCCCAAAACTGACGACACTCTACCGGTAAGTTTACAACGGAGACCCCGACGCCTTCCGAGACGAGCTCGTCCCTTATTGGGACAAGAATCGAGTCGGTTGTTTCCTCCTCATCTACAAACGCTTGAAGGCCTCCATCCGGGAGACCCAAGGAATCACCCTCCGGACGTCTCGGGGTTTCGATGGTGTAGGCGTTCTTAACCACTTCGAACAACATATTTTCCCTCTGTCATTACGCTCGCTTCAGTGACGAGTTGCCGTGTGGGGAAATCTTGCGGCAGCGGGGATGCGAGGCAGACGCTTACTGCCTGGAGGTTGACGGTGCTGTTCGAGATCAGGCTGTACCAGCCACCGTCAACCCCGGAGACCAATTTATCTATTGGCCACGTAGTCCTTGCCTGTGGGGGTCGCCGCAGATACTGCTTCCGTCCAGGCACACTGTGGCGTCTGCGAATGGCCACATGTTTTCGCGAACAAAATGGAAACTCCGCGACGCGGGAAACTTGGTTTATTCGGGCTACACGTCGCAGCAGGTACCACGGGGGCAGCAAATACGTCGTGCATTTTAGTAATGTGATCGCTGTTCTATCGTCGAAAAGCAGTTAGTACATGTGGGAATCACCACAGAGATACTGGTCAATTCTCGCCACGACAACAACGTGTAAAACCTTGTTGAGCCAACGTAGACAGCATGCTGGTGGCAAGGCCATTGGTTTCATGGTACGCGTTTAAAAACGAATGATATCATGAGGCGTATTATGTTACGCGGCCGCGGTATCGCTCAGACGACATCGATTATCTATCTGCTGCACAAGGAAAAAAGTGTGTGAACACACATGCGCCACGGTTGAGTTGCATCTTTTCTGTAAGGAAGGGTCTTCACATTTTAGGAGTACTAATAATACCATCCACTCAAAAAAAGATTTCAAGACGCGTGAAAAGGCAGCTCGATGAACTATTCCATGGCCCATGTATTGCGTATCAAGAATTGCATTCCGATGATTCGGCGTTAAGGAGCCCAGTAAAATTCAGAAAAACCTTCTAGGCAACAAATAAGCGACTTCAAGAGAAAAAAAGGGCAACTCATTAGACTACACTATTCAATGGCCTAAATATTGCGTATCAAGAACTGCATTCCGATTATTCGGCATTAAGGAGCCCAGTCGAATTCAGAAAAACGTTCTAGGAAGCAAATGTTTCCTCTATCATCGTAGAAATTGCCGTTTCTGGCAGTTTCTTTCGCTTACCCCTTGTTTATACTTGCAAATCGTGCATTATGGGAAAAGTATTCAATCTTCTATTTTTCCCTTCCACTACGACCTGCAATAAAGTTGGTCATATTCGACGCATTTGCCGCCTGCCTACCGTAGTTCTTTGTTAATGAGACACAATCTCTACCTTGATACCGTAGCCAATGCCAATGGAGGAAACTTGAGTACAGGGCCAAGGGATTATGAACGTCACTGTGTAGAGGTAACTGTTACACATACGAACAAAATGACAGCAGGAACACTAGCAGCAGCAAGCAACAGCGACAACATTAGTTCGAAACCTATGTAACTACCAGCAGCAACAACATTAGTTCAAAACCTATGTAACTACCAGCAGCAGCAACAACAACAACAACAACATCAACAGCAGCAACAACAACAACCACAACCACAACAACAACAACAACAACAACAACAACGACAACAACAACAACAACAACAACAACAACAACAACAACAACAACAACAACAACAACAACAACAACAACAACAACAACAACAACAACAACAACAACAACAACAACAACAACAACAACAACAAAAAGACAACAAAAAGACAACAACAACAACCACAACAACAACAATAAACAACAACAACAACAACAACAACAACAACAACAACAACAACAACAACAACAACAACAACAACAACAACAACAACAACAACAACAACAACAACAACAACAACAACAACTATCACTCGGAAACCCAATTATAAACTAGCCTATTCATTCTAGGGCACGTACAGATTGTCAATTATTGCGAACAGCATCATGGACCGTTGACAACATCATACCTCTAGAATGTTGAGTGGGACTCGAAGATGCAGGCGTACGAAGGCGTAGGCATTAGGGACGGTGGTTGGGATAACACGCCGATAAAAAGGCCGATGGGCAATTACGTGTTGAAAAGCGAATCACCGCGCTGCCCCAGAAATTTCAGAGGCGGCAAGAAGCGGACGGGTCGACGATGCTCTCGGGTTTTATTAGGCTGCATTGATCAAGCTGCGGAGCAACTCTAGTGTTGTGTCAAGGAATTAGTGGGGTATTAGTCCGTTTGACCACTTGCAAAAAGGTTAACCCATAGCTTACCCAAACTAAGCCTTATAACACTCTCCCCCCCTGAAACGGCGGGATACCAGGTCGGCCGGATATACGTGGGGACCTGTCAATATCCAAGCGGTTTCATTTTCTGGGTATATATAGCGGGGAGAGCTTTTTTCAAGTTCGATCATGGGGAAAGTCTTGAAATTTTTACTTTGGTGGATGTGGGATTTGAAACAACGACCCAAAAAACCCATTATCTGTCGACGACGCCATTTGCTAGGGAACTGGTGGGGTATTAGTCCGTTTGACCACTTGCAAAATGTTAACCAATAGCTTACCCGAACCAAGCCTTATAACAGTTGTGTGAGAACACGGTATACAGGTTATGAGAAATTCTGCCGCTGTACATTGGCGCTCGTTTTCGTACGACGCCGGAGCCAGTACACCGCTGTACGGAAGACTCCGTACAATGCCCGCACGCCACACGCAATAACGTGTTCATCTATATCACTCAGGTCTTGTTGCAGATACGGCGTGTTTGTCCTTCTTTCCTTTGGTGGCGGCTGGCGTACTTCGGTTGCGAAAAAACAAAAAGGCTAGCAAAACGCCATCAGTGTGGTGGCCCCTTTTAGGGACCTGAAGTCGCTAATTGAGTGTGTCGTCCACACCATCAAGATACCAGTTCTCCCTGAAAAACGTAACACCTTTTGAAGAACGGCGCGGACAAAAAATGAGGACCTCATATACCTGGTTACACAGATGTCAGTGAACAAACGGTGTTGATTCGACACGCTTGAGGAAGACGCCACGAGGAACCAATACCCATGACTCCACAGTACTGGGTGGTCCTCAGCCCTGCACAGCATTACTGTGTTGATCGTGGTGTTTTACGTAAACAGAGGCGTAATTTCCCGACGGCTTTACCTTGGAGTTAGTTTGAAGTTGCAAGCCTCTTGGGAGAGTGACGTAGAGCACCGCAAGCATCAAGGTCTGCATCATATGCCTGACTGTGTGCAGCCGTCAACCGTCCCCACCCCTAGCAGTAAAACAGCACGCATTACGTTTCGGTCGAAGGTCGCGAACGTGCGGAGGGATCGACCCTAATCCATCGTAACAGCACATTCTCGAAATGTCTGTGCCGGCAGCAACTCAACGACCCGTCTGGTGCAGTCCCGTTGTCGCTGCACACAGGATCTTTCTGGAGCATGGCAGATGGAATTAACGTGCAGGCCAAGGCTTAGGGATTATATCACCACACTACCCTGCCACTCGCACGAACGGTTGTGCATGTGTCGGTATTCCGAAATTCGATTCGATTATTTGGTAGCATAACCAACCGTTTCATGGCGGTGGCGCCTGTTGTCCAAACCCGAAAGCGTTAAAATGGTTAACTCTTCGAAGCAATCGGGGCGCTAACCGCCACCCCCCAACCGCAGGTTGTTCGGCATAGATCTCTCTATTATATCCCCGTTCGGCGATGTTATCACGATACTTCGCGACGGGAAAATCAAGTCAATAGCAATGGATCACCGCAATGGATGACTCCGTTTGAATCGGCCCCGAAGGTGTGGTTGAGTTTAGAAGATAGATATCGATGACTTCGATGGATTTTTGCACGATGACCCCACACACAGCGCCCCCCCCTCACTCCCCCGCCACTCCACACAGCATCGAGATCCTCCAGTTATAAACGTTATCTGACAGGTGATACCATCTCCTTGCTTTTCGTGCCATCCATGCAGATGCTCCAATTCAGATTCATTTTTATGGTCGTCATGTTGTATTTAATCCCCCCGCGCGCGGCCTCAACCGGCGTCTTAGATCTAGCACCATGCGTGCAGTAAACTCCTAACCAATTATGCGGTCTACAAATGACAAAACTGTCTCCCTTTACGCCTCCCCCTCGACCCCACTCGCCCTCCCCTCACGGGTCATTCGACTGTATGTACGAAAAGTGTTTTGTCCCTCTTTAAGGCTGGGTTTATAGATTCCGTACGCACAGAATAATTAACATCGCCCTGTTGATGCTGGTGAAGGCTATCTCGACGGGGAGTCAACGGCAAATGCCCTCGAAGAGGACACACACCCAGTAACGCACACGATGGGAGTATCACGAACCTCGTCCAGATACGTGTTTCGACGACTATTTTTCGATCTCACAGCTATAGTCTAGTGAATATAATTTTTATAACATATTGTCTTGACATCAGTTTCTTTTGAAACCATCTTGTCCGTTTTACTGTGTGTGGGTGGTGTGCTCACAACTAGCTATTAATATTCATTATGTTTACCAGGTACGTGTATGTGATACAATTCTTCCACTAGTATTACACGTACATTCTGTAGTTGTGTACATATAGTCTAGTCTAATACATTTGCAACTGTGAGCAAGGTCAAAATGTGAATCATATCGTCCAACACCCCCGTCCCCCCCTTCGTTTTAGTGTACGTTTATTACACACACAAATAAACGCATGAGAACAACAAAAGACGAGCAGTTCACCGTGCACGTGCATACAAAATGGTTCGATATACACACCTGCTGATTGTGTATTATAATAGCCTTGTATTATTGGCCGGGAAATTTCAGGAAATAGCCCGCGGCTATGAACGGGCTACCGAAATGAACGTTCAAGATGAACAAAAGGTTGTACGGCATTGCCTCCGACGCCGAGTAGTATTATTCATCCTACGCATTTACCATGTACATGTTTGTGATGCTAGCCAGGTGCGTAAATACGAATCGTTTTTACAAAATCCAATCGTAGGTGTACCCATCAGGAATAGACCCTGGTACAGCTTGACAGAATACTGCGATGTAAATGAGCCGTAGGATGCCAGGTGCACTCGAAAAGTACCGGGGGGTGACAGGATGAATACCAGGTATACGTTCGTGATACGAGCGGGGATACGGTGGAAGCCGAACTGCACTTAGAGGCCCTGACGCAGCATGTCGCAGGGAGTCTCGCGGTTTCCGTTCTTCCGGGGCCGCTGAGGCTAAGGTGCTGATGGATTCTGTTCAGGCATTACAACTATATCGGGCGAGCTGGTAGAGGCCCTGCAGGGACAGCCGGGGGTGACGCAAACCGCGAGTACGCAGGCGTTTGTGGGGCATGCGAGTGCAGTGACGTCGTTGGGCCAGAGCGTGATATTGAGACGCAATCGTGTCCGCTCTACTTAATGATCTAAACATCATTGGGACCAGTCCGATTTACCATGCCGTTTATCGTGCTCCCTGGGTGAGGCGATGCGGTTATCACCGGGCAGAAGACGCTGAGGGAGAAACTCGGCATCGACGTCATGGCGCGGTTCAAGGCCTCTATGCTGAAGGCACAAGTGCGTCAAAATGGTGCTGGGATGGAGCCTACAGCCCGTTTTGTGGGCGACACCAACAATGGTGCCGTGCTGCGAGCGGCGATGGCTGTCACAGCGTTCGTGCCGGGCGGTGACGCGCCAGGCGACGTGGACGATGAGGTCGCGCTGACGCTGCCGTCTCAACGATCCATGATATTCCAGGATTCGGAGGTGGAAATAAGGGATGGTGTGGGCGTGTTGGAGACGGCTGTCGATTACGCTGTTGACCATAATTCCCCGCCGCAATGTGCCAAGATGCTGCGATATATCATTTTCCGCACGCACCTTAACGTGTTATGTCGGGCGTTGCCGGGTGATCCACCTGCACTCAAGAAGCCTGGGGCGGTCCGGTTTAATTCAGGGCCAAGGGTTGTGCGGGCGAAGCCCCTACCTGAACGTAATCGATTACGGCGGAGTGCGGCAGAGTCAGGCCCCGACTGCCGCTCGGTAGTGACGACGAGTTTGTCGTCAAGGTGGCCTGGGAGGAGCCGGGGGAGGCGGAGAGCACCTGGAAGCCGGTGTCGCGCGTGTTAGATGGCGCGAGGGCCGTGCTGCGAAAAGAGCACAAGGCGCTGCGGCTTAAGATGTATCAAAAGCGGAGACTCGTACAGCGGTATGGGCTGCGGTTTAATCATATTGTGGTTTGGAGGGGATCCCGAATTTTGAGTAGCTGATTTTCGTTTTTATCGAAAGTTTGAACTTCAAGCTTTTTCTGACTTGGAATTTCTACGCCGGGCGCTGATAGCACCTGGCGCAGCCACAGCTGACGGTTCATCGCCGAGGCTGTGTGTGGACAAAGCATGTCCGTGGTTGATTATTCCGTTTTCAGGGGTGGCTATTGCGCTGGAAAGCACATTCTTTATGTGGTCTGGGTTTCAGGAAGTTCCATGCGCAGCTGGAGGTGTGACGCATGATGCGGGATTTTCTTAAAGATACATCGTGATGACGCGGCTGCCGAAGAACAGTTGTTCAAGGTCGGTAAACGTGGCAGAACTTAGGTCGTCGTCGTGGTGAAACTGACCGAGATGCGTTGGACTTGACCATTCATTGCCAAACGTACGGACAGCTATGTTTATCAAAGCTTCTCGGTCTGAGCCAACTTGTGGTTGGTAGCCCGAGATGGGCTTTTGGAGGGTGATGTACCGCTGTGGTCGTATGATTGGGCATATTACCGAACAATGGTTGGATACATTTTGTCAGGGCATTCAATCGTCATTAATGGCGTTTCTTGTAAGCCCTTGAAATCTTTAGATACAAACGGGAAGGTCCATGACCGATGTCATGTCAATTCCCCGTGTGATAATGAACGAACAATTGCATTGAGGAAAAACACAATCCGAGCCTACGAGGGGAAAATCCTCGGAGCTGATACCACCGGGCCCGCGGTCGCGCGAGTCGGTACAGTGTCGTGTAAAAAACAATTTTTAGGTGTGGTATACAATGTGTTATAGCTTCGCAGCGTGTTATTGTACGCATGGGTCGCAAGATAGAACATTCCAATCGATAGGTGTAACCATGTCGTTACCATGTTTTCACCGTGCCGATGGGGGGTTCTGAGTTCGCTGGTTATATAGCCTGACTATGACAGGCTACGACGGGTTCACCGCTCCATGCTCCTCCGATGCCTTGGATGGCGGAAACGGAAGCGCGACGACCACACCCTATCGTACGCCGACGCGCTTGCCCAGACAGATTCCGAGAGCGTTGAGGTGATAGTGCGCAAACGGAGGATATTGTTTGCGGGATTCGTGGCACGCATGGGGGAGGAGCGTCTGCCACAGAGGGTGATGTTTGGGGAGTTTGTTGGGGGTATGGGCTACTCAGGGGGGCAAGAGAAAGACTGGATGGATCATCTGAAGGAGGATATGTCGGTCTTTGGAATGAAATTCGAAGGATGGCGAAAGGCTGCTCAGAACGCTGGCAGATGGTTTCGAAGAGTAGAGGAGGGAGCCGAGTTGTTCATGCGGAATTGGCATGAAACGGAGAGACGCAAAGCTGCAGAGCGACGCGCAAAGGCTGCGGCAGCGTCATCCACCGTTGGCATCTCTAAGCGGCCGGGGGGAGGGGGGAGGGGGAAGGGCGGGGAGGGGACTGGGGGAGGGGGGGAGGGGGGAGGGGGGAGGGGGGAGGGGGAAAGGGATGAAGGGGGGAGGGGCGGAAGGGGGAGCGTCATGCCCAAGAGACTGAAGTCTGGGTTTGGCCATCATCGTATTGAAAGTTGTGGGCCTTCTAATGGCCGTCACAAGATAGCATAAGACCGCCCTGACTTCTTCGCCATGTTGCGTTCTCTCCCAGGTGCCATTGATGATGGACGTGATACCCTCTGTTAGCCCAATGCCGTCCTTAGCCAGTTCCTAAGGTCTGCTAGTATGACATTTTTCTTTCTTTTCTTTTTCTATTTCTTCTTTCTATTCTTCTCTTTTTCTTGGTTCCTTGCTTTCTTGTCTTGTCTTTTCTTGCTTTTCTTGTCTTTTTCTTCTCTTTGCTTGCCTTTTTCGTCTTGTTTCGTTTTTCTTCTCTTTTCTTTCCTTTCCTTTACCTTCTTTTCTTTTCTTTGTTTCTATTCCTCCAATTGACTTATGCCTGTCGTGCGTATGCGTAGTGATAGATACTACGTGTAATATATACGTGGTAGTCTTACTTGGGTGGCAATCGGAATATTTGGTTCCTCCAGGCGTGAGTAGTGAGACGTATGCACCGGCCTGGACCTGGCATATCGTAGACTGACTCCCGATTTCACTTTTATATGTTTCTGGTGGAGGCATGAATTGCGTCAGCTGTGATATATGCGTGTACCACCTTGTGTTGTGTGTGTTTTTCCCTGGGGTATTCCTCAGCTCCAGAGTGACTGGAGCCTGTCCTGTGACCACGGACTTGATTATTCGAGTTAATTTGAGAACAACAACAACAACAACAACATAACAGAGATAGATATTGCAACATACAACAAGCGAGGTGATGTGGTCATGCAATGTCACTACCATTGAACACGAGGTGGAGAAGTGAAAATCGTCAGTGTTTACATGGTTACACCTATCGATTGACATGATTTACCGTGGCTCTGAGGTTGGTAGGTAAAAGACAGAGATACATCGTCCGCAACCCAGTACAGCTACGTTTTGACGGCCCCATCCCCGGATCCCTCTCCACGTGATATGGGCGTACATCCACCAGCAGGGGTGTACCCCGCGACGGGTGGGTGGGCGCATCGCTGGCCCAGCAGCCCCCCCCCCGTCCCCTGGATCTGCGGCGCCGCGGGGAAAAACACGCAACGCCCGCGCACCAGGGGAGTTGGAGGTCGGGACGGCGTCGAGGTCGCCGGGGAGGCGACGACCGCGGCCTACTTGCTTCCTTTCCCATTCCGCCGCCCCCCCCCGGTCCGCCAGCGCAATAGCTGAGCGGGCCGACTATAAGTCTCGGTTGCAGGTCCTGTTTTATTAGCTATTTGATAGGACCGCAGACATATGCGTGATTCGTGGCAGCTTATCCTATTTGGTTACATCTTAATTTCGCTGTTAGGTAATGGTAGGTAGGAGTGGCCCAGAGTCGAGCTGTCAGTGCCTGTGCTATCGTCAGGTTTCCTCGATGCATTGGCTGGACACACAGCATCACTTCGACATCTGCTTTGTTGCTTAGCAGAACAAGGGGCGTGCAATTATTGGCCCCTGTTTCTGACGTACGATGCTGTGTATTGAAGTTAAGATGGCCTTGTATTGGCATTCGCAGTAGGTGGGTGCAGATGAATGGCTCCGGCACCTAAACCATCGCTAGGCTGGCGTGCGGCCTATTCTACCCTCAATTCCACAGCTTCCCGCCGACAAACATCGGTGGGTGTACACATGGGCGATTCTCAACCCCTCGCCCACATTGCCTGTTTGGGCAGACGTATATAAAGACCCGATGCAATGGCCGCTCCGGCGGTTGCCGTGGCATGCCCCGGCGTGGGACGCCGGCGCGGGGGGGAGCGCGTTTGTGCCGGGTTTCGTGCGCAAACTCGAAGCGTTTTGGGACGACGTCGTCCTGCAGGAACACCCACTCCGTGACGAGCTTATATCATGCTGGTCTTCGTAACATGGAACAAGCAGTACCGAGATGCCATGTATGTTTAACGGTGACCGTTCCTGCTCTTGCGGGGAGCACTTATCAAGCCAGCGACGGTGCTTCTAAGCGAACGCAAAAGTAGGCTAATCCTGATTGATTTACCGCACCCGCCGTTCCTTAGCCTCGGGCACGTCACTGTATGGTTAAAACTTGAATGAAGTTTGGGTGAGACGACGACCCCAGTCCGGTAGCCGATGCAGAATATAACAAACAATTGAAGCATGGGTAGGCCCACCGGCTGGGGGAGGGGCATTCATCTAATCCAATACTTACTTTGAATGATCGGTGAAGCCGCAGAAGAATGCTACATTATAATCTTGATCCGAGCCTCCAAGATCGACTGTCTGTGTGTTGCCTGATCGTGAAGAAACGTGCTGACGTTGATCCAGGCGCGAAACACGGTGGTATGGCTGCCTTCGTCATCCAGCTCCTCGAATTACATTGCAATGCTGCTGATTGTTGCTAGCTGTGTAGATCGCTCACTTCTTGTAGATACAGCACGTGACTACAGCGCTAACGATTTTGTCAGCTGAGTATTTCAAACTCGAGGTATATTAAGCGAAAAAAACAAAAATGTCAGTTTTGTTTGATCGCACATTGGACAGGATTCATACACAAAGATCGCGTCACCCGGGCACGATAAGGTCACATGTCGGGGTCGGAATCCATCCACACATGATATCTCCCCGCACGGTGTGGATATCGCAACCCCACCGGCCGACTGACCTTCTGATTGGCCATGGTTCGCATGTTGTGCCAGCTCCACCTCGGGAGAATATAGGGGGTCGAAAGGTCGTTCCACATCTCTAAAACTTCTATCAACCGGGGAAGCAAACGGAGCTTTCTCGGGTAGACACCACCCTGCACGGCGAGAACATCCCCATCAGGTTGGCTAATCGCTGATTGGTTCGAGCTCCACAAGGCCGTCTGAGGCGTATAGAGGCCCATCATTGGGGGGTATTTCCGTCGCACACGGGGGAAATAGGGTCCCATCCCCGATTCATGAATCCACAAATCTCTACAGCTCCAAAAACGCGGGAACAATAACGATTACCTCCCGTGTCGACACCACTCCACACGACGTGGACCTCCAACCATATTTGCTTACCGCTGATTGGCTGGGGCTCGGACGTAAGGGCAACGCCACCATGGAAGAATATATTAGAGTTCTGTGCCTGTTTCAGAAATCCTGAAAAACCGGGGACGATATCCGATTTCTCCCTCGCGTCGACACAGCCCCGCACGATGGTGCGACAATAATCTATTATTCACATTGGCATATCGTTGAGTGGCGGTTCAGCTCGTAGAGCCAGGGACACCCGGGGAGGAGATAAGCCAGCAAACGGGCGGGGGGCGTTTCGACGCACCCAATGAGGATAGGGCCCCATCGCCGTTCCAGAAATCCTTCCATACCCCACCAACGGCAACAAACCAGGGACGAAAACCGACCTCTCCCGGGTCGACACCACAACGCACGAAGCCTTAGCTCGTGTGCAACGCCAGCACCACAGAACAGGGTCCAACCCCGGTTCAGAAACCCTTCAAGTTATTTTCATCTAGAAAAAAATGGGGCGACTCGCGCTACTGCTGACGTTATATTCGAATACCCCAACCGCGCCGTAAGCGAACATTTCACTTTATCCCCTGCCTCGATACCAACCCGAACAGTGTTACCCAGCCTTCGATTGATCGGCTCGGCCGGGGTTCGTAGATGGAGGAAACCACCACTCACTAAGAAGTTCAGCAAGTTCAATGACTACCATCTCATACTGGCCTGTGATAAGAGAACATGTACATGGTCCAGATCGAGTCGATCGGTGCAACTTGCTTGGGTATCGTATTATCACAACAGCAGTAATACACTTCACTTCTTTTCTTTTTCCCATCCGATCCCATTTGTTTTTATGCTTGTACTACTCTCCTCGCCCTCCCAGTAGTATAACTCAGACCCGGGGTCATATAGCGGACTCCCCTCCCCCATCTCCACCGCGGTACATGCCCTATTTTTTATCGCGATGAGAATTCAGTATTTTCTTCCATTGACCATTCGCATCGAATTGTACCTACCCACGCTGCATGGCGATTTCAGCAGTTATTTAAATAGTTCATCCTTTTCTTCTCGTTCATTTCTGCAAATATATAAAGTCAACAAAACTCACAACGCGGTGGTTAATTAACTCAAGGACAAACGCTACTCATATTATTAGTGGTGTAGCCCCGCTAGATCACCGGGGCGATCGGCTCTATATCACTCACTGCCCCGGTGTCGTATCAGGTTATCCTCGAGCTTGGTATAGGTCAACTTCGTGAGTTCGAAATTCCCCGAGTTCGTATTCGTATAATATTTCGTGAGCCTTTATACGTGTGCACTAATTGACATGCGGAAAGCGCGAGAGCGTGAGTTATCAACACTCGATGAAAAATCGACGATCAGTGCGGGCTGGAGAACAAATGAACAAAAATAAACTGAAGGAAATAACCGGGGGAGGGGGAGGGGGGGAGGACGACACCTGTGATTGCGACTTGTATGTCAAGAAGTTGGAAAGTAGAAGTGTGCCAAAAAAAAAAAAAAACACTACTGGCGAGCTACTGGTAGAAGAGATGATCAATAATCAATCAGCAGCAAGGAGCACGCGTCAAGTACGAAGCAACACAAACTTATTTGTCAGTTACGTACCAACACCACCGCTTGCACTTGGCCGGCAAACGATTACAGCAACGGAGTCAGGGACCACAGCAACAACAAAGCACGATATCCTCCAAAGAGTATTCTCGGGGAAAAAAAGAACCAAACGCCTACGATGCGATACGGGACGAATGCAAGCCACTCGCTGGTTTCTTTCGTGAATACTGTCGACTTTTACTACGGCCTTTGCGTGGCGCAGCTTAACAACAGGAGGAACGGTTATTTTCCCCCTTATTTCTGTGTCGAAAAAGTATGGTACACCCTCGCTCCATGTCATGAAAAATGTCATATACACAAAAAGCATATTGTGTGTAATAGAGCATCGCTGTGTCTGGTTTTACTGGTACGTAACTACTTCGAAGTACATTGCTTGCACGAGAGTAGAAACCATGTCGACTTGTCCGAACTTGTGTAACACCACCCTCGAGGCCCCAGGGACGCAGCCACTCGCAATGCCGCTGTGTGGATTTTTCTTGGGCAGTAATCGTAACCACTACTACCTCCTCCTTCTCCTCGTTTGCCACGTCTATATCCACGTATGTATGTACGTGTACCTATACCGGAATTCAATAAATATATGCACTGTTATTACACCTACCGCGATACCGTGGGTACCGTGGGGATTCTTTTTACAGTAAATGTTACTAGTTTTACGACAAAATACGACGCCAACTTGGAAATAATGTCTTGCCACAAGTTGTATTTTATCAACCGCACCATACATCAAGATCCCACGAATAACTGGAGGGTACCGTTATTTTTTTTTGCGCGCGCGCGTCTCGCTTGTACAATGTCTCGCTCAGCATCCATCCGCGTTCACGTCGAGGTGCTGACCGGATCGACCGGCAACAACAACAGTCAGCAGCCAGCGTGAGTATTGCAACCGCTTAACAAAGCGTTCGAAACACCAATAATACCTTGATAATCACACCTACTTCTTTAAAAGTGCATCCAGGTTTCGTTTGCGGGGATAATTATACATGGAATTCGTGCGGGATATTTTTATGCGGTCCTGAAAGATGGACCGTTGATGGTGGACAAATATATACGGAACGACTCGTTGAAGCGGCGACGAAAAAGGCTGATAAACCATTGCTTCTCGCGCTGCGATTTTTAAAAGCGACCACTCCGTTCGTTGAGTAAATTTTCTATATTTGTTATGGTCTCTCGTCTGATTTGTTGTGTTCTCGTACCCTATACGGTAGCATTCCACTTGCTTCAAACCTTGAATAGTTGAGGTTGTTTTGTTTACTCTCTCTCGCACAGTCTGTGACCATATAATAATAAGTTGTATATGCCATCACAAAATTCAAAACATTAGCAACTACCGTTTGGAAATAAATCGTCCATGCGCTGCAGACATTAAAATACAACAAAAATCTCCGGAATTCTACCTCGACATGAGGTATTTTTGCAACTTTTTGCTTGTTTCGCGCGGCATTAATCCGCGCTCACGTCGACGTGTGGAACGGACACGGCAGGGCGAGGGGTGTTGGAGCCGCACCCCGAAGGCGGCGCTCAAACGAAGCTATTTGACCAAGGATTCCAGTTCCTCGAATCGCATACTTAAGCCGAGACGAAAAAAAACTCCTCACCGAATCCCTGAAATGAAAGATCGATTTAATATATACAAACCTAAAAGTGCGTCACAACTGCTCGTTGCCAAATGACAGGTCCATCAAGATCGCAAGAACAAACAGAACGAGAGGCAGGGTTATCGCAGCAGCGCAAATCATTATAGCATTCGCCCACCACATAACCTCCTTTGAAATTGGTTTTGGGCATCAGCGAACTGGGTCCAACGCATGCCCGTAGTGTCTTAAGTGGAGTGAGGAGCGGTAGTAAAAATCAAGTGCGCTGCTCGATAACCTGTTCCTGACCGTCGGTATACTGAACAATCTTCGGGCCGCGTCTTCTCTGTGTCAGGTGTTTGAGGAATTTCTTTGTCGTTTTTCAAGCAAGCGGTTGCGTTGGCATATACTACCTGGCTTGATGTAAAGGAAAGGAACACCCCTCAGCGATCATCTACTACACGTTGGGGCATGTTTTCATGAACACCACTAACAAGAGCACCAGACATGGACGAGACATCTACAGGACCACAACGTCTTCGACGACATTGGGGAGAAAACAGGACGTATAAACGTACACTATAGTCCATGATGATGTGAAAAGTAAGTACAGACAGGGATGTTAACACTGCGGTAAACCACAGGACCAACCTATTACGCAGGGTATTTCGTGCCTCCATCCGCTCACATGATTGCCTGACAACCTCTACCATACCAAACGCAGTAGCATATGCCTAACGAAGTAAAGTCACCCTCGCGTTCAATAGTAGTGACATCGCATATATGACGTTGCATGCCCACCTCAACTGCTGTATTTGTAAGATGTATCTCTGTCTTAGAATTGGTGACCTCAGAGCACCACAGCGGCACGGTAAAAATCATGGGCGTGAAATCGTACATTTGAGACAATAATAAGTTGAAAAGGAAGCACAGGCAGACCTGATGAAATTGCGGTAAACCGCACTGCCGACCCATCGCATACCCACCTGAGACGACCTCTACGAAACACAGTACCATATAACTAACGAAGTAAAGTCACCCTCGCGGTCAATAGTGATGACATCGCATATATATGACATCACATACCCACCTCGCCTGATATATTTGTAGGATGTATCTCTGACTTAAAATTGACGACCGCAGAGCCCCACATCGGCAAGGTAAAATCATGGGCGTGAAATCGTACATTTAGTTGAGACAATAATAATTTGGAAAAGGAAGCACAGGCAGATGTGTTGAAATAATTGCGGTAAACAACCTCACCAACACATTACGTAGGGTATTTCGTACATACCGTCTGCATGATCGCATCCCAACCTATGCCAAGCGAAGTATGACGAACGAGGTAACGTAATTGAGCGCGTGTATACCAAGTATGACTAACTACGTAACGTAATTGAGCGCATGTATACCAAGCGTTCCTTAAAAACTGACGATTCGCATCTCTCCCTCTAATGCTCAATGGCGGAGACAGTACATGGCCACATACATCACCTCGCATGTTGTATTTGGCAATACATATCTCTTTCGTATAATTCGCGATGTCAGAAAATAATGGTAACTGTATGATGGTGACAAACAGTGCATGACCACATCACCTCGCCTGTTGCATTTGACAATACGTATCTCTTTCTTATAATTAGCGATCTCAGAAAATATTGGTAACTACAAATATTCTATAAAATATTCTCGCCTTCGATCCATTTATCATACAACAACAAATTATGAAGATTGAACACGTTATTTACTACACTTAAACACTGGGTTGCATGCTGCATCTAACATCAAACCTTCTAGAATAGTAAACATTACAAGGCAGATGATATAAAGGGATATCTTATTGCTTCAATCGTCAGGTTTGTCCCCTTTGAGGATTTATAGTTTCCGCGCACATATTGAAATTTCCCGTCCACCCCCCCCCCCCCTCCCATCCCCCTCACCTGACCCCTCTTGTTCATAAAAAACCCCAACCCTTCCCCCCCCTCACCCCCCCCCCCCCCGTCCCCCGATCCCCCCCCCTTCCGCCTAGTTTGTCCAAACGCCCCACTCATAATCGAAATCGGCCAGAGTAATAAACACCTATACGCGCAGATGATATCACGTCATTATCTTTCTGACCATCCATGACGTAGTCTTCAATTCTTTTCCCCCCACCCCCCCCCCAAAAAAAACACCTTCAACGCCCCCTCTTTTCCAACCACCTGCACGATCGCCTAGATCTAGCACCACGCGTATAACAAGCCCCTACATATCTTTGATATTACGGCCGAAATGTATTTGAATACTGTTTGTGACCTAAACCTCCTAAAAAATGCCCCCCCCCTCCCCCCTCTCGCTCTCCTGTGCTCAAACGCCCTACCTGATGTCGAATTCCGCCAGATTAATAAACACTTCACGCACAGGATACCACCTGATTATCTTTCGAGAGCCATCCATACCGCTGTTTCCCCCCCCCCCCCACCCCGAACGCCCCCTTCTTCCCCATCACCCGCACCATCGCCTAGACCTAGCACCACACGTATAGCAAACCCCTCAACTAAAACACTTCCTTTCCCCCCCCCCCCCCCCCCAGCCCCCCCGCCCCCTCCCCCCCCCGCCCCCCTCGCCCCCCCGCCCCCACCCCCCCCCCCCCCCACCCCCCCCCCCAACCCATCCCAACCCCACCCCCTCCAACACTCCACCCTCTCTCTACTCACTGATTGTACGACTTATACCAGGATATACATGATAAACTGATGCATTCTTTCCAAAACCGTCACATTTACCCCTCAAAAAAATGTTTAGTTTCCACGCACATATTGAGCTGCCCCACACGCCCCACCCCCGCCCCAACCCGCCCCCCCCCCTATGATAAACTGGTGCATTTTTTTTTTTTTTTTCCAAAACCGTCAGATTTATCCCCTTGAAAGGATTTATAGCTTACATGCACAAATTGCAGGCCCGTCCGCCCCCGCCCCCCTTCCCCTCCCCCCCCCGCCCCTCCAACCCCGCTCGCTTTTGATCAAAACCAGGCCCCCACGTCCTTCAAAACTCCGCCCCCCCCCTCACCGGTTATTCGACTTCCAGGATTCACTTGACAAAAGGATACATTTCCCGCCACAGCTGTCAGATTTCGTTCCCCTTAGAAACGGGTTTTATAGTTTCCGCGCACAGACTGACTAACATCACCCTGTTAACCCTGATAGCTACACTGTAGTTGTAAGGGGAGTCGCCGACCTCTATCCTCATGAGGACACACAACTCGTAATACGCGCTATCGGAGTATCACACACAGCTTGCAAGGATGAGTTTTGACGAAATCTTCGATCTCACAGCTGGAGTGTATTTTCATTTGTTTTAATATATGTATGTGACCTAAACCTCTCGAAAACCTCCCTCCCCCCCCCCCCCCCGAACCCCCCCCCATTGTTCCTCTTTCTCCAGCTCCCTTTTGCTCAAACGCCCCACCTAATATCGAAATCAGCCACAGTAATAAACACTTCCACGCACTTGATATCACCTCAATAGCTTTCTAGAGCCACCCATGCCGCTGCTGCACTTCACCCCCCCTTCCCCTCCACCAATGCCCTCTCCTTCCCCACCACCCGCACTGTCGACTTGCCCTACCACGCGTATAGCAAACCCCTACAGCTATGCGACATAAATATGTTTATAAAAGTACAATGGGACTCGAAGGGTGCGCCAGCTGGCGTTGGGCTGCGAAAGCAACTGAGTTAAATCGACACACGACGCGTATGAAAATACGCGGAAGTGTGGTGAGCTAAAGCTTTATTTTTCCCCATCCGCCGGAGGATAAAAAAAAAAAAAAAAGTTTATAAAAGTCCTTTCGCTCCCCCCCCTCCCCCCCCGCCCCCTCTCGATCAAACCCAGACCCCCACGTCCTTATAATGCCCACCTTCCCCTCACCGGTTATTCCACTTACAGGATTCACTTGATAAACTGATGAATTTCCTTCCGCAGCTAGCTTCCAGATTTTGTCCCCTTCAAAAACGGGTTTTATGGTTTCCGCGCATAGACTGACTAACATCACCCTGTTGACCCTGATAGCTACACTGTAGTTGCAAGGGGAGTCGCCGACCTATATCCCTGATGAGGACCCACAACCCGTAATACGCGCGATCGGAGTATCACACACAGCTTGCGAGGATGAGTTTCGACACAATCTTCGTTCTCAGAGCTGGAGTGTATTTCTGTTTTATTAAATAAATTGGCTCCGCATGGGCGCCGGCATTCGCCGGCCCCCATGCTTCGGGTAGGGCAGGGCAGCACTTGGACGAGGAAAAAGGAAAAAGTATTAGCTGTTCGATTCGACATTATTATTGAAGTTTAAAGTAATGCCGAGAGTTTAGTATACATATTAAGTAATGAGGTTCTAAAGATCATAATTTGACATTCCATGGCGTCCATTCTTTGGGCAAGGAAGGGTAGCACTCGACAAAAATAAGTTGTCGATATAAAAATTGAAGCTTAAAGTAATGCCAAGAGCTCAATACGAACGTGAGGTTCCGAACATTTACTTTGATGAAAGGAAAACATATAAACAAAGGAAGCAAGAATACGCGGAACACACTGTTATTATAATCGCCGCCAAGTAAAAGTTGGCCAGAAATGCCGAAAGGACAATTGAGAACCTACTTCGCTTCGAGGCTCCGAGGCGACAGGAAAGAGGACATTTCATCAATAAAAAAGGTAGTGGACGGAATTGTTGAAAATATTAAATTTACGGAAGGGAGAAAGGAAGGCGCCGTAGATTGTGCCTTAGAAAACCCCTCAGTGTTTACTCCCACAGTAGACGAAGAACTTACTACTACACGATAGGTCTTCCATGTTTGTTTCCAAAATATACGAAGAACTCACTCACAGAGAAGAACTAATGATAAACACTCCAACAGCACCAAACGCAATAATATAAGAAGGCGAATTATTTTAGCGATCTACTACTGGTATAACACGCGTTCTTCTGGACGTATCATGTCTGTGTCGTCTTGCAGCCACACCTGCAGCCACATGGCCAGCACGCACACAGCGCATGGCAGCCCAACAGCACACACGCAACCAACCGCTGCACGTATGAAGCCTACAGCACCGCACCACAAATAGCGAACGACCGTGACGGCTGGATTAGCCCTTTGACAGACCGGCGCGCCTGCCCTCGAGCCCGGGCAAGATGTGTGTCTGTTGCTTGGTTTCAGTTGATTAGGGCACTCCACTGCAGTAGCACCAAACGCAATAATATGAAAAGGCGAAATATTAGAGCGATCTACTACTGGTATGACACGCGTTCTTCTGGACGCATCATCTGCCGTCTTGCAGGCACACCTGCAGCCACATGACCAGCACGCACACAGCACATGACAGCCCAACAGCACACATGCAACCAACCAACCTCTGCACGTATGAAGCCTACAGCGCGGCATCATGATAAACGAACTACCGCGACGGCTGGATTAGCCCTTTGACAGACTGGCGCCCCTGCTCTCGAGCCGGGCAAGATGTGTGTCTGTTACTTGGTTTCATTTGATGAGGGCACTCCACAGCAGTAGCTAGCTGGAGCACAGCAGTCAGTTATTCCTTTGTTGTGTCAACACCCTTGCCTGCGTTCGTTGCTCGGCATCGATCGCTTTTAGGTTTTGTCTTTCCCCAAGCTCACCCAACAGCAGTAACCATGTAAACCGAAACTCGAAGCATGACCCATCGCGGCTTCCGCGCGTTTTTACTGTGGCGGGCAGTTGTTGCAGGCAACGGTTTCTAGCCCATGCCGTGCATGCCTCGTCTCAAACTCCTGGCAGCTGATGCCCTACGCTGCTCTGGGTCTCGGACGGGACGGGGCAAATAACCTTGCTTCGTCTCGTCTCGAGTCTTGGGCCCTTGATGACTCGAGTGTGGAGAAAACACCAAGTCTGCGTGCTACTTGCTACTTGCCGTCTCGGACACCGAGCGCCTGTCATTCGACTTATCAGCGTAGTCAGCATCGCTATATGCAGTCAGATCCAATCCCGAACCCCTTACAAAGTCAAACCCATACCCCTTGTCCCGTGGAGGTATGTCATGATATCCAGAACTGCTTCCCAGTGCCTGTCGGTGGGGTTGTGAGAATGGCGCGCCACAGCACGCACCGCGTTCGAGATGTCTGGCCGCGTCATGGTCGACAGCCACATCAGACTGCCCACAGCCTCCCTGTACGGCCAGTCTCCCTTAGGTTCGCCCTCCTCTCTTGGACCTAGTTCAACGCCAGGGGTGGCGGTGATGTCAGAGGACGAGTTCACACCAAACCGATTCAGAATACTTTCAACGAAAGCCTTCTGCGTGATTCCAACGCGCCCAATTCCCAGTTACGCTTGAAAGCACAACCAGTATACCAAATTAACTCGCCTAGGTTTTTCGTGGGAAACTTAGTATTTAATGCGGCATGGAAATCTCTGCATGCCTCGTCCGTTCTTGCAATCACAATGTCATCTACATGAACGGCCATAATCAGTTCTACCTTGCCATCCACAACCATGCGAAAAACACAAGGATCAGTCCTACTCTGCTCTATGCCGAATTCTACCACGGTCTCTACCAATAGTCCGGCCCACTGCCGTCCACTCTGTTTTAGACCATATAGTGATCCGTTGAGGCAAAAAATCTTTCCTGACATGTCACCACACCCATCGGGTAGTTTCATGTATATTTCGGCGTCGAGTTTCGCGCGGACAAAAGCTTGTGCTACGTCGAAATGGAAAATCTTCAGACCTTGCTCATTTGCAAAGGCCGCCAGAATTTTGATTGACGCTGACGATGGGGATGGTGCAAACGTTTGAGAGTAATCTACGTCTTCCACCTGGCTGAAGCCCTTGTCCACAAGTCTTGCTTTCGTCTTCGCTATGGTACCATCCTTGTCCGTCTTGTAAGAGAATACCCATTTTGCACCTACAGGTTTCCGCCCTCGCGGCGGAGTCGCAGCTTCGTACGTACCGGTCGTTTGGTGACCGTCCAATTCAGTCTTCATGGCCTTACGCCACGCCGCCCTGTATTGGGAACGCTCTACACCTACTACGGACTGCGGGGGTGGTTCTACATGTTTTGGAAAACCACTCGGCATGCACACGTTTGACTCCCCTGTATTTTCTTCCGCAGCAGGTCCTCCGGCCATCATGGCCGTTGCATCCTCCGTCGTCCAGGATGTATTTGCCAGTATACTCCCAAACTCCGTCCACTTTTGCACTGCCGCAGGCATCGCGTTCTCGATCACACGCTGACGTTGAGCAGATTAATCCTGCAGGCGTTGGCTATGACCCCGGGTCCGGCCCATTACTGTCGGGGGTAGCCGTCCTAAGCTACTGAACTCGTGAGCTGCCCTGCCCTACAGGACCGCGGGGGGACCTTCGCCGTTCCCTTGGTCGGTGCCGGAGGTTGCTGATGCGTCTGAGCCTCTTTCGGCCCTCCCTGCCGGGACCGAAGAGGCGTTTACCGCGCCCCCTTGAGATGAGTCCATCGTCTCCAATGTTCCGTCGATAGCATCGCCGGCGACAGGTGCCTCCTGTGAGCGCCCCTGCAAGCACGCGTGCAAATCACCACAATCGCCGGCAGCAGGTGTCTTCTGTGAGCGCTCCCGCAAGAACGCGTGCAGATCAAACCCCCACGTCACGTCGAGGTCGGTCAGGCGAGGCAGACCTTCGTCCTGCTCGTCCATCACCCCACCCCCCACCTCCATCTGACGTGCTTTCATCGTCGGCCTCGGACCTCCCATCTTCCTGGGACAGGGAGTCATGTCGCGGGGCAGGTACAGGTGGTGGAGGCGAGACGCGGTGCCAGGTGACATGGCACGTGATACGCAGAGTACGGTGTTTGGTCAGCACTCGTACGGTGTCTCGGGGGTGGTACCCCTTGCTGCGTTGCGGTTTGGCGATGCAGTGCCTCGTGGGAGTGTCCTGCCGCGCAGTGGTAGTCGTTTATGTTGACAACGGGCTTGTTTGGCAGTTTTCCCGGGGCGAGTACAGCACAGGCATCTCCCCTAGTGCTGCAGTCGACCCGGTAGCCGTACAGGCTGTACAGGTTCCCATTCAACGGAAACACGATCGAACGCTCAGACTTGAGCTTGATATCCCTGCGGGACGTCCTTCAAAAGTGTGACCGTGCTTCACGAGAGTGGGTAGGGAAAATAAATGATATTGGAGGTCTGGCACGTGCGCAACGTTCGTCAGCGTTACTCGTACAAGACCGTTTCCGGATCGAAAGGCAAAGTTAATATTGCCGTATCCTTCGATCGTGTGGTTGAGCCGTCAGCAATGCACAGTTTCAAGTTGCACACTCTACAGTTGATCATGCAATCAGCAGAAGGCGTCATGAGAGTAAACGCTCCACTATCACAACGCCAGGCCTCATCCCCCACTTGCCAAGCCGACTCCCCTTCCCCCTTTTTGCCCGAAACATTACTGAACCTGCCGCTCTCTCTGGCCTTGAAAGCTGAAGCCTCGACCGCATCAAAATCGTCATCGTCGTTCGACGTCGCCAGCCCAGCTTCCTCTTTTGATGTGGGGCAGACATCAGCAGCGTGCCCCCGTCCGTGGCATCTGCTGCATAGCTCTTCCGAGCAGTCGATTCTCCAATGGCCCTTCTTGCCACACCTGCGGCATCTCACCTCGGAGGTTCCACCATCGGCGGCTTTGGCGCTGCTGTCATCACCGCCGGCAGCCACGGCCGAGCCACCACCGTCCTTGTTGGTGCCTTTACCGCCGAGTCCTTGCCGTCCCCGACGTCCACCTTTTCCTTTTCCGCGGCCTCCACCTTTCCGGTGGGCACCGTCGCCGGACCCTTTTCTTCGGCCACCATCGCTGCCGCCGGCAAACATGGCATGGCCGGCATGGCCAGCATGGGATCCCTTCTTTCTTCTACCAGAAAGTCGGCAATGCTGTTCTCGAACAGCCTTGATGATGTCATCGCGGCCGATACTGTCACGAGATGCAAGGTTTCTTGCCTCAACCTCGTATTCGGCAGGCAGAGCGTCAATAAAAATGGTGTACAGCATGTGGTCGTCGACGGTCATTCCTGCTGTGCGCATTTCTGCGGCAAGATCTTCGATCCTGCCCATCTCTTCTAGGGGATTACTCCCTGGCGCTGTGTTGAAACTATTGAGGCGGCGGGAGAGGTCGGATTTGGCCCCCGTCGTTTGAGGGCCGTACCACGCGAGGAGCGCGTCCCACGCTTCTCTCGGCGAGGTGCACCTGTGCAAGATGCTCTTGCCGCTCTTGCTCTTCAGGGCCGTCGATAGGAGATTCCAAGCGAGTGCATAAATGTGTACACGTTCGCGGTTGTACCCCGTTCAGACAAGTACCGAGTTTTCAGTGTCTAATTTCCCTACTGGAACGTACTGGGGTGGATATGACACAAACGCAGATAGGAAACCTACTCATTTCGCGTAGTACCTGGCGTATCTCGTCCAGGCAGTGAACTCATGCTTTTTCCCACTTAATTGTGGAACAACGGTGTGTTTGAGAGCAAGTCTAGGTATAGGCATGTCATATCTTACTCCCAACTCACTGCTGGGGTATGACCACCATTCTCCAGCCATTCTTGGCTGGTCTAGCTGACCCCTTGCTGGGCCAACCTTGACAGGAACAGCGTCTTCCCTGCGTCCCGTCAATCCAACACCACGCGAGGCATCCTCACGAAAAGGGTCTCTCTTGCTGCTGTTGTATATCCTCGCGCTCCGCCTCCAGCAGTTGCAGCACCAGCAGCAGATATTGGTCGTGCCGCAGCAGTAGGTTCAGCCCCTTTGTTGGCTACCCCTTTCAGCAGCGCTGTCCTCAACGCCGTACAGCAGTGGGTTCAGCCTCTCGCGGACTGGCCCTTACAGCAGCGCTGCCCTCAGATCTGCTGGACTCCGACGGGCCGCTGTTCCTCATGAGCTCGGCTATCATCTCCCTCGTATCATGCATCATCGATGCTTGACTCTCCTCTATTACCAACTGAAGCTCGTTCCTCAGCTGCTGAATCTCATCCGAGGAGTCTCTTTCCTGTGCAGACATCCTTGGCTCCTGGTACCAGAACTTCTACTTTCAATCCACTAGTGTGTCCGTAGAGTTCAAGCCTGGATGCCCTGGCCGCCTCGCGGTCTGACGAGTGTTCTTATCCTCGTTGTATTACAGGACAGAGAGGAGAGAAGGAGCGGAGTGCTGGAGCTATCCTCTCATGAGAGAAACTGCATAAAAACGCCTACGAATGTATACGCAACCCTCTACAACATTTGTAACCGTCGTGCTGTGACGATCCAAACTAACAGTCGCCCCCCTCCCCCTCCCCCCGTTTTTTTCCTCCCAGTCCGGTCAAGCGGTGGAGGGTGTAATTTTGTGGTTTATCGTGAGAAGACCACGGTGCAGCAAGCCCCGGTTTTTGTTTCGAAAAGAGAGTCCAGGGAATTGGTCGTCAATCGTCCGAAACAAAGCCCCCCCCCCCTCTCGTTTTTTCCTCCCTGCCTGGTCAAGCATTTGAGGGTGTAATTTTGTGCTTTATCGGGATAGTAGCACGGTGCAGCTGGCGTCCCCCTTTTTTTCAAGAGGAGTCCAGAGTATTGGTTGTCGCCCCCCCTCAACCCACCCACCCCGTTTTGTTCCTCCCAGTCTGGTCAAGCAGTGGAGGGTTATTTTTGCGGTTTATCGTGATAGTAGCACGGTGCACTGGCGCCCCCCCCTATTGTTTTTTAAGGAGTCCAGGGTATTGGTTGTCGATCCCCCCTCCTCCCCCCGGTTTTTTCCCCCCAGTCTGGTCAAGCAGTGGAGGGTGTTTTTTTTCGTGGTTTATCGCGAGAGTACGCCGGTGCAGCTGCCCTCCCCTATTTTTATATAGAAATCCATGGTATTGGTTGTCGATCATCCGAAACGAAGCCCCCCCCCCCATTGTTTTTCTTTGAGTCAAATTAAGCAGTGGAGGGTGTTTTTTTTTTTTTTTCGTGAGAGTACCCCGGTGCAGCTGGCCCCGTTTTGTTTTTTAATAAGAGTGCAAGGTGTTGTTTGTCCATCGTCAGAAACGTAGCCCCCCCTCCCCTACCATTTCGCTCCGCTGGTCTATGGTCATACGACTTCGACCATGCACGATTTCACCCCCCCCCCCCCCCCCCCCCCCTCCCCCTGCTCCTTTCGGTTTCCTCCCAGCCTCATAAACGAATGGAGTGTGTAATGTTGTCTGTTGTCGCTGGAGGACCCCGGTATAGCGGCCTCCTTGATTTTTCTTAGGATTGCCTGCGATCATCGAGCGTACTAATAGAAAGTGGTCTTTCCCCCAATATGGATGCGCCAGCAGTTTCTTTATTCTATGATATCTCGAGGGTACACGTTCGTTTCTTGTAATCAGAGGACGCCGAAGCACCTTCCGCCTACTTCTTGTTTTCCGTTAATCGTTTGCAACATAGCAGTTGGTTGCCGAGCTCTTACCTTCAAGTGCTCCTTCACCCGCGTTGTGTGCCACTCGATTTTTGATGGGGGGCATGGCGTCGGCTGCTTGAATAAATGTATTAAGCACGCGAAAAATGAATACGAGGGGTACTCATGACGTCGCTGGACCTGTTAACGTATGCGTTTCACAGGATGTGTTCGAGATATGACGACGCATAGTAGTTACGGGAGATCGTAATAGACCTACTTCCGCGCCACGATGGCCCAGCTCAACGACTTCAATTAAGACTTTGAGGGCTCCTGTATGTATCGGATTCAGCCACGATATGTTTTTATTGAAACCCACACGTGTCCCAAGCTGAAATGCATACGTTCCCGAGGGAAATAATTTCTGAGACTAGAGGGGCTTATTAGCCGATATATGACTGTGGTTTGATGGGACAACAAGCCAAGACAGGGAGTACTCTCGCTTAGCAATATCGAATACCCCGTATGCTCTATAAGCCTGCACGTGAAAAATAAACGTAGTGAGCTGGAGCCAGCTGCAACGGGGTACTCTCACAACGAAACTCAAAATTACACCGGCCACTGCTCAAGGAGACTGCGAGGAAAACAACCAACGGCGCGGGGGGGGTGGGCTTCTGTTTCGACGCTCGGCAACAAAATAATCTATACACCTACCAAAAAACCTCAAACTTGCACCCTCCACTGCTTGACCAGACTGGGCGGAAAACAACGGGGGGGGGGGGGGAGGGATCGACAACTAATACACTGGACTCCTATTAAAGAAAAAGGGAGGGGGGGCGCCAGCTGCACCGTACGTAGTGCTACCACGGTAAACCACAAAATCACACCCGCCACTGCTTGATCACACTGGGAGGAACAAAAAAAGGGGTGGGGGGGGGGGGAAACGACGACCAATACCCTGGAGTCCTTTGTAAACAAAGAAAAACGGGGCCCAGCTGCACCAGGGTACTCTCAAGATAAACCACAAAATTATACCCTCCACTGACTTGACCAGACTGGGAGGAACAAAAGGGGGTGGATCGACAACCAATACTCTGGACTCCTATAGAAAAAAAACGGGTGCCAGCTGCACCATGGTACTTTCACGATAAGCCACAAAATTACACCCTCTACTGCTCCACCAGACTGGGAGTGAAAAAACAGGGGGGAAGAGGGGGGGGGGGGAATCGACAAGCAATGATTCTCGCCTTGAGCACGACAGGCGGGATTGCAAAAATGTTCCCCGGTGCTTGTCGGAAACAATCAACTCCAGGACCCGCATACACCGGTGCTTCGACCTCCGCGTGTTGATGGAGGACGCATACTCCGCGACATCTTCCTTCCTGATGATGGCGAGCACACCAGACGCCTTGCACTAATTTCCTCCGTACCTCAACGTAATGTTTTCGTGGACAGAGTATGACTTCCCCTTCATAGCCGCGCAAAGCGTAAGAACAACCCCCTCCGGAATATTTTCTGACTGGACCGGTGTGCTCGCTTTGACTTGACGTGTGTTCGAAACGTAACGAGCACCAGGGAAATGCACAAATTTTAATGTCATGCTGCACGTGTGGCGTAAAATTGGGCTGCGCACTCGAACGAGTAGCCTGAAACAGTAGAGATAAAATAAACTGCGCTATGAAGCAATATACTGAATTGCATGACAACTGGAAGCGTATACTGGCAGACTGGACCAGTACAATAGTCTAGGTCTATACCCCACCAGAAATATGATACCACCTGGCAATGTATACTGCGCATCCATACGACAATGTTGAACGGAAGGAGCGCTAACCGATGACTACAGTACCCAATTATATAGTGGTGTAGACTAGTCTACACATAGCAGTGTATGTATAATGTGCTGCGTATACCCTTGTATGCCTAGTATGCAGTACTGCTGTAGACGATCCTGGTACCTGGCATACTGTACGCGACTACGTCAAGAACTTGGGAGTTAAGAATTCAAGAACGAGCTTTGTTTACTAAGAATTTACGACTAAGCGTTTGTGCTTAGGCAGGAACGCCACTGTGAATACTACCTGGTATATAATACCTCTTCCTTCCCCACCACCCGCGCCATCGCCTACACCTAGAACCACGCGTATAGGAAACCCCTACATCTATGGACCTAAAGCCCCCCCCCCCCCCGCCCCCGCCCCCCCGCCCCCCGCCCCCCCCGGCACATTTGCCCCCCCTCCCCCACAAGAAATATTTATAGTTTCCACGCACAAATTGGCTTGCCTCACCTGTCCCCTTCCACCCTCTCCCACCCTCCCGCTCCCCTTGTGATCAAAATCAGGCCCCCACGTCCTAAAAAACTCCGCCCTCCCCTTACCGGATATTCGACTTCAAGATTCACTTAATAAACTGATGCATTTCCTTCCACAGCTGTCAGGTTTTGTCCCCCTCAGAAACGGCTTTTATAGTTTCCGCGCACAGACTGACTAACATCACCCTGTTGACCCTGTTAGCCACACTGTAGTTGCAAGGGGAGTCGCCGACGTATGTCCTTAATGAGGACACACAACCCGTGATACGCGCGATCGGAGTATCACACACAGCTTGCAAAGATGAGTTTCGACAAAATATTCGATCTCACAGCTGGAGTCTAGGGTATTTTAATTTTTATAATAATACCTCGTAGCCTTCAAGATCCTACGCTTAACGTTGAGATCACAATAAGCCGCGAGCCTGAGCCCAAATAGGAGTTTCTTACCTGCTCTCGCGCGTACTTCACGATGATGTCCATGCAAATACAGCTGTAGTTTGTGTGCCCACTCACAGACCACACCTCTATAAATCTAGCTGTACGCGCAAGATTAAAAAACGAATTCGTATAGACTACTGTTGTTGTAGAGTATGTGCAAAATTCAAAATTGCAAGATGTACGAACTCGTACAAGCTACGTGCAACATTTGAAAATGTACGAACTTGTATGGACTTGATCGTCACCTTCATCTCCATCATCAGCTGTTGTTGCTGCTGCTGCTGCTGCTGTCCCGGAGCCCCACGCTCTCAGCACCGGCGCCCAAACACCTACCCTGGCCTTCAGCAGCTGTCATCTTCCCTTGTGTTTGGGGTCCCATCGAAGTGTTCGTGGGGCTGATGCTGTCTGTGGCCTCGGTGATTGACGCCACATCTACACAAGTGCTTCCCCCTGAAAATCCAGGCAACTTTGTTTGCACTGAACCCGTCGTCCTTCCGTCGCTGCTGTCGCCGAACTGCAAGAGTGTGCTTGGCCTGAATCAATTCCTCTGCGGTCTTCCGGGATGTCGTTCATGCTTGCTGTGTGACGTACGCGCGTGACTGCTGGTGTGGGTGGTGGCGGTCTTGCTTTATGGCTCGGCTTTCAAAAATCGAGCAATATAATACGTCCTTAAATAAAACGCCCTCTCCTCACCGGACATTCGACTGACAGGATTCAGTTGATAAACTGATGGATTTCCTTTCACAGCTGTCAGATTTTGTCCCCCTAAGAAACGGGTTTTTTAGTTTCCGCGCACAGACTGCCTAACATCACCCTGTTGACCCTGATAGCTACGCTGTAGTAGCAAGGGGCGTCGCCGACGTATGTCCTTAATGAGGACACACAACCCGTAATACGCGCGGTCGGAGTATCACACACAGCTCGCAAAGATGAGTTTGGACAAAATATTCGATCTCACAGCTGAAGTGTATTTTAATTTATAAATAATGAAAATACACTCCAGCTGTGAGATCGAAGATTTCGTCGAAACTCATCTTTGCAAGCTGTGTGTGATACTCCGATCGCGCGCATTACGAGTTGGATGGATTTAATTTCTATGGTAGTTTAGTAGGGGTGCACGGGGCCAAGAAAAGGAAAAGAAAAAAAAAATCGGGGTCTCGGGTCTATTTGCGAGTCTGCCAAAACGAAATGCACGTGGTTTTTCGACGGTCTACAGCAGTACGAACGACTTCCGATACACCCACCGAAGCACGGACTATTGGCCAATTGCGCGATCGACGGCAGGCTGTGGTTGTCACGTGTCTCTGTGTTGGGGGCCGCTGCGGCCTACCCCTTGTTCGCTCTTGTTCATGTAAAACCTGTGGTGTGCTCGATGGTCTCGCAGCAGCAGCACACCAGAACGTCCGCTCGTACGACGTATCATTCTTACGGGAAATGTAACATTTCTATGTTAATTAATATGAACATAAAACGGACGTTATATATTGGACAGAGTTATGGGAGTACGACTAAACTTGCCAACGGCACTCGAACTGCACTTTGAGCTATCTGCTGTGTGGTTATGTTTGCCACTATTAATAGTGGCTGCAGAATGTGCTAGAAATTTTGCCCTACGGCTACTGGTGCTACATCTGCCGTTGTGTGTTCGCCGATGTCGTCAGTTGGCGTTCATGCTCATCGTACATACTGTTGTTCTGTCACGAATCGGGGCCTAAAAGGGAGGAGTCAGTGTGGAATTAGGGTGGACATGCGAGTATATGCATGGCAAAGAAGACGAGGGTATCTAGCCTACTAGCATCGCAAGGTCCACACACAGGCCATATCTGTAGCCCGCCTCAGGTATTCATCATGACTGACCTCCGAAGGTCCGATACGACCGAGTTCAGAAGGCGCTTGAGCGTTCCTCGGAGAAAGAGAGCAAGTCCCTTGTGCAAGTGCTCAGGATGGGAAGCCTCCCGAGAACTTAGTGTGAAAATGGTAACTTGATTGCTGATCCGGAGTTTTATGAACGTGGACCCAAGGAATTGCCAAGGAATTGAGGCAGGGTGGGGCAGCCACACCCGACTAAGGGAGGGGACATAAATAGCGCGGCCCCTACTATCACAAAAACGCCTGTCATAGTAACTTTGAAACTGTCACTGAACCGTAACATCCCCCCATTAGTACATACTCCGGAGTACTAATTAACGGTAGCAGGGATAGTGACAATCGCGAGGTGACACACTTCCTTTGGCGAGAACTACCGGTGATATCTTTGAGTAGGTCAAACGGCCAACCGAAAATTACAAGAGGCAAATAGTGGCGAAACTCAAATAAAATCCACTGCTCTTCACAATTCTCACTGCGCGTTGGCTCGCGGCCCGACATGTACTTGCGCGAAGGTAAACCCGGCTTCCGGGAAAAACCCTTCGCTCCCAATCCCGAGAGCCCTAGAATTTAGACAACAACCGAAAACACCAAGTGACACTCGGACGTAAAAAACTCTAAAAAAAAACGTCCCTGGCCTGGTGAATCCACTGTGGTTGCTGCCCGGCTCTCATCACCTACAGCGCGGGAAAAACCTGGCCATCCAGGAAAAAACCCATTGCGCAAAGCCCTACAACACCAAGCTCACACAAACGCCACGGCACACCGCACGAACCTACTTGGGTGCTACCGGGCGCAGGGCCACCCTTCGACAACCAATCAGACCAGAACATCTAATCAGCCCGTCTCCAAACATTCAAACTTTAACTGGCTGTCAACTGGGAGCACGCTCAAAAATCGACAACACCATACTGTTCTACACCCGGCCGACCGGTGCCCGGGTGATTCCTGTCGTAACCCACAACAAAACGGTATTCCCCCCGACACCACTTCCCCCTCGTCAAGGTATGACAAGAGCAATATGTTATAGCAATCCTGTGACTGTATAGCCAAGGGTACAGAGCCGCAAAGCTCTTTACAGAAATAATGATCTCAAGGATACGCTAACGAACCGAAAACACAGTGAGTGGCCATAAGAGGGAAGTCCTCGATAAAAACCCTCCCCCCTGCCTTTTCACCGCGTGTTTGATCGCCTGACCATTATTCAATGGCTAAAAGTCCGTACGTGAACGAAATTAACGTGCACGAAAGCAGCACGCAACTCCACGGAACTGACTCGTCTACTCCCTCTTGAGTCTGCCCACATACACTATAATTTTCCATCAAAATGCAACGTCGTAACTCAGCAACATATCGCAAAAATAACAAAAGCACGACGGGCAAAGAAATAATAAACCTTCGACAAAAGCTGAACTCCGATGCCAGGCATCAAAGCACAAAAAAAGAAGAATCTGACACAATAAACCTCAAACAAAATAAACGGCATACAATATAATCCTCCTCCAAAACGCAATGTCGGTAGCTCAAAAACATACCGCAAAAAGAATAAAAGCACGACGAGCAAGGGTTCGGAGGAAAGGAACGGCGGAACAGCGCACGGGCCAGACTTCAGAGGGAACGATCGGTGCACAGGCAAGGCTTTGCAACGAAAGAGCACCGCGCGGGCAAAGCTTCGGGCCGAGGGAACAGCGCGCGGACGGGAGTTCGGAACGGGAGAGTGCGCACAAGCCAGAGATCGACGTGAGGGAACGGCGCGCGGGGAAGGGCTGGTCTAGATTGGTGTGTTTCCATCGCCTTCGCGTTAGATATGCAAGCTTGGTACCCGTCGTTTGTTGTTGGGTAATTCCGTGCCGTGGCAGGCTTCTGACGACGGCGGCACCTCCCCCCCTTCACGAATTGAAAATTCATGGAAAGAAAGGAACAGAGGGACCATTGTAACAATTGTGGGTACGGACGTTAACGGGACGGCGGTAAATAATGAAGCTACGCAGCCGAACAGGGGCCGGGTTGCCGCCCTCCTTTAGAATTGGAGACGGCAACAAAGGTCCCAACAAAAAATGCTGAGCCATATCAAAAATACATTCCCCCTCTTGCCAAACAAATACGTCACATCGAACAAAAGCAACACGAGTACAAAAAAAAAACCAGAACGAAAAGAAGAACAAGCGCAGAAACGAAAGGCAAAAAAAAACAAGCCCACGTCGCATAGCAAGGCAGCAACCGCGGCAAAAAGCAACAGCAGAACAGCAGCGGAAAGCAACACAAGGAAGAGTGAACGAGCTAACTGAGGAATATGGCGCAGTATGCGAGTCTTTGTACAAACTGTGGAAACCCGAGTTCGATTTTCGGATTGGACACCATGTCACGAATCGGGGCCTAAAAGGGAGGAGTCAGTCTGGAATCAGGGTGGACATGCGAGTATATGCATGGCAAAGAAGACGAGGGTATCTAGCCTACTAGCATCGCAAGGTCCACACACAGGCCATATCTGTAGCCCGCCTCAGGTATTCATCATGACTGACCTCCGAAGGTCCGATACGACCGAGTTCAGAAGGCGCTTGAGCGTTCCTCGGAGAAAGAGAGCAAGTCCCTTGTGCAAGTGCTCAGGACGGGAAGCCTCCCGAGAAGGTAGTGTGAAAATGGTAACTTGATTGCTGATCCGGAGTTTTATGAACGTGAACCCAAGGAATTGCCAAGGAATTGTGGCAGGGTGGGGCAGCCACACCCGACTAAGGGAGGGGACATAAATAGCGCGGCCCCTACTATCACAAAAACGCCTGTCATAGTAACTCTTGAAACTGTCTCTGAACCGTAACAGTTCTCACCCCGTACGTACGGGTTTCCTCGTACTTCAAATGTACGACGACGACCTAAAAAACAGAAAGAAGGTGACATGAAATGGCATGGACTATGGCCACAGAGAAGCGAGCACAGCCGAAGAGTTGGCTGCGGATCAATCACACTCGTTCATGCCTGCAGTAGCGGCGCCCGGAAATGTGCCAAAACACGGCGCAGTAGAGGCTACCTGAGTGTCTAACCCTAACCTTAACCCTATGCAATCAGGAAAGCTAAAGGCTATTTTTTAGTGTGGGTGCGGGGCGCACAATCAAAGTTATCCAGCACACCTACCCGTCCCACCCTCCCCCCCCGAGGCCCGAAAAAAATACAAAATTATACTTTTTAAAACATTTTATTTTGCTTTCGTTTGCTTGCTTGGTGGTTCGTTGCTGGCTCTGCCGCTATGGATGGTTTACTGCACACTCGTGCGATAACAAAGAGGCTTGGCAAGCAAGCCAACATTGCAAGAGCAAGGGATGTCAAACTGTACTTTGGGTTGTTTTGGTATGTACATCCTTGCGTCAATGCAAGGTAGTCAATGTAGTCAGAGATAATCAATGGTGGGCAAGCGCTGCGCTTGGGCACAAAACCCACTCCAACTTGCCCCCACATCGTCTCAGGACTAACGAACGCGTCGGCTTGCCTCTGTCAACTTACTTCTGCGACCACCGTCGATGCAGTAGTGCGCGAAACAAGCGCGAAAAAAAAATATAGACAACAAAATAGTTTAGTTCTGCTTGGAGACATCATATCATCAGTCAAAACTTTCCCGAAAGGCCAGGGGGAAGAGAGATACCGGAAGGGCGTTCACAACTCCCGTCGCAACCACGTCAGCGAAACTGCCCGCGCCCGCACCACCCTCACCCTTGCTCACAACTCCCGTTACAACCACGTCGGCGTCACTGCCCGCGCCCGCACCACCCTAACCCCTGTTCACAACTCCCGTCGCCACCACGTCAGCGTCACCGCTTGCGCCCCCGCCGCTACTACTGTCCATCAACACCGGCGACTCCTTTGCGCCGTCCGTGGCGCTCTTCTGTTTGGAAAAATCCAGCAATGTGCGCCCGCTCCCCACCACCGCCGCAGCACCAGCACCCCTGTCAACACAGGTTGGTCGACATGCAACTGGGACATGAGCAATAGCAGTTGATCAGCCGTGGAACGAAAACACGAATTTGCTCCTGCTTTGCACATACACACATCGACAAGGCCTTCAGCCTCATACACTGCGCCACTACAATACGTCCAGCGTGGCAGTTCCCAAACTGCTGAACACGCGCGAACGACCTCCGAACGACCTCCCGTAAATTTTGCGAAGCAGCGTATCAACAACCAGGTATATATTGAAAAAAAAAAAAACTCCAGCTGTGAGATCGAATATTTTATCGAAACTCATCTTTGCAAGTTGTGTGTGATACTCCGATCGCGGGTATTTCGGGTTGTGTGTCCTCATTAAGGATATAGGTCGCTGACTCCCCTTGCAACTACAGTGTAGCTATCAGGGTCAACAGGGTGATGTTAATCAGTCTGTGCGCGGAAACTCTAAAACCCGTTCCTGAGGGGGACAAAACCTGACAGCTGTGGAAGGAAATGCATCAGTTTATCAAGTGAATCCTGTAAGTCGAGTATCCGGTGACGGGAGAGCGAAGTTTTTAAGGACGTGGGGGCCTGATTTTGATCAAAAGGGGGGCGGGAGGGGGGGAGGGGGGGGGAGGGGACCTGTGAGGCAGGTCAAATCGTGCGTGGAAACTATAAATATTTCTTGTGGGGGAGGGGGGGGGGATGTGGCGGGGGGGGCCGGGGGCGGGGGGAAGCGGCTTTAGGTCGCATATATGTAGGGGTTTGCTATACGCGTGGTGCTAGGTCTAGGCGATAGTGCGGGTGGTGGGTGAAGGATAGGGCGTTAGGGGCGGGGGTGGGTGGGAATTGCAGCGGCGGCATGGACGGCTCTAAAACGATAAGTTATATCTCACAAACACCATATCATAGATAAAACATAGATCTAACGTATCACGCAGCTTGCGAAGTTGAGTTTCAACCATTCAATCGGTCGTACTCACAGCTGACGTTTTTAAACCTTTTAACGAAACTGCTTGTGCTAGCGAATGCAACAACTGCTGTCGACACAAGTCCTCACTTGTGTTTGAGCGACTGTTCGTGAGTCTCCACGTGGGTCCGGCTCAGTTGCTCTATATATATTGCGTCCGAAATCGCGCTTGCACTTCTTGCACACCCAGTTGCCGCTGCTGGTCTTCGCGGCTATTTTTCCGATAGGCGAAAGTGCTCTGCTCGCATGCGAAAGGCGTGCCGGGACCAACAGGGACGCGGAGTAACCTATTGATAGCTGGCTCGCATTTCGTGCGCGTTTTTTTTATCGATTTTGATCATGCGGCTACGGCTTCTGGTATTGCTGCTCTGCTGCTGCTGCTGCTGCTGCTGCTGCTGATGCTGCCAAGGCTAGGCTTCTGATGCTCCTGATGTTGTCAGTTATTGGGGAGGAGGCAGAACGACTTACACACTGCTCGATGGTGAGCACTGTTACATATGATAACCAGAGTTTTGTCTTTCCAGTGCTTGCCGATGCTGCTGCTGCGAGGTACACGATACCCTCCAATATCACACTACCGCCCTCATGCATCTCCACTCACTCTCTGTGCTGTGCCGAACACTCATGCTTAATGGCCTGGCCCTCGTCCAATCTTGAACCGTCACCGAAGTTGGGACCGCAGCAGCAGATGAAGTCCTCGCTATCGGCTGGCTTTCCGCAGACGATTTGTAGCCAAGCTGTCTTGTCGAAGGAGGGTTGTAGCAGGGGTCCCTTCACCGCGGAGGCTGTGCTCATTGTGACCCCTCTCTCTTACTTTCTCCCTTTTTCTCCGTTGCTCTGCGCTGTGCGTAGCTGGTACGCAGGCTGCTGCCGCGCGACGAGGGGGCTGCGTGTCTGCCATAGACATAATTACTTAGTTCTCGACCCCCTCGGAGGTCTCGCTCGGCATATCCTCCCCGCTCTCAGCCCTCCTCAGCCCGTAATTGCCAAGAGGAAATTTGGTTGCTGCTGGGGAAAAGAACCGTCCGGACGTTCCTTGCCTTCCTTGCTTTCCTGATGATTCTTAGCTTTCTTTGCTCTCTGATCTTTTTATTTTGCTTTTACAGCAACTTCTTTTTTGTAAATACCCAAACAATACTTTTTTTTTGCTTTTTCTAATTACAATTTGATGTTGGCCAATTGCTGGCTGAGAGGGAATTGCCGTTGACGGCTGCAAACAATATGTATTTGAAATTTGCCGGATCGGCAATACAGCAGTAGCAATTTGAAGTTGAAATTTGCGAAGCGGACCAAGGCTAGCGCGGGAGGAGGCTCCGCCAACAGCGGGGGTGGTGGAGGTTCAGGATCAGGCGTGCGGACGTTGGTCGGGCAAGAACCGGACTCAGCTTCTTCTGGCAATCCTGATTGGCCGTGCGCGAGGAAGGGTTGTGACGTATGGCTGCCTCCTCATCGCACGGACTAGAAAAAAGGGAGTTCTCAGTACGCTGTCTGCGACACCCGCAGGAGTGACGACCCTTCCACGTGCCGAGCTTTTTATAACCAAGCACTGGACAACCCTCGTGTGTGTGACTCGTGTGACGCGGACACCTGTGATTCACCTTCGATCGGCGTCCCTAACGAAGGAGCTGAGAGCTTGACGAAACGTGAGTTTCATTTCTTCGTGTTGTTGGAATTTGATGTTTGCTATCAGCTACTGATGACGTTGAGATTTTGTTCCCGTTGTCAGTGTGTCCAGCGCCGTGCGACATAGGTAAGACACTAGATGTCAACACCCTGTATTTTCGGTAGTGCTGCGTTGAGTGTTGGCCTGAGTGTGCTGCAGGTTGTGCGCAATATGTGGTTTTGGGTGTTCGTGAACTCAAGCGAATCTTGTTTCCAATAATGATGCACATTGAAATTTACATTGATTGTTTGACCTTGTGTGCTTGTCTGCAACGTTTGCTGTATGTAGCATGTGTGTGCTACACCAGCGTGGTCGACCTACCACAGGGTGTGGAGGCTGTGCTTGGGGACGCGTAGCCTGAACACAAGTTCGCCTGGGTGGTCACGAAGGGCAGTCCCGTCGTCGGGGTAAGCATGTTGTCCTATTTGTCTACGCAGTGACGCTGTGTGCTGTGATCTCTTTTTCATGCGTACAACCAAACACACTTTTTGTATGTACTTTTTTTTTTTTTTTTTCATCCTCCGGCGGATGGGGAAAAATAGCTCTTAAGCTCACCACACTTCCACGTTTTTTCATACGCGTCGTGTGTTTTTTATATGTACGAGTACGAGTACGGGGCAGTCCTGTCATCGGGGTATGCCAGGGTTGTACAAGTGGTCCATGCAGTGACGCTGTGCGCTGTGATTTATTTTTCATACGTACAACCAAACACACTTTTTGTATGGACGACAACGTGTACGGGACAGTCCCGTCATCGGGGTTTAAGCGGGGGTTGTACAAGTAATGGTCTAGACTATGCAGTGACGCTGTGTGCTGTGATTTCTTTTTCATACGTACAACCAAACACACTTCATGTATGTACGACTACGAGTACGGGGCAGTCAGGTCAATGGGGTAAGCGGGGGTTGAACAAGTGGTCCATGCAGTGACGCTTTGTGCTGTGATACAAGTATAAACACACTTTTTGGATGTACGACTACGACCACGTGGTATCTATAGACTACATGTAAGACGCAATGAACACGGGCAAGTCCCATCACGGGGGTCAGCCAGGGTTGTCAAAATGGTTCATGCAGTGGTAAATTATAAAAATAAAAATACACTCCAGATGTGAGATCGAATATTTTGTCGAAACTCATCTTTGCAAGCTGTGTGTGATACTCCGATCGCGCGTATTACGGGTTGTGTGTCCTTAATAGGGACAAAGGTCGGCGACACCCCTTGCAACTACAGTGTAGCTATCAGGGTCAACAGGGTGATGTTAGGCAGTCTGTGCGCGGAAACGAATAACCCGTTTCTGAGGGGGACAGTGATATGTAACACAGCAGCATCATACCATCAGCAGCAGTCGCAGTACACACTGGAGGTTGATATATAGCAGTAAACAGAAGCTGAAGTTAACCTGGGTGGTGCTGGAGAGCAGTTCCGTGATTGGGGTTATCGAGTTGTTCATGTAATGACGCGGTGTACTACTGTTACTCATTTTCCATACAACCACATACACGTTTTGTATAAACGAGTACAAGTAGAGTGCGCAACCTCTTCGGGAATTTCAGTACACGTCGGTCGTATAAGTATTGATAGCAGCAGTAATAGAGTACTACCTGAACAATATATACAGCAGGTACTGACCCTTACCCTTTGTTGTCGGTATTCCGCCGGTAGGCCTTATATATCAGTATACCGGGGCTTACGCTTACCAGTTGCGACTGTGAATCCCGTTCGTTCCTGTCCCAGTCGTGGTCTCCAAGGTGTTAGCAACGTTGTGGTACCAGGCAGGGCTTTGCCCATAAACGGCCGCTTCCTTTCAAACTTTGGAAACCGACGACAGCTACCATTAAGTGGCCTTACTATTTTGAACATTCACTGAACGCTGCGTATTCCCATCCGTTGCTGCTGCCGTTTGCAGAAGCCCTGCGAAGCAGTCGCCGAGGGCCGCCAAGTCGGCGAGGACATAAACACGAAGTGCACCGGCAACATCAAGGTCGGTTACCTCCTCCTGAAGAAGGCAGGAGACTACTTGATCGATATACCTCCCGCATTCCATTACCACTGTGCCAAGAGGGCGTTCGACATCGAGGTACGTTCTACTCTTATCTTGCGTCCTGTGTCTCACGAGTCCCTATTATCAATAATATTTGAGACATCCTTGTCTCTTGCTCGAGACTAGGGGATTGCGTGCGGATATATGCAGTGCGGCTCTTCTTCCAAGTCCCAAGAACATGTACAACAACACCACAACAATTACTAACAACGAAAGAAGGAGCTCCAATAGTTTGGATGGTAACGACGTCTGTCTGCTGGAGAGAAGTACGAATACTTTTTACTTTTTTATTTTTTTATTTTTTATTATTATTATTTTTTTAATTCTCCGGCGGATGTGGAAAAAAAGCTTTAGCTCACCACACTTCCTTTACGTATTTTCATAAGCGTCGTGTGTCGATTTAACTCGGTTGCTTTCGCAGCCCAACGCTAGCTGGCGCACCCTTCGGGTCCCATTGTAGGTATAGCGTAAGCTGTCCCTATCAGTGGTCTTCGTTACAACCCCGGCAGCGCAAGCTGCCGTTTTTTACACATACATACATACTTATCGACGTCCTCCCGCTATGCTTCAACGTTTGTGGACAGATCCACAAGATAATCGACAAAAAACAAGAGTGCAAGGTGCTGGGTACCTCCGCTGAGGAAGAGTCCAAGCAAGCCTGCATGCTCCTTCGGAAGCAATGTTGACAGCACGTTCTTTATAGAACGTCCAGTTGTGGTTTCTATATAATACCAGCATCGTTTTTTGAGCACTACTATGCCTAAATGCATGCCCTTCGTCCTTGGGAGTACAAATGTACTTCACATGTTTGCGGTGTGTGCGTTCAAGTTCCTGCTTCCAGCATATTTTTTTTGGGCACTGCGCTCCTTTACATCTTAAGTTGTAGTTCCCCTGTCTCTATCCTTGACAAGCGCGTGCCTGGTGTTTATGCACAGCGATTATTTATTGTTGATAATCGACTTAGAGAGAGCTATTAATAAGGGTACAGGTGGTGCTACCTGAGAGGTGGAAAGATATGCCAAACAAGTCCTCCGACGTGTCCATGGACTGGGCGAATGGATGACAATAACAAACTTATAATCATGATCGTTTCCATCCTTTACCGTTGCACTATATGTGGACCTCTTGGCTTTTTCAAGTCGCCAGTTGCGCCATTCGTGCTTATTTTCCACCTTTCTACTGAATGTCCATTCTTCCTTCCGCGAGCGTAGCGGACGGCGTCCAGCCGCCCGCGAGCGAAGCCCTTGTATAGACTACAGTCTAATACCTGTCGCTGCAAGGTCGCTGCCCCTATATGGCAAATTTGGGATGTACCGGGCCAGCTTTTTGCAATTGAATTCCGCGGGAGAAGCCCGTGGAATTTTTGTGGAAACCCCTATCGTATGTAGACTAGTCTAAAGGGAAAAAAAAAACAGAGTTTTGGGTGCGATGCCGCAAGGGATTACAGCCGCTCTGTGCCGCCATACCCCTTTTTGTGTCGACTACGAGTGTGGAACGGGTGTTGACTAGGTTGCCTGTCCATCAGAATGTCACGCACGGCCGTGGTGGTCGTCTATGCAACGAGTGCAATGCTGCTGTAGAGTGCTATATTCTGGCGATATCTTTTTTACCGTTTGGTAGGATACGCGGTGAAGATGTGGCACCTCGGGACTCGAGACGTACAGCATGCGGAAGGTTCACGAATAACAGCAGCATGCTGAATTCCGGACGGAGAGTACAGATTGTCCTACCATGTAGCCTGGTGTGTGGCAAGTGCAGTGTAGTACCGATAGTAATAATCTTCAGTTGCAATCCGTACGTGTGCATGCGGCCTTTCGTGGGCCACACCACTGAGACGAGACATGGGCCCATACAACGCACGTACGAATACGCATGTATGTGCGAGGTTTGCACTGGCTTATACCGCAGCCTGGATTAGCTGCCTGTGTACGCTCCTTATGACATACTAAACAGACTTCGCCTTTCTACCTTCGGCATTGCCCCCTGTAGGTATCGTTTGCTTTGCGCGCATGCACAGACAGCGACGACGCGGCCTCGACGTGTCAAAGCTTGACTGGAACCATATTTGTATATGAAATTATTCCTGCTCAGACCTCCTGCCCATCAGCCGTGGGTCCACCCTAGCCAAACCTGGGCGCGTCTGGTTGGCACGTGCTACACATCTGCGTAGGAATATCAAACGGCAGCCCCCCACTTAAGCGTTCTATCTTACTTTTATCGGTACTCCGCCCACAACTCCACCTCTCACGTCAGTGTTGCCAACGTCACCGTCTTCTCTAGTCCCTCGGTCGTCACATCACCCACTCCCCTCCCTAACACCAACACCCCATAACAAAAGGTAGGCTGCCCCCTCCACCTCTACCCTGTTTACAGCACAAGCGAAGCCAGACGGTTCTGGTCATGCTTGAGCTGTTTGCGATGCAGGGACCCTCGGAAGAGTGGTGTTCTTGCTGGTGTTGTTGCTATAATGCCCGCTTCGCTTCAACGTCTTTCTTGAATTCCTGCGGAAAAGTTGCACTCGCAGCCTTCCACCTCTAGCCGGTCGGCCAGCACCTCGTTCTGGAATTGCTACAACTTCATTCCGGCTCGCCGCAAAGGCAGTGAAGTCCGGTACCTGCGGGGTTCTCCCTTTCGATATACTAAGGTGGCGAAAGGCTTGACGATAGTGTCCTGGCAGACATCCTGCTAACGGCGCGAACAGATCAAACAGCAAGGAGGACACAGGGGATGGCGACACGAGGGGTTATCTGTCACTGAAAACTCAATGCTATCATAACGCCGTGCGGCAATTCGAAGTGGCAACGGAATAATGGCAGGCAGTAAACATTGAGTCCAAAGAACGATGCACGAATGCAGCTCCATGCAGAGCAGCTGGTGTTCAACCGTCCATGGTTCTCTGTGTTCAGCGGCGCGGCCTACCGGTGCCATCTGTTGCGTCAACGTGGTCGTCTCTGCCACCGCACCCTCCGGATGTAGCGAAAAAAATGCCAACCCCACACTGGTCTCGCTAACAATCCGCGCGGCCACTAGACAAGAAAAAATCCACGGCATGTGATATCTTCTTCAATACCACCATTGAAAAGTGGGGTCGACTACCACCAGGCTGTATCTCCAGCAAATTGTCTATCAGCATAGAGCGTAAACCCCTAGCAAACGCTAGCAACTCCGAGTCCGTGTCCCTGTGCCGTCGTCGTTGAAATTACTGGGGATTTTAGCGTCGACAACGATCCTTGAGAGGGGTGGCCAGAACTAGAGTTCACCGCGGCTGGTTTGGACGCAGAGCGAGCGACTGTAGTTGAATTACGAGCGAAAGTGACCCATAAATAGTGCTGCCTACTTGGTACATTGCAACTCTCCGTTGTGCTTAGCACGCCCCCCTCCGGCATATGCCTACTGTACTATTTCGCTAGATAAGAAGACATCATACGCGATGGCACCCAAACAATAGTTTTCGACGATGCTGACTGCGCCCAGGTGAGTTGAGTTATTAATTGACGATCTCCAAAGATCCCAACCATACCGAAGTCGCGTTTTTATTGCGGTCGTGACAGTGAGCCAATTATAGTCAGTGCGGTCAAACTTTGTGTGGCGCTGTACAACGGTATAGCCCCAATGATTTACGAAGCAATCGAGCCGCCCTGTCCAAGATATTTCTTTGTGTTGTCTACCCTTACCTATGCAGCCCCCCCCCCGTCCCCCCCCCGTCCCCCCCGGCGCAAGCACGTCTAAACTCACCTTGATGAGATAAAATCGAAGGCCGGATCCAATAGGCCAAGGTCTTCCGCACCCGGCTTCATTTTGTCGGGGGCTCCAACTGAGACTCGCCGTCTGGGGCGCTGGAAATTGGGATGATAGGAAGACAGATTTTGGGGACGGGCGATAAGCAAGGCGTTATTTCCGCCAACCGGTCATGGCATACGAGGTAAGCAATCGTTTGCAATCCCAGGTACACGCACGAAACAAGGAAAAAAAAGCCGCCTGAGACGCGACCTCATTGTACTCGCTCACATAGTTCGCACTCCAAGCGCAATCTTTATCTTTGTCACCTGTGATTCTACAAGTGTTTTTTCAGTAAATTGGTACTCAACCCCGACAAGATATATGACACGCCGGAGGGTTTGAAACTTACCAGCACAACCTAACGTATCACTGTGCTTGCTAGGACAGAACGACTGCGCGAAGTATCATTTTCTTCCGGCCCAACGGGCGCCATCTGCTTGACTCGCTGCCTTGTCATACCAAAACAGCGGCGCCGGACGGATTCAACCACAAAGAAAGTAGAAAACATCAAGGGGTCAACGGCGGTATGCTCATCAATGCATATTTCACACTGACGGGGCGGTTTTGGATTCAAGCACCAAAATTGAAAACTGAACGTAAAAGTTTATTACATGGGCAGAGCACATGAACATTTACAACTGACACTCACCGCATCGATCTCCCCGGGAATGCTATGCATGGTTTTGCGCCGATGTCGTCCGTCACGGCTCTGAGCCCCACTCCACGAACAGGCGCATGATTGGTGCGCGTGGTGGCCTTCACGCCCACCGCGCAACGTCCTAAAAGAGTGGTAAGGAACAGCATCACCAGTCACACGTCAGCAGGCAGAAACAGTCTGGACGCCATTACGCCAAATACTGTACATCTGAGGAGGGGAAGAACGTGAAAGGATGTGAGGTATGGGATGGAAACAAGTTCAAGAGATGAACATCCACGGTAGAACGTGACGCGCATCACACGCGTTGCGGTGCACGTTGCTCAAGCCTGAACGAGACATGAACGAATCGTCCCTCCGCGCCATCTACTCGGCAACCAGTCAACCTCACCTTAACGTGGCGGAATCCTTTCCCCTTGTCCGCGTTTCTACCAAAGGCCGTATTGTGTTCCCGATGGATGCTTCGGTGTTGAGGATCCCATCAATCTATGAGCATTTTTTTTTTCAAGAAGCAAGGGTGAAGAGAGAAACGGTGCTGTACAGATGCTGCTGACTCCTATCTCGGATGACTTGAGGTTCCTACCAACCAGAGTACAGTACCTGTGCACTTGACATCCTGTGTACTTACTTGGACAATCTGTGTAAGTGTACATAAGTATACGGCGACAGTTGCTCGGCGATACGAACAGCAGGACACCGTAAACAACAGCAACAACATCCTCAACAGCTAGCGGAACCGACACAGCTACTACTGATACTGTACAGCATGAAAGCCCCAGCTTTTGCAGCGGCTACTGCTGCTTCATGTGACAGTTGCTGTTGCCATGCCTATCACTGCCGCTGTTATTATTCCACACCTGGGAAAACAGTATATCGACTACGTGCGCGGTGTGCATGTTGTCCGGCAATACGATACGTGCGTTGGGGAGCCGCGGGCAGCAGCAGCAGTAGCCGTAGAAGAAGGACAGCAGTAGCAGTAGCAGTAGCAGCAGCAGCAGCAGCAGCGGCAGCAGCAGCCCCTATATTATACCTGGTAAATGATTTAGAATTGGGGTTCTTTGCATAGGAAATTACAAGGAGCTACGCCGGCGGCCTGGACGGCCGCCGGTCGCAGCGCAGGATAGTAAATATTAAGAGGGTAAGAAGTAATGCCAAGAGTTAGACGAAGTTTGTGAATTCATATACTACGTATGGTGCGTATCATAAACAAAGCAATAAATAGCTGAGGCGTGCCCCCGCAACGACGGCAGCGGTCGGCGCCGACAAAATGCCCGCCCGGCGCGGTCGTCAAATGTACGGAACTGAAAATCTAAGGCACGCATGACAATGAGGTGATGAGCGTTTGAGGAAAGGCATCACCGAGAAGGAAGCGATTGGCAAATAATGGAACCCAGTGAAGGGAGAAGAATATGGGAATAAATATTTATTGCATTAACGTGAAGGAGAGCCCCCTTGAAACCGCACGAAGAGACAAATGCGGAAGGCATCGCTAAGAAGGAATGACGCAAGCAGAATGCTCCAGCAAAAAAAAATCATGCAAGGGGGGGGCCCAACTTGAAGGATGAAACTGAAATCACGGCAAGCTGGCAAAACTGAACAACGGAATGGAAAGCATTACCGGGAACGCAAAGCTTGCGCGACAGCATGAAGAAAAGCTGTGTGTTTTGAAACACCTGAGACAACAACGTTCAACCCACACTAATGACAACTGTCTAGAAACTAAAATCTTCAAGCCACACTAATGACAACTGGCAAAACTTAGATGAACGTCCAGAGCTTCGGAGCAACGCAAGCACCCGAGGCAAGAACGTTGAAGCGACACTAAAGACAACTGGCTAGACTTAGACTAAAATGTTCAACGACCCTAATGAGAACTTGCCAGACTAATGACAACTTGCTAGACTAGAACCTAGGGAGGCAGAAAACGCACGACTAGGACGAAAGCATGAAAAGCTGATTGTAAGAACCACTAGACACAACACCATCAAACGAACCGGTCGGACTCGGACTAAAATCCACGGAAGCGGGGGAAGACGACAGGGCCGCAACCGAGTTTGATGGGTGTGAAAAGGTACGGAGCAACGTAAAACTGCACGTAAAGGGTTGTACTAAAAAAGGTACAACGTGGAAGACAACAAGAAAAGCTGTATTGGATGGACGAAAAGCATATCATCCAGCCCACACTAATGACAACTGGCTACGCTTGGAGTATAACGGAGGGAAGGAAGCAAATGTGTCAAGGCGGCAACCGATGACGAAGGATGCGACGAGCAACGGAGCAAAGAACAACTGGATGGGAAGGGTTCCAGAGAAAACGCACAACTAGCACGACAGCAAGAACAGCTGTACATCCGATAAATAACACAATGTGCACGACGGCATGAATGAAACACTATTTCCAACCGCGTAACACAACAGAACTAAGGGAAGCGGCAGCGGGCAAAAACAGGTCAAACCGGACTGCACCACAAAAAAATGAAAGGGCTACTTACGGAAACATGAGTACTGAACACAAAGGAAGTGAAGACAATAAACCTAAAATGTCGAGGAGGAAGGAGTCAAACTCTACGCAACAAAGACGACGGTGTAAACACACGAAGTGGAACACTGACACCGCCTACCACTAATAACGATGTACATATATAAGGATGCTGAAGGCAATCCTCAAGGTCGATACGCCCGAGCGCGAAGGGCGAAGGAAAGGGCGGGGTGTCGTGTAGGAAGCACGCCCATGTAAATGAAGACTGGATTACAAAAGTAATCGCCAGCTACAGGGCCGAGTGTGGAAGGCGAAGGGTAGAGAGAGAAGTCATGTCGGTAGCACACCGAAGTAGCGAGCACATGTTGGGAGGACACCGATGTAGGGAGCACTTAGGCACCTGTTGGAAGGGGATTGGCGAGTGCAACGGATGGTGGGAAGGTAATAGTTAGCGAGTCGTAATGTTTGGATATTGGGTTGAAGAGTAGGTGGATGGTGTCGGTGTAGGCAATTGGCACGATGGGCAGGGGCGATCCAGCGAAAGAAACGTGCACTGTCCTGCCGTACTTTAGCTGAGCAGCGATTATCTCAGGGTGTCCCATGTAGGTTGCAGGATTGGACATGAGCTCAAGGTAGTGGTCGTACGATTGGTAAAGACATGGGGGCTCACCGAGAATGGGCAAGTTTTCAATGCCAATGCCAGATGTAATTGCTGCTTGAAATGTATGAATGTGACGGTTAGCATCGAGGTACTGAACAATTTCTTGCCGAATCTGGGAGTGAAGGTTAGCGTCACCAAGAAGAGCACGTGAGAGAGCACGAAATCCGCAAGATCCGTCACCAATTTCGTAGCAAATAGACCATGAAGGCGTAGGCGGTAATGATGGTGGATGAAAAGACGAAGGGGGTAAAAAGGGGGGTAAGGGTGGAATTTGGCGAACAATTCCAGTAGCAGCTTCTACAAAAGGGTCATAGACAACGTTCGCAGCATGAGGAATGCCGTTGAGAACATGAGATGGGGAAATGAGGCACATGACAGAATGCCTTTTTTGAGCACGGCTGAGGGCAACATAGAGTTGCCCATGGGCGAAGACATCACTTCGAAGGTCTAGACCTATACGGGTAAGTGTTTGACCTTGAGATTTATTGATAGTGAGGGAGTATGCAATTCGCAAAGGAAATTGTACGCGTTGGAAAGTTACACCGTTTCTGCCGACCTGCGCGTGGAACAAAATGCGAGGAATGAGGACGATTGGTTTGTCCGGAGTGAGTAGTTCTACCTGGATAACGCGAGAGTTAGGAGAAATGCCTCTGAGAACGACTTTTTGAACATTGACGAGGCCCTCGGAAAAATTGAGGTTTCTGGTGATCATAGCAAGGGCGTCAGATTTGAGATGAAGCTGATGAGGGGGAACACCTTGGACGTTGAGACTGTTAAGGTGTTCAGGCGAGGCGAAGGCGGTGTTGGTGTTAGAATCGTCTTTTACTAATGTGTCAGAACTATTAAAGGTAGCGGAGCTTCCGGGACGTTTGTCGGTGATGTGATCATTTGATGCGTCGATAGAAGAGTTGGTTGTGGCCAATAAGGCACGATCGTGAAGTAAGCGGGTATCCGCATCGGGATCAGGATAAACAAATTTGGCTAACGTATCGAAGTCAGTGGTGTGTTGAAGGGTGAAGTGGTCGGTAGAGGAGACGTCGTGGGAGTTTGAAAGGGGCATGAGGTCCGCGCCGTCCGGAAATCGCACGCTTGGTTGGCGGTTTTCACCGACAGCGCGAACAAAAGAAGCATAAGCAGCGTCGTCCCTGTCACGCTGTGAGATAGTGAGGCGTACGCGAGTGATATCACGCCATAAGTAGCTAGAGATAATGGACGCCTCGACCGTATCGGCAGCCGATCCGAATTGGACAATGGCTCCTATTTGGCGGAAGTCACCAGAGAAGATGATAGTCTTACCTCCGAAGATGGAGGAGTTGCGCATAAGGTCACGTAATGTAATGTCGAGGGCTCCGATGCAGTATTTATGGGTCATGGGAGTTTCATCAAAGATGATGACATCGCATTTCTTAATGAGCTCGGCTCTCTGCGTTTCGCTGTTGATGTTGCACATAGCTCCAGGGACAACGTACTCGTTGAGGGGAAGTTTGAACATGGAGTGCGCCGTCCAGCCACCAGGTAGCTGAAGGGCTGCAATTCCTGTCGACGCGACAGCAATGACAGTGTACCCCTCACCCCTTAAACGGGAAGCAATTACTTTTTCAGTGAACGTTTTACCCGTGCCTGCTGGGGCATCTATTATGAAGGCTTTCGGGTGGCGCTGCTTCACGGCGTCTATTACAGCGGTGTAAACGCGAAGCTGTTCAGAGGTGAGTAGAGGTTCGTGGACATCTGCGTAAGAGGTTTGTTCGTCAGCATCAAAAGAAGATTTCATTCGCTGGTATTCGGTTTGGCGATGTGTGGCGGACGGAAGACCGAGCTGTTCATTGGTCTTGCCATGTAGCTGTAATTTAATGTCTATCAATCGCAAGGCTTCCTGTGAAGCTTCTTCCCTGTCGAAGCGACGAGACAGGTCTTCGATGAGGTCATCTTGGTAATCAGTCCATAACTTCGGCGCAGGACCGCCGTCTAAAACCAGGGTGACAAAAAGACCGCGCAATTGATGTGGCATTTGGAAGGAAATGGCTTCTTCCATGCAAATGAAGTACTCTTCTTCGCCGGAGATTAAACCGCGTGCTCTGGCGGCGTCATGGAAAGTCGGATGCTGGATGGGTTGTCCTTCCGGGTTTCGTACGGTACGGAGTTCGAGGAAGGATCTACCAAACCATTTATGAAGCAGGAGGCGGAGGTAGAAGATATCACCAACAGCGGGGGTTTGAAACTTAATGCGGCACACATGGGGTGATTGTCTTTCGGAGACGACGTTGCCGTAACCGTCCAACCATGAGCCAGGTGGGGGAACAGATGGGATGGGGTGGTCTTTTTTCTTTTTGGTAACGACGTAAGATTCATAATAATCTAGCATAGAAAGTGGGGTAAAAATAGAAGGAATCGGTCTCTTGAAATATCTCATAAGGTCTGAAACGGCTTCTTCAGCGATGTGTTGGCGTTGTTCATGCGTATCAGTTGGTGTGAAAACGACGTGGTTCTCGCCCTCAAGGTGGGCGAAGAGAAGAGTAACGGCAGGCGCACGATTAAGCAGATCGAAACCAAGAAGTCTCCAGTTTGCCTCGGCGGCAGAAATATATCGTGTTTGACGGTATTGTTCGACTTCATTAGATATCCCAGATATTCTTGCTTTCGCCATATCAGCACCCTTGGTCACATACTTGAAAAGATACTTAACACAAGACGCCGCGGTGACAACGTCGACACATATATGGCAGTCAAACTTCAGAAGCAGGTGAGGATTATATGGGACAATCCATTGGTTATCGATGGTGACATCTTTCCAAACATCTTCAACTTTCTGACGAATAGTGGCGGTGTCGCCGTTATCTGTTCGTTTATACTCTGCACGACCGGATTTCTCGTTAACTGTAGCGGTGCTTCTAAAGGGCTGAGGGTAGTATTTGTTGCAGTACTTTCTTCGAGATTGGCGGTTAGTTTCCATACATGGAGAATTGGGATTGTTTCCGCCGCAAGGCCGGTGAACCATGAACTTGAGAACTTTTTCTCGTAGGCGGCCTTCCGCTATACTGGCAGAGGGCAGCTGAGCCCACACCCAAGAATCCATTAAGTCCGGCGTGTAAGGACCATCTCCCTTGAATCGGGCGACAATGTGTGCATGGGGGAGACCGCGCTTCTGGAACTCTATGGTATACATATGGTAGTCGTATGGCCCGAAAACGTTGCCACTTTTGTGTTCTTTCATAATTTCACCAAGCTTGATTTTGAAAACACGGCAGCACAGGTCCGGGCGATCGGAAGCACTTTGATTAGGTTCGAGATTATCAACAATTTCGCTCCACAATGGATTGCAAGTTACGGTTAACATGACATGCGGCTTTCCTTTGCGGTTGACGACGGCGAGGGCGTCTTCTGTGTTTTTCTTCCTTTTAAGTGGAGAGCCATGAAAACTTTGCTGGCAGTAAATTTCCGGGCATGTCCGCCGCTGTTGATTCTTTAACGGATCGATACGTCGACAGTCGCTGCTGCATGGCGTCACGCTCGACGAACGTAAGTGTGTCTTCTTCAAAACGGGAATACATGGAACAACTCCATTCCTGGGCAATGCGGCTATTAGTTTTAAAAACTGGTTCGCACAACAGACGTTGGCGGCAATAGAACTGAAATGGAACATGCTTCGTGTTCGAGCGATTCATGGTTCGTGATTTGTAAGGCGGAACTTCAGATTTATGGCCCTTACTCCAGCCACTCTCTCCTTTACAGAAGAGGAACGGGAATTGAAGGGGCTCAATAGCGCTGCTCCATAAGGGTAAGAAACGTGGTTTAGAATCTGGGCTGTCGTTTGGGTAGGTAACAATAGGTTGTGTTGTAGAAGTGCATCGTTGACCTGAAGGGTATAGTAAAGCTGCTATTTCAGGTGCAGCCACGGGTTGTCCTATAACCGGTCCATCGTTGGCTCTGCTAACGTCTGCGAACTCTATGAAGGCAGGTCCAGAAGCGACGTTTGGTGAATTAATGACAGTGTCAACAGCAGCTTTGTACTGATGAGCCCATGGGATGTTGCCAGTAATGTAGTTTCTTAAAGACGTCGCAATATTGTGATTCATTCGTGTGGACTGAGATTGCTGAGTAAAATCGGAGTCATATATATAAAGGCGAGCAGTGTTGCCAACAGTTAGGTTTTCGTTCTGCTCTTGGAGGTCGAAAATTCGATGGTACGCTTTGCCATGCATAGTAAGCATTGAAGGAGGGGGTGGGTTGGTCCATGTTCTTTTGTCCATTCCGCCTGCCCCGAGGGCGATGAAAGAGAACAGAGAGTTATACCTTCGTTGATTGCGACTGAATTCCGAAGAGTAAAATATATCCCATACATCAGCAGGAATAGGTCGTAAAGGGTGTGTCGCATATTCGCCGTTTTTGCAACAGTTGTATTTATTTTTTCGTTCTTCTTTCCACAACATTGCGCCGCAGTGCGGGCAAACGTAGTTATCTTCGTGTGTAAGAACGGTGTTTTCGAAAATATTAGAGTCTGGAATATGGGTCATTGAGTTGAACTCTTGAATACCTTTCGGGGAAATAAGAGGAGCGTTGGAGGCAGGAGGTGGAAGGGTCGGGTGGCGAGGAGCTCGCATGCGTGTAAAATGATCGCGAATTATTGCTGAATCGTCATCAGCTTGACGTGTTTGTTGGGTACGTAAACGTCTAGCTGCGAGAATGGCCGTACGTGCAGCGCGGCGGCGGCGAGCTTTGGAAGCTCGTCTAGCTGCAACGTTAGTTTTTCTGTGGCGTTCAGAGGTATCATGTGTGTTGGAAGTTCGCCTTACAGCACAAGCACCTCTGGATCGTGTGACAGCAGGCATAACTTCATGGCGTTGCTGAGATTGGCTATCAGAGGGTTCAGTTGAGTTGGAAGGTGGTCTATGGGGTTTATCTCGTGTAACAGCACATGCGCTTGTAGAAGCTCGTCTGACAGGACATGCACATCTGGATCGTGTGACAGCAGGCGTAACTGCGTGGCGTGGCTGAGATTGGCTTTCAGAGGTTTCAGTAGAGTTGGAAGCAGGTCTATGGGGATCATCTTGTGTAACAGCACACGCGCTTCTAGATCGTGTTACAGCAGGCGTAACTTCATGGCGTGACTGAGTTTGAACTTCAAAGTTATCAGTAGGTAAGTGGTCAGGTAGGTGGGTTGGCATCAAAAGCGGGATGCAACGTAAAGTGGGTCACCAAAACTCGGTGTTGGAATGACAATAATCAGGGCTATGAAAAGCCAGTATCAGGGCTAATATAAGCCAGTATCAGGGCTAATGAAAGCCAAATATGAGATGGTAAACGACTAACTTTTTGGATCTTCAAAAGTCGGCGAAGTCGGAGGGGACCAAGGCAGAGGGGTTCTTCGCCTCACTTTCCGCGGAGGCTCCCGTCTTGCGCAGGAACTTCTTCTCGTTCACGAGCTCTTGGCGCTGTCAAGACGAACATGGGGAAGAGCGCAACACAGGAAAAAAAAGGAGTGTGATCATATGTTATAAAGAAAAGAGCCAGACCTACACAACAGACGGAAGGCGGCATGATGGAAATCTACGATGACTGCGTACCTTCTTCGCCCAGAGACGCTTAGCGCAACGCAGGTGCAACGGCTCCGGAATGTCGGCGTTGGCCCACCCCTTGACCACGAGCTGGCCGTCCTCGATCTGGCCAGTGCACCCGTCGCGGAGGTGGTCGAACGTGTGCGTTGGGTCGTAGCATATGCAGAGTTCCTGTGTGAAATCATGCGTAGGGAGGGGAAAATTATAAACAGTAGTATATACTCGTATGAAAGATGCATCTAATATGTGTTGACTCAACCGATAAATATACTCGTATGAAAGGTGCGTACAATATTAGAAAAATTCACTTGATAAAAGGATACATTTCCCTTCACAGCTGTCAGATTTTGTCCCCCTCAGAAACGGGTTTTATAGTTTCCGCGCACAGACTGACTAAAATCATCCTGTTGACCCTGATAGCTACACTATAGTTGTAAGGGGAGTCGCCGACCTATATACTGAGGACACACAACTCGTAATGCGTGCGATCGGAGTATCACACACAGCGTGCAAAGATGAGTTTCGACGAAATCTTCGATCTCACAGCTGGAGTGTATTTTCATTTTTTATAATATTAGAAAAAAAAAAAAAAAACAGCTGTGAGCAATATGTGTTACATCATGTGGAACACAGGCGTTTATAAATATACTAGTGTGAAAGATGCAGTTGGACACAGGCAATTGTCGCTCACTCCGATGAGGTCTTCTGTGGCCGAGGTCCCGCTGGTGAAAACTTCCTCCCAGGAAGCGTTCGCGACCCTCCGGCCAGCGCAGTCCTTGAAGTGTACGTGCAAGTTCTCGTACTCTTTGGATCAAGTATACGGACGGAAAGCAAAAAACGAGACAGACACGAGAAAAAAGCAAAAACGAGACGGACGCGGGAAATAAAGCAAGTGTGAGTCCCCTGAAAAAGAAACAAAAACAGCAACAGCAGTAGTATTCAGGCGGGTTGGCAAGTGTTTTAATTTCAACGTGCCTTTGATACGACACGAAAGAGGGCTGTGATGGTGCCGAAGAAACATATACGCAGGCTAACCCGGAAGGACGACGAAAGGATGCGATTACAGAGCAGAAAAGAGACGGACGCCCTACGAGTAAACGTAAAAAAAAAAGCAGGTAAAAGCGGAACAAAGCCAGTGAAATCGCAGCAGGGCGTTTTCGCAAAGGAATAAACGTTCGCCATACCTACCGTCGGTACATACAGCACACAAAATAATACGCTCAAAGGAGGGCACACACGCTGGCAGGCGGACAACGCAGGACGAGGAAATGATGCGAGGATCAGACGAGTCACGCACGGGGCGACTTACACTACAGCAGTAGGGCGCAAGGCTGCAGAAGTGAGACGAAAAACAAATACGATCGTAGGAATGAAAAGTTGGGGGAAAAAGCCAGTGAACACCAGTAGGGGAAAAGAAGGCAGTAAACACCAATCAAAAGTAGGCGCTCAACAGAGTAGCAGTTGTGCGGTTTGGCAACATACCCTCAGAGGGCGCTGAAAGAATGGGACACACGTCGGCATGCAGACACGGCTGGACGGTGGAAGGATGCAAGGCATCAAATGATCACACCCGGCAGGCAATCCAACAGCAGCGCAATAAAACCCCGGGCTAAAGCGCTGTACTGCTGTTGTATCGACTATGCTATTATACGATAGCAAAAATACCGAGGAAAGAAACGAAAGGGCAAAAATACCATACTTACTTGGCTTGCCGTCGTCGTCGACCTCCCCGTCAAGCTTCTTTCCGATGGAGATGCCGCCGTTGACCGGGAGGATGCAGACCACACAGATAAGCTTGGACTGCTTCTTGGTCGAGTCGCGCTCGGGCCGAAACTTGTTCGCGGTGAAGGGGCAGGAGTCAGGATCCCCCTGTACGTTTTGGTCACAGGAGTACCAAACTACACCACGGGATGTCACCTTCTCCAGGAAGCGTTGCTACGCAGAAAGGCGCGGCCACAGCTGCATATACCATTTGTAGCTTCGTGATGCTGCTGTGCATATACCATTTGTAGCTTCGTGATGCTGCTGTGCATATACCATTTGTAGCTTCGTGATGCTGCAGGCTCATCATAGCTTCAGCTACTGCTGTACATCATGTACATGTATACGTGCTGCTGTAGACCACCGGGGGTTCAAAAATTTTGAGAGTTCGCAGTTCTCCACTACGCCTGGGTGGCATGTGTTCTCGGGGATTAAGAACTTTTCTTCCCCAGATCCTAGCACAAACCTCGCTTAGTGGCCTTTACAATGGCGACGCCGGCCAGGTAATCGACCCCCCCCCGTGTGTCGGAGGTCAGAGAACACGTACCGAAGAGATAACGCGAAGACATTAGCCCTGTGTGCAGACTACGCACCAAACGTCTCACAGGGCACGATTTTTCGGAGATCTCGTCGTAGATCTCGACGTCGAGGCCTCGCGCGCGCGCTACGGCGCCGAGCGGGCGGATCAGCTGAGCCGGTGGTTGCAGGCGAGGCGGGGGCACGCCTCAGCGAAGAAACCGCGCGGAAAGGCGGTCAGAGGCGGGAGATATCCGCAGACGTAAGGATGTGCATATGTGATAAGCGAACTAATATACAACTATATACCTAGACCTCGCCCCCTTCGGACGTCTCGCTCGGCATATCCTCCCCCCTCTCAGCCCTTCTCAGCACGGAATTGCCGAAAAGAAAATTAGTTGCTGGGGAAAAGAACCGTCCCGAAGTTCCTTGCCTTCCTTGCTTTCCCTAGTCTCATTCTTACTTACTTTTTAGCTCTCATTCTCTGATCTTTACTGCTTGCTCTCTGATATTATTATTTTGCTTTTTCAGCAACTTCTTTTTTGTACTTTTATTTGAAGTTGGCCAATTGCTGGCTGTTGAGAGGGAATTGCCGTTGACGGCTGCAAACAATTTGAATTTGAAATTTGCCGGATCGGCAATAACAATTTGAAGTTGAAATTTGCGAAGCGGACCAAGGCTAGTGCGGGAGGAGGCTCCGCCAACAGTGGGGGTGGTGGAGGTTCAGGATCAGGCGTGTGGAAGCTGGTCGGGCAAGAACGGGACTCAGCTTCTTCTGGCAATCCTGATTGGCCGTGCCCGAGCAAGGGTTGTGACGGCTTCCTCATCGCACGAAATAGGAGAAACAGGAGTTCCCAGTACGCTGTCTGCGACACCTGCAGGAGTGACGAGCCTTCCACGTGCCAAGCTTTTCATAACCAAGCACTGGGGAAGCGGCGACAACTCTCGTGTGTGTGACTGGTGTGACGCGGACACCTGTGATTCACCTTCGATCGGCGTCCCTAACGAAGGAGCTGAGAGCTTGACGAAACGTGAGTTACATTTCTGTTGTTGTGCTGTGATTTCTTTTTCATGCGTACAAACACACTTTTGCATGTACGAGTATGATACGTGTACGGGGCAGTCCCGTCATCGCGGTGTAAGCGGGAATTGTACAAGTACTCAGGTCTACGAGTAGACCTTTGCAGTGACGCTGTGTGATGCGATTTCTTTTTCATACGTACAGCCAAACACACTTACTTCATGTATGTACGACTACGAGTACGGGGCAGTCCCGTCATCGGGGTAAGCGGGGGTTGAACAAGTGGTTCATGCAGTGACGCTTTGTGCTGTGATATAAACACACGTTTTGGATGTACGACTACGACTACGTGGTATCTATACATGTAAGACGCAATGAAAACGGGCAAGTCTCATCACGGGGGTCAGCCAGGGTTGTAAAAATGGTCCATGCAGTAATAAATAACACAGCAGCATGATACCTCAGCACCAGTCGCAGTACACACTGGAGGTTGATATATAGCAGTAAACAGAAGCTGAAGTTAACCTGGGTGATGCTGGAGAGCAGTCCCGTGATTGGGGTTAGCGAGTTGTTCATGTAGTGACGCGGTGTACTACTACTGTTACTCATTTTTCATACAACCACATGAACTCTTTGTATTAACGAGTACAAGTAGGGTGCGCAACCTCTTCAGGAATCGCAGTACACGTCGGTCGTAATAGTGTTGATAGCAGCAGTAATAGAGTAGTACCGAACAATATATATAGCAGGTACTGTCTCTTACCCTTCGTTGTCGGTATTCCGCCGGTAGGCCTTATATAGCAGTATACCGGGGCTTACGCTTACCAGTTGCGACTGTGAATCCCGTTCGTTCCTGTCCCAGTGGTGGTTTCATAGGTGTTAGCAACGTTGTGGTACCAGGCAGGGCTTTGCCCATAAACGACCGCTTTCATTACAACAGCAGTGTTAAATTGTACGACTTCCTTTCCAACTTTGGAAATCGACGACAGCTACGTGGCCTTACTATTTTGAACATTCACTGAACGCAAGGTATTCCCATCCGTTGTTGTCGTTTGCAGAATCCCTGCGAAGCAGCCGCCGAGGGCCGCCAAGTCGGCGAGGACATAAACACGAAGTGCACCGGCGACATCAAGGTCGGTGACCTCCTGAAGAAGGCAGGCGACCACTTGCTCGATATACATCCCGCATTCCATTCCCACGGTGCCACGAGGGCGTTCGACATCGAGGTACGTTCCACTCTTATCTTGCGTCCTGTGTGTCACGAGTCGAGACATCCATGTCTCTTGCTCAAGACTAGGGGATGGCGTGCGGATATAGTCTATGAAGTGCGGCTCTTTTTCCAAGTACCAAGAGCAAGTACAACAATACCACAACAATTACTAACAGCGAAAGGAGCTCCAATAGCAGTACACACTGGAGGTTGATATATAGCAGTAAACAGAAGCTGAAGTTAACCTGGGTGATGCTGGAGAGCAGTCCCGTGATTGGGGTTAGCGAGTTGTTCATGTAGTGACGCGGTGTACTACTACTGTTACTCATTTTTCATACAACCACATGAACTCTTTGTATTAACGAGTACAAGTAGGGTGCGCAACCTCTTCAGGAATCGCAGTACACGTCGGTCGTAATAGTGTTGATAGCAGCAGTAATAGAGTAGTACCGAACAATATATACAGCAGGTACTGTCTCTTACCCTTCGTTGTCGGTATTCCGCCGGTAGGCCTTATATAGCAATATACCGGGGCTTACGCTTACCAGTTGCGACTGTGAATCCCGTTCGTTCCTGTCCCAGTGGTGGTTTCATAGGTGTTAGCAACGTTGTGGTACCAGGCAGGGCTTTGCCCATAAACGACCGCTTTCATTACAACAGCAGTGTTAAATTGTACGACTTCCTTTCCAACTTTGGAAATCGACGACAGCTACGTGGCCTTACTATTTTGAACATTCACTGAACGCAAGGTATTCCCATCCGTTGTTGTCATTTGCAGAATCCCTGCGAAGCAGCCGCCGAGGGCCGCCAAGTCGGCGAGGACATAAACACGAAGTGCACCGGCGACATCAAGGTCGGTGACCTCCTGAAGAAGGCAGGCGACCACTTGCTCGATATACATCCCGCATTCCATTCCCACGGTGCCACGAGGGCGTTCGACATCGAGGTACGTTCTACTCTTATCTTGCGTCCTGTGTGTCACGAGTCGAGACATCCATGTCTCTTGCTCAAGACTAGGGGATGGCGTGCGGATATAGTCTATGAAGTGCGGCTCTTTTTCCAAGTACCAAGAGCAAGTACAACAATACCACAACAATTACTAACAGCGTAAGGAGCTCCAATAATTTGGATGGTTACGACGTCTGCTGGAGAGAAGTACGAATACTTTTTTACACATACTTATGTTATAAGGCTTAGTTTGGGTAAGCTATTGGTTAACCTGTGCAAGTGGTCAAACGGACTAAAAGTACCCCACTAATACCTTAACAAATGGCGTCGTCGACAGACCATGGGTTTTTGGGTCGTGGGTTCGATCCCCACATCCACCATAATAAACTTTTTCAGATTTTCCCATGGCGAACTTGAAAAATACTCTCCCCGGCTTACCCAGGAAATGAAACGGCTTGGATAAATGACAGGTCCGCCCGTATATACGGCCGACCTTCTATCCCGCCGTTTAAGGGGGGGAGAGTGTTATAAGGCTTAGTTTGGGTAAGCTATTGGTTAACCTGTGCAAGTGGTCAAACGGACTAATACCCCACTAATTCCTTGACACTTATCGACGTTCTCCCGCCCTGCTTCAACGTTTGTGGACAGATCCACAAGACCATCGACAAAAAGCAAGAGTGCAAGGTGCTGGGTACCTCCGCTGAGGAGGAAGAGTCCAAGCAAGCCTGCATGCTCCTTCGGAAACAATGTTGACAGCACGTTCTTTATAGAACATTAAGTTGTGGTTTATTATACCAGCATCGTTTTTTGAGAACTATGCCTAAATGCGTGCTCTTCGTCTTTCAGGAATACAAATGTACTTCACATGTTTGCGGTGTGTGCGTTCAAGTTCCTGCTTCCAGCATGTTTTTTTTGGCACTGCGCTCCTTTACATCTTAAGTTGTAGTTTTCCTGTCTCTATCGTTGACAAGCGCGTGCCTGGTGTTTATGCACTGCGATAATTTATTGTTGATGATCGACTTAGAGAGAGAGCTATTGAAGTGTACAGGACCTACATAGGCGCTACCTGAGAGGTGGAAGGATATGCCAAGGAAGTCCTCCGACTTGCCCATCATGGATTGGGCGAATGGATGATAATAACAAACTCATAATCATAATCGTCTCTATCCTGTACCGTTGTACTATATATGGACCTCTTGGCATTTTCAAGTCGCCAGTTGCGCCATTTGTGCTTCTTTTCCGCCTTTCTACTGAATGTCTATTCCTCCTTCCGCAAGCGTAGCGGGCGGCGCCCAGCCGCCCGCGAGCGAAGCCCTTGTATATATAATTTATATACAAGGGCTTCGCTCGCGGGCGGCTGGGCGCCGCCCGCTACGCTTGCGGAAGGAGGAATAGACATTCAGTAGAAAGGCGGAAAAGAAGCACAAATGGCGCAACTGGCGACTTGAAAATGCCAAGAGGTCCATATATAGTACAACGGTACAGGATAGAGACGATTATGATTATGAGTTTGTTATTATCATCCATTCGCCCAATCCATGATGGGCAAGTCAGAGGACTTCCTTGGCATATCCTTCCACCTCTCAGGTAGCACCTAATAGTATGTAGGTCCTGTACACTTATTAATAGCTCTCTCTCTAAGTCGATCATCAATAAGTTAACGCAGTGCATAAACACCAGGCACGCGCTTGTCAAGGATAGAGACAGGAAAACTAAAACTTAATAAGATGTAAAGGAGCGCAGTGCCAAAAAAAACATGCTGGAAGCAGGAACTTGAACGCACACACCGCAAACATGGGAAGTACATTTGTATTCCTGAAAGACGAAGAGCACGCATTTAGGCATAGTTCTCAAAACACGATGTATAATAAACCACAACTTAACGTTCTATAAAGAACGTGCTGTCAACATTGTTTCCGAAGGAGCATGCAGGCTTGCTTGGACTCTTCCTCCTCAGCGGAGGTACCCAGCATCTTGCACTCTTGTTTTGTGTCGATGGTCTTGTGGATCTGTCCACAAACGTTGAAGCAGGGCGGGAGAACGTCGATAAGTGTCAAGGAATTAGTGGGGTAGTAGTCCGTTTGACCAATTGCACAGGTTAACCAATAGCTTACCCAAACTAAGCCTTATAACACTCTCCCCCCCTTAAACGGCGGGATAGAAGGTCGGCCGTATATACGGGCGGACCTGTCATTTATCCAAGCCGTTTCATTTCCTGGGTAAACCGGGGAGAGTATTTTTCAAGTTCGCCATGGGAAAATCTGAAAAAGTTTATTATGGTGGATGTGGGGATCGAACCCACGACCCAAAAACCCATGGTCTGTCGACGACGCCATTTGTTGAGGTATTAGTGGGGTATTAGTCCGTTTGACCACTTGCACAGGTTAACCAATAGCTTACCCAAACTAAGCCTTATAACATAAGTATGTGTGAAAAAGTATTCGTACTTCTCTCCAGCAGACGTCGTAACCATCCAAACTATTGGAGCTCCTTTCGCTGTTAGTAATTGTTGTGGTATTGTTGTACTTGCTCTTGGTACTTGGAAAAAGAGCCGCACTTCATAGACTATATCCGCACGCCATCCCCTAGTCTTGAGCAAGAGACATGGATGTCTCGACTCGTGACACACAGGACGCAAGATAAGAGTAGAACGTACCTCGATGTCGAACGCCCTCGTGGCACCGTGGGAATGGAATGCGGGATGTATATCGAGCAAGTGGTCGCCTGCCTTCTTCAGGAGGTCACCGACCTTGATGTCGCCGGTGCACTTCGTGTTTATGTCCTCGCCGACTTGGCGGCCCTCGGCGGCTGCTTCGCAGGGATTCTGCAAACGACAACAACAACGGACGGGAATACCTTGCGTTCAGTGAATGTTCAAAATAGTAAGGCCACGTAGCTGTCGTCGATTTCCAAAGTTGGAAAGGAAGTCGTACAATTTAACACTGCTGTTTTAATGAAAGCGGTCGTTTATGGGCAAAGCCCTGCCTGGTACCACAACGTTGCTAACACCTATGAAACCACCACTGGGACAGGAACGAACGGGATTCACAGTCGCAACTGGTAAGCGTAAGCCCCGGTATACTGCTATGTAAGGCCTACCGGCGGAATACCGACAACGAAGGGTAAGAGACAGTACCTGCTGTATATATTGTTCGGTACTACTCTATTACTGCTGCTATCAACACTATTACGACCGACGTGTACTGCGATTCCTGAAGAGGTTGCGCACCCTACTTGTACTCGTTAATACAAAGAGTTCATGTGGTTGTATGAAAAATGAGTAACAGTAGTAGTACACCGCGTCACTACATGAACAACTCGCTAACCCCAATCACGGGACTGCTCTCCAGCATCACCCAGGTTAACTTCAGCTTCTGTTTACTGCTATATATCAACCTCCAGTGTGTACTGCTATTGGAGCTCCTTTCGCTGTTAGTAATTGTTGTGGTATTGTTGTACTTGCTCTTGGTACTTGGAAAAAGAGCCGCACTTCATGGACTATATCCGCACGCCATCCCCTAGTCTTGAGCAAGAGACATGGATGTCTCGACTCGTGACACACAGGACGCAAGATAAGAGTGGAACGTACCTCGATGTCGAACGCCCTCGTGGCACCGTGGGAATGGAATGCGGGATGTATATCGAGCAAGTGGTCGCCTGCCTTCTTCAGGAGGTCACCGACCTTGATGTCGCCGGTGCACTTCGTGTTTATGTCCTCGCCGACTTGGCGGCCCTCGGCGGCTGCTTCGCAGGGATTCTGCAAACGACAACAACAACGGACGGGAATACCTTGCGTTCAGTGAATGTTCAAAATAGTAAGGCCACGTAGCTGTCGTCGATTTCCAAAGTTGGAAAGGAAGTCGTACAATTTAACACTGCTGTTTTAATGAAAGCGGTCGTTTATGGGCAAAGCCCTGCCTGGTACCACAACGTTGCTAACACCTATGAAACCACCACTGGGACAGGAACGAACGGGATTCACAGTCGCAACTGGTAAGCGTAAGCCCCGGTATACTGCTATGTAAGGCCTACCGGCGGAATACCGACAACGAAGGGTAAGAGACAGTACCTGCTGTATATATTGTTCGGTACTACTCTATTACTGCTGCTATCAACACTATTACGACCGACGTGTACTGCGATTCCTGAAGAGGTTGCGCACCCTACTTGTACTCGTTAATACAAAGAGTTCATGTGGTTGTATGACAAATGAGTAACAGTAGTAGTACACCGCGTCACTATATGAACAACTCGCTAACCCCAATCACGGGACTGCTCTCCAGCATCACCCAGGTTAACTTCAGCTTCTGTTTACTGCTATATATCAACCTCCAGTGTGTACTGCTGTTGGAGCTCCTTTCGCTGTTAGTAATTGTTGTGGTATTGTTGTACTTGCTCTTGGTACTTGGAAAAAGAGCCGCACTTCATAGACTAATCCGCACGCCATCCCCTAGTCTTGAGCAAGAGACATGGATGTCTCGACTCGTGACACACAGGACGCAAGATAAGAGTGGAACGTACCTCGATGTCGAACGCCCTCGTGCCACCGTGGGAATGGAATGCGGGATGTATATCGAGCAAGTGGTCGCCTGCCTTCTTCAGGAGGTCACCGACCTTGATGTCGCCGGTGCACTTCGTGTTTATGTCCTCGCCGACTTGGCGGCCCTCGGCGGCTGCTTCGCAGGGATTCTGCAAACGACAACAACAACGGATGGGAATACCTTGCGTTCAATGAATGTTCAAAATAGTAAAGCCACGTAGCTGTCGTCGATTTCCAAAGTTGGAAAGGAAGTCGTACAATTTAACACTGCTGTTGTAATGAAAGCGGTCGTTTATGGGCAAAGCCCTGCCTGGTACCACAACGTTGCTAACACCTATGAAACCACCACTGGGACAGGAACGAACGGGATTCACAGTCGCAACTGGTAAGCGTAAGCCCCGGTATACTGCTATATAAGGCCTACCGGCGGAATACCGACAACGAAGGGTAAGAGACAGTACCTGCTGTATATATTGTTCGGTACTACTCTATTACTGCTGCTATCAACACTATTACGACCGACGTGTACTGCGATTCCTGAAGAGGTTGCGCACCCTACTTGTACTCGTTAATACAAAGAGTTCATGTGGTTGTATGAAAAATGAGTAACAGTAGTAGTACACCGCGTCACTACATGAACAACTCGCTAACCCCAATCACGGGACTGCTCTCCAGCATCACCCAGGTTAACTTCAGCTTCTGTTTACTGCTATATATCAACCTCCAGTGTGTACTGCTATTTGAGCTCCTTTCGCTGTTAGTAATTGTTGTGGTATTGTTGTACTTGCTCTTGGTACTTGGAAAAAGAGCCGCACTTCATGGACTATATCCGCACGCCATCCCCTAGTCTTGAGCAAGAGACATGGATGTCTCGACTCGTGACACACAGGACGCAAGATAAGAGTGGAACGTACCTCGATGTCGAACGCCCTCGTGGCACCGTGGGAATGGAATGCGGGATGTATATCGAGCAAGTGGTCGCCTGCCTTCTTCAGGAGGTCACCGACCTTGATGTCGCCGGTGCACTTCGTGTTTATGTCCTCGCCGACTTGGCGGCCCTCGGCGGCTGCTTCGCAGGGATTCTGCAAACGACAACAACAACGGACGGGAATACCTTGCGTTCAGTGAATGTTCAAAATAGTAAGGCCACGTAGCTGTCGTCGATTTCCAAAGTTGGAAAGGAAGTCGTACAATTTAACACTGCTGTTGTAATGAAAGCGGTCGTTTATGGGCAAAGCCCTGCCTGGTACCACAACGTTGCTAACGCCTATGAAACCACCACTGGGACAGGAACGAACGGGATTCACAGTCGCAACTGGTAAGCGTAAGCCCCGGTATACTGCTATATAAGGCCTACCGGCGGAATGCCGACAACGAAGGGTAAGAGACAGTACCTGCTGTATATATTGTTCGGTACTACTCTATTACTGCTGCTATCAACACTATTACGACCGACGTGTACTGCGATTCCTGAAGAGGTTGCGCACCCTACTTGTACTCGTTAATACAAAGAGTTCATGTGGTTGTATGAAAAATGAGTAACAGTAGTAGTACACCGCGTCACCACATGAACAACTCGCTAACCCCAATCACGGGACTGCTCTCCAGCATCACCCAGGTTAACTTCAGCTTCTGATTACTGCTATATATCAACCTCCAGTGTGTACTGCGACTGGTGCTGAGGAATCATGCTGCTGTGTCATTTATCACTGCATGGACCATTGTTACAACCCTGGCTGACCCCCGTGATGAGACTTGCCCGTTTTCATTGCGTCTTACATGTATAGATACCACGTTGTCGTAGTCGTACATCCAAAACGTGTGTTTATATCACAGCACAAAGCGTCACTGCATGGACCACTTGTTCAACCCCCGCTTACCCCGATGACGGGACTGCCCCGTACTCGTAGTCGTACATACATGAAGTAAGTGTGTTTGGCTGTACGTATGAAAAAGAAATCGCATCACACAGCGTCACTGCATAGGTCTACTCGTAGACCTGAGTACTTGTACAATTCCCGCTTACACCGCGATGACGGGACTGCCCCGTACACGTATCATACTCGTACATGCTAAAGTGTGTATGTACGCATGAAAAAGAAATCACAGCACAACAACAGAAATGTAACTCACGTTTCGTCAAGCTCTCAGCTCCTTCGTTAGGGACGCCGATCGAAGGTGAATCACAGGTGTCCGCGTCACACCAGTCACACACACGAGGGTTGTCGCCGCTTCCCCAGTGCTTATGAAAAGCTTGGCACGTGGAAGGCTCTTCACTCCTGCAGGTGTCGCAGACAGCGTACTGGGAACTCCTGTTTCTCCTATTTCGTGCGATGAGGGAGCCGTCACAACCCTTGCTCGGGCACGGCCAATCAGGATTGCCAGAAGAAGCTGGGTCCCGTTCTTGCCCGACCAGCTTCCACACGCCTGATCCTGAACCTCCACCACCCCCACTGTTGGCGGAGCCTCCTCCCGCACTAGCCTTGGTCCGCTTCGCAAATTTCAACTTCAAATTGCTATCGCCGATCCGGCAGATTTCAAATTCAAATTGTTTGCAGCCGTCAACGGCAATTCCCTCTCAACAGCCAGCAATTGGCCAACTTCAAATAAAAGTACAAAAAAGAAGTTGCTGAAAAAGCAAAATAAAAATATCAGAGAGCAAGCAGTAAAGATCAGAGAATGAGAGCTAAAAAGTAAGTAAGAATGAGACTAGGGAAAGCAAGGAAGGCAAGGAACTTCGGGACGGTTCTTTTCCCCAGCAACTAATTTTCCTTTCGGCAATTACGGGCTGAGAAGGGCTGAGAGGGGGGAGGATATGCCGAGCGAGACGTCCGAGGGGGGCGAGGTCTAGGTATATAGTTTTATATTTATATATATTTATGTGGCGTAATGGGAGGGGGTAGGGTTCTTCGTACCCCCCTCTCCCCTCTGGAAGGGCGAAAAAACATTTTTATTTTTGTACGCCCTCGGTCGGTGCACCAAAAACGTAACACATGTGTCGTTGGCAAGTTTAGTCGTACTTGCATCACTCTGTCCAACATACAACGACCGTTTTAAGTTCATATAATTGAAACAAAACTATTACTTTCTCGTGCCTCGATAGACACGTAATATTTTTCTTTTTAGTAGACTTATCGGAGATGTGAAGTCATAAATTTCCTCTTTTTTTTTCCAGGATTAGCGTATGATTAGACGTATTTAAGCCTGACGATATGCCTATATTTTTGGCTCTAAACCAAATTAAGCCCTATCGTGTTTTAAATGTCTAAAAAATAGGTCTATTTTATCGACCTAACGACCACGGCAGACCACGGTGAGATGTGGATTTTCCCAAAATATGCACTTGGGCACATTTTGGCCCAAGTGCATATTTGAAGCAATTTTCCGAGTATTTTCCAGCAAACAACAGCATTTCAGACGACAAAAGCTCGAGGCAACATCAGACACTGCAGCAGCAGCACAGCACAACACCCACGCAGCAATTGCAACGCTCTACCTAGCAAGCCGCTTGGTGTATCCCCAACCCGGGTTAATCAACCTGCGTGTACAACACCATCAGGAACGTTGGCGGTGGTCAGAGGCGTCCTACTCTCGTGGAGCGGCATGCCTCTACGTACTATTGCTTGAAAAGGAGCCCTTGTTCATTCACAAGGATCGAGCGCACACACACAACACAACACACCACAAAACAAAAACAACACAGCACAACACACAGACGACCAGCACACCAACAGCCAACCCAACTACAGCACAACTAGACGGTGGAAAACGCCCGCGAGACTCCTCCTACCCTGGCGTTCTCTGCGGTCAGAGAACTGGGACTCTGACATAGTTCGTCGCGCGCTCGTGCTCCTGCTCTCTCGTCCTGAGAGGCTGTAATTTTTCGATGACACATTTTTTTTGTTTGGTTTTTGTGCCCGACGTAGCGCATGGCCGGAGCTGCTGCAGTTTACAACCCTGTTGCCTCTTTCCCGCGGATGCCTACATTTCGAGGGTGGAAATTGAACCGGGTTGAGGGCCAGTCCTGCTGTGCTGCTGTACTGACTGCCACACTGAGGCACACCGAAGGCGGCAGACGCCTGCGAGGTATCCTACATATGAAGCGAGTATGGAGTACGAAGCACTCAATGTTTTTGCCAGGCACCAGTTATTTGTTTTGGCCGTTTGTTCAAGCTCGCACAGCATGGGCAGGGGAGGGTCTTTCTCGAAGTTTCCACCCACTCATGTGCTGACTGATGACATAAATCCTCGTCTTGCCATCTGCGTCTGGAGTAGTGCAGAAATATCGTAGTCTATTTTCAAGTAGTTTGATATTTCCTCGGCTTTTCTTTTTATGCGTACTGAAAGAGACCACTATTTCGAGTTTTAGATATGTGGTGTTTTTTTTATGCGTTAGGTCGAAATATCGAATGGCCTAGCTCTTCCAGATGGAAGTACATAAGACCTAACCTCGAGGCTTAAATACGTCTATTATCTGGCCAAAAATATTTGGTGGCACGAACCATCAATCACTACCAGGTATTAATTATTCAGCTTATAATGGCCGATCCGCGTGCAACCGGCAATTCAGGGAGCAACCAACGGCGCCAGGACTGATAGAGGGACTCTGTTTTCTCCAGGGGGGGCAACCGACAGGTTTTGGCCCGGGGACGAAAGAGGTTACAATGACGGATCATAGAGGTGGGTCCATCGCTCAACTGCTGTAGAACCTGTACCACAGAGGAGGGAACGGGTGCACCAGCAACGCACTCTTATGATAGCCTTGGAAGTGGCCACACTATATATCGAGGAAATAAGAACCTGGGCAGCTTTTGCTATAGACTATACGTGGTATAAAGTTAACAGTAGTGGTCGTGTTTCGTGTTTAATCACACACCTTCTCCCTAATACATGATCAGCCTGAAAGCACAATCGTCGGTTCGTGTTGGAGAGGGCGGGGCTGCTCTGCCGCGTAGAACTGTTGCAACACGAGGCAGGGACGGGCCATAAAGAGGCGACGGGAAGCGGTCTTCAGGGTCGAGAGAGCACGTCCTGGCGAGGCCGGAGAGAGATATCTGGTAGAAAGTGTTATCGCACCGGCATTATTTTATACAAATTCGATGTGATAGATTGTTTATATACCCTGAGCACGGGATTATGTTCGTGTAATCTAGTTGATTTACATCAGCAGTACAATTTTTAAGATGGTCTTCGGGTGAGAGAGTTTTTTATCGAGAGAGGAATGGGATGACAAGTACACCTCTACCTACCTCTAGCGGTGTATGATGCGTGTCAGGACCGATGCGTAGCTCTCCGACCGAGTAAGTAAAGCGCTGTTCGGAGTAGCGCGGGAGCCCCTCCAGCATTGCAATGAACTATAGCGTAGTCTAGGGTCTTTGTATCCGTTTAATAGGCACTTTGGAGGAGAATTTTTAAGGACCACCTTTTCTTTTCCCTTTAGTTTCTTGTCCTCCTCACAGCAGCAGCGGCATTGCATGTCCTTCGCTACCACCCTCACCACAACTTGATACACTTTAGACGACAAATGGATGTGTTGTTGTTGTTGTTGCTGTCGTTCTCACATTAATTCGCATAATCGAGTCCGCGTGACAGGACTAGCTCCAGTCGGGCTCCAGTAACTCTGGAGCTGAGGACGTACACATAATAATGCCATCATCTCTCAAAGCAAAAAAGAGCATTTAGGCTTATGCACGAGCATCCGTACGCTTCGCCGTTGTTCGTTCTTCCCTTTAGATATAAATGTCGGAGGCGTCGGGCACCCTAGTAGCTCGTGTTTGCTTTGTGTGGCTGATGGTGTAATCGATCGTTTCATCGTCACCTACGGCAGCATACACGACATCTGTAATGCCGTGAAAGTTATTTACTAACCAAGGCTGGGTTTCTTATTTTTGGACTGATTGCGGTCAACTCTAACTTTAGTATAACGACTCCCGAAA